>OU612040.1:10652500-11037500 GCA_914767945.1 Eilema depressum
GAGATGGGGTGGCCCTGTTCTACTCCACCGGGAGCCAACACGGCTACTTCATTTAATCACTCCATAATATTGTTATTTTTTTTTTTATACCACTTAGGTGGCAGACAAGCACACGGGCCACGGCCCACCTAATGGAAAGTGGTTACCGTGGCCTATGGACGTATGCAACACCAGGGGCGTCACACTCGTGCTGCCGACCCTGAAGAAACCTTCTAATGCCCTTCTTGAAGAACCCCATATTGTAGTCGCTTGGGAAAACCATCGCGGGGAGTTCATTCCACAGCTTGAGTGTGCGAGGGATGAAGTTCCTTTCATACCGCACAGTGCGCATCATTTCCGGTCGCAATGTTTGAGGATGAATTCCCCGCCTATGGCGAGAAGTGCGATGATAGAATGTAGCTGTGGGCATCATGTCAAACAATTCATCTGAGCACAACCATTGTATAGGATAGGCGGTAAAACACACACAGTGAAGCAAAGTGAACCAGCAAAGTCTCTCCTGAGACTTTATTGAATTAAATTTTGAAACATTTTCAACCTTAGCCTGTTCCGAAAGGAATAAATTTAAAAAAAATGTTAGATGCGCGCGCATAGGAAAACGATCCCCCAACAAAAAAGAGGGGTGTTATAAGTTTGACGTGTGTGTGTGTGTCAGACTGTCTGTGGCATCGTAGCTCCCAAACGACTGAACCGATTTCGATTCTGTTTCTTTTGTTTGAAAGATGGTTTAGTCGAGAGTGTTCTTAGCTATGTTTCATAAAAATTGGTTCAGCCATTTGTAATATATGAGGAGTGAAAGTGGCAATGCAAAATCTAATATTTTCAAATATACCCGTGTTGGGTATCAAATGAAAGGTCATAATTTATACATCACGATACAGCAGGTTTCATGGAAATCGGTTAAGCGGTTACCTATAAAAATCATAAAATAAAAAAAATTAAATTAGAAATTTCAAAACCCCCGACCCAAAAAGATCATATAAAAAGTAAAATAATAACTATTACCTTATGAGTTATGACCTACCCTAAATATTGACCCTTTTGTCATTTGTCTCGTCGGGGGACCGCCGTCTGACCGTCGCGTCGGGGAGAATACCAAGGTGCTAAGCGGTCCCCCGACGAGACAAATGACAAAAGGGTCAATATTTAGGGTAGGTCATAAGGTAATAGTTATTATTTTACTTTTTATATGATCTTTTTTGGTCGGGGGTTTTTTTTAGTATTATTTTATTTGCAAGTGTGTTGAAAATTGTCGTATGCCACTCGTGTGTATGGTGATTACCGTCCTCGGCTCTCTTATTAAGACCCTCGCCTAGCGGCTCGGGTCTCAATGTCGCCTCGGCGGTAATCACCAACTTTACACACTTGTACCATATTGTACTATTATATTATATTCTAACTATTCAAATTGTCTGAGTCCCGCCTGAGCTTGATTTCGCTTTTTCTATCTTAATCAATATTTTTTATTAATCTTCTGCAGAATCTTTTCTTCATCCTGATGGTGGTAGTGGCGTGTCACAGTATGCCACCAGACAAGATAAACCAGAAGGATGGAGCAGTTGACGTATGTCCTGGTGGTAAATGTCAACGTTTTGAAGGCTCCTATTCGGGCGGAGATGGTGCGCCTGGCTCCCAAGATGCGGGTGGAAGTTCACGAGACTCCTATGGTGGCGCCGGCAACCCGGGCAACTATAAATAACCGGTAAGAAGCGGGCGGAAATGCACCTGGATCCCAAGACGCGCGGGTGCGAATGCGCCTGGCTTACAAGGTACAGGTGCGAAAACAGATGCAGGAGCAGCTACATAATGTAATTTAATCTTCTTCCTCCTAGCGTTAATTCCCAGTCGCATCCGAAGCTTTCAGCTCGGAGTCTGGGGTTCGCTTTTACCAGTCTTAACCACGGATTTGGCTAGACCTCGATATTTTCCGTGAAGCGATTGTCATCTGACCTCCACAACCCAATATTAACATTAGGCGATATCGAAGCTTTGCAGTTAGACCGTTGTTTTTGGATTTATGAGGGCTCCAACTACCCGTAACGACTGCCATAGATGTTCTCATGGCAACCGGGACCGACGGCTTAACGTGCTCTCCGAGGCACGACCAGACCAATGCAAATACTCATATTGCATTCACACAAATATTTGCACTGAGCGGGGATCGAACCCGCGCCTCCTGCGTAGCGGCCGCGTTCACTACCGCTACGCCAGCCACGGAGACTGTCTGTAATAATGTCTGTCTGACTCTGACATAATGTAAATGTAATTTAATATTTTTGCTTAATGTTTTGTACTTTAGAAGTGCAGTTAAACCTTTTGCTTGTTATTTATTGTAAGTTGTAAGTAAATTAAGGTAAATTATTTGCGAGGAGTGTTGGCAGTCCTACTGTTCTCGTGTTAACACAAATGTTATATTGTGTAAAATAACCAAATAAACAATAAATATGTGTGATACATTATTACCTTTGTTGTGTCTACTTTATTTTTGCAGCTGATAATCTAAGATACACCTTTATTTTATTTATTTAGGTACACCTTGATAACATCTAAAGGTAAAGGTAAAGGTGTTCCTTTGCATATTGCAGTTATTGTATTCTGTTACTATGTCGTGTCGTAAAGCGACTAAGGGATAGGGCTGTTTATCATCAGACAGATTACAGCCCAGACTCAACCTCAGGTACACGGCTCGAGTCAACAATATCGCCCGGAATACGGCAATATGCCTGCTCACCCCCTATTACGTGGCAATGATTGGTGAAATGTGGGTGTTAATTCACCTCTGCCTACCCCTCTAGAGATAAAGACATGATTATATGTATGTCTGTATTTATTCTGTTATGCTGCGTTTACATACTCGCGGCAGAGTGAGGGAAGTGGCGAGAGAAGTGGGCAGAGACGTGGTGTGAATGGTATATTCGTCATGCCGCGAGTACTGCCGCGTATGTTGCTGTGAATGTCGGCTTGGCGGCGCGAGTCAAAGGAGCGGCAATACTAGCGCGATGAACTATACGAGACCGCTAGATGGCGCTAATCAGTAAACACGGCTTTCGTTATTGCTCCTCGAATATTTACTTTTAAAAATATTTATATCGATCTACGGAAAGTGTATAGTAGTAGTGATAGTTTTTATTAATAATCTATTTAATTAATTCGCTATGCTGTAAAAGCATAATGCGTACACTGCTACAGCGTTGTCCTTCATACGTTTACGTCCGTCTCCATTGCAGGGCGAATACTGTAATGCGGACCAACACGATGATGCGCGTGTGTGAACGCTAGGGCATTAATCGCGCGAATATTTCCGGCAACACGATGAACAGCAGTATGTAAACGCGGGGTTAAAGACTTGAGTTCTTGCATCACTACTGGCATGCATATGCAATGCAACATGTTCTCATAGGAACACTTCTGATTCTGCAGCCACAAGCCACAAGAGCGCTCGCAAGTCTCGCAACGCACACACTTGAATTTTGTTCAATTCAAACAAACATGATCAAATAAAATAAGTATACGAAAGTTCATATTTCTTCAAACAATTTGACCTTAATGATTAATTAATTAATTATTTATGGCCATTTAATTTTATTTTGTTTTGTTTTACTTTGTTTTGTATTTGTTTCGTCTTATTAATTGCTTTACATTTCTTATTTTGCAGTTTGTTTTTCTCTTTTTGGTTTATATTTTAACGATTTGAATTTCTTTACTTTAGATTTATTTTTTCTTAGTAGATGTATTATTACATTATAAGTTTTTTTGTGTGTGTTGTGTTCACAACTAGTAGGTGATACAAACATACCTGTTTATATAAACAGCAAAATAGTTTAAGCTTTATATATTGTATACACCAGTTTTGTGAACCAGATTAAAAAAAAAAAAAAAAAAAAAAAAAAATAACTCATTAAAGGTCTGCCACACACTTTGATAACAAACATGATCAAATAAAATAAGTACGAAAGTTCATATTTCTTCAAACAATTTGATAACTTATTAAAGTCTGCCACACACTTTGATGAAACTGTTTAAACCAGCCTCTTTAGTCAAATTAATTAAAAAATGTCTATGATGACTTTGATGACATTATTGGTCGGTACAAAAACAAAATATAGAATAGCTGGTGTTGCACACGTCCATAGGCAACGGTAATCACTTCCCATCAGGTGGGCCGTGTGCTCAGGCCCGCTGCTAGCTACTTGGGCGCCCGCGTGCAATGTCGAGCGGAGGCGACTCGGGCGCCGGAGGTCGCGGTGCGTCGTCATCATCATCCCAGTCACTCGACCATGGATCAGCTGTGAGTGCGAGTCCGATGCGAGTCGCAACGTTGTGCTCGATAAAGATTGTCATTGGTCGGATTGTATCACGTCACTCAGAGATCGACTAATGAAAATCTCTATCGAGCACAACGTTGCGACTCGCATCGTTGTGCTCGCTTAGTGAATTGCAGTGCAGGCGTTAACCCCAGAGATTATTGCGGAGAAATACAGAATGAAGAATATGCCTCTCTACATTGCCTGTTTCTGGATATGGAGAACATCTTCGACTGTGTACCTCGCGCGGTAGTCTGGTGGGCACTGTGGTCCAAAAGGTGTTTCAGAGGCTTCCATTGACACCATCCGTCTTGATTCCATGGTTCTGACCGTTGTTAGGCACAGGCAAACCTTCCCCATCACTGTCGGGTTACACCAAGAATCCGTTTTTAGTCCGTTCCTATTAATCGTGGTATCAGACGTTTTGTCGGACATCAGAAACTCACATGAGGGGCCTCCACGATTGCTCATGTATTGATTATATCGCGCTGATAGAGGCAGATAGGGGCAGATTAGTAAGACGTCTGATCATGTAGACATGTAGGCGAAAGTGCTTGGACTCTCAACAGATCCCACACTTATAGGCGCTGAATTGGTCAGTGCACGGGTCAGTTTAAATAGTTACTGTTGACTGTGACGTCAAGGCGCACATTGCTGCCAAGAGTGAGTGGGCCAAGTGGTGTGAGGTCTGCAGGTGTTACGTGTAACGAGGATGAATGCTGCGGTGGATGCGCGGAGTCATGCGTAAAGATTGGTTACGTACAACACACCCCTCCCGCATCCGCAGTGCTTGTCTGTCACCTAAGTGGTATATAAAAAAAGACACAACAACAATAAGGTATTACATAGATTTATGGTTTATTTTACGCAACTTAACATTCATTACACTTGCAAATTGCTAAATAAAATGCTTAAATACACCTACAGGGTGCAAAACATTAAGCAAAAACCATAAATTACATTATTGAGCTGCTGCAGACCTTTGAGAGCCTGATGCTGCAAGCTTTTTCAGCGCGTCAGGGTCCTTAGCACCTCCAATATAGACGCACCCCTCGTCATCGCAGGCAGTGAATCCTACAGCCGTGACATTGGCCAGGTCCAACGTGTCTACTGACGGAGCTGGTGGAGCAGGCAGGCTGTAACATGCCGCAGCTGCCAACAGGACCAAGAGAAGACTCTGCACACAATAAACATTATTTAAATGATAACACACAATTATGGAATGATAAAGCGATTATGGATCGTAAAGCAATTGGGTCGAGGCATTGGAAGAAATGAGTCGAGGATTTGGAATCTCTAACGTGGAACCTAGGTCCACCGTGTGTGGTGTGGTGGTAGTACATTCGATGCTGCACATTGCAGATACTGCCCAGTGCGGTTCCCGCTCAGTGTAAATAATTGTATGCAGGAATATTTCCATTTACATTGGTATGAGTATGACGGCTTAACGCTAAGCCGTCGGTCCCGGTTGTCATACGAACATCTATGGCAGTCGTTACAAGTAGTTGGAGGACTAAACAGTCCGACAACTGGTCAAACTGCAGTAGGTAGGTACTTATAAAAAGTTTCGACTCCAAGGTGAGGGCCTCGGAACGGCCGGGTAACGCAAGGAGGATGATGATGATGTGGGACCTAGGGCTCCAATGTGCAAGCTTTGATGTACCCGATAGAGTAGATACTGTCTCCAATACAATCTATGACATGACAAGACCCATACAAGTGTTGCCCCGGGTGGGTATGTAAGTTATAGCTAGGCGACCACTATAGCCACTAAAGTCATCTGGGGAAACATATACTTAAATACATACATACATATATACGCCTGTAAATCCCCGAAGACGTCAGAGGTGTATATAAACCCACTTTTCGCCAACTGACAACAAGCTTATTGCCATCACCCATGGGAATAGATGGGGTGGCCCTGGCCCTATTCTACCCTACCGGGACCAATATTTACACATATTCAATATTGTATTTTATTTCAAAGTGAAGCAACAACAGAAGCACTTACCAATAAGATACGCATTATGGCTACCGAGTGATCAGTGATCAGCTTCAAGCATCGCCGCAGGTTTTATACCCAGTTTGTGCTATACATCATAATAGTTTAGTATAAGTAATGGCTCCTAAACTACAATAAACTACCAGATGACATTAGAACCTTGTAAAAATATTCTTGTATTCAAATGTTAATCTTTTCAAACTACCAAAGCTTATTATTCTGTAAATGAGTATGTACCTAAACGATCAATTTTAATATTTAATTGATTAACACTTGACAAGCCTAATATTTTGACATTTGTTTATTGACATGATCATTCTGACAATATAATTTCGGCGGCGGCGCCTATTCCGGCCCTCCCCGTACCCGGGGGCGAGTTGGGGACTCCGTGGTCCCCACACCGGAAGAGGGCCAAAGACAACAGGTGTAGGACTTAGATGACACCCGCATACGGTGCAGAATATTCCATCAAGAACCAAGCGGTTCGGCGACTCTTTCTTCTGCCGCATCATTAAGACTTGGAATTCCTTACCAGCTCAACGTGTTTCCCTCCTCCTACAGTCCCGGGGGCGAGAAAAAGCATCTGATGAAGCCATCAAGCTGAGTGCCACCATTGTAACATGATACGTGTCTGTATCTGTAATGGTGACCCTCTTTTCAGAGACTTTGTCTTCAGCTTACCATCAGGCGAAGCGAAGTCAAATTGACGTGTCCTATATGAAAAAAAAAAACTTAGATAGGGTGGTGGCACCATATATCGGCCATGTCAACATTTTTTGACCTTTGATTGATTGTAATTTTTTGGTTTATAGCATTTGCTTTCCTGCAATGCCTTTTTTGGGTAGAGGGATACTGAAACTCCATTACTACATTCGTAAAATTACCAATTCTTTGTTATTTTTGAAAATATAGATGTTTTTTTCCGAGTATGTCGATTTCCCTTAATATCGGCCTCTAACACCCTAATTTCTGCCGCCTGTGACCCTAATATCGTCATACCTTTTCCAACGTGAATTTAGGTCAATAAAACTAAGTAAAGTAAAAAAATATAACGTTTTATATTCCAATTCAGGTTCTAATAATTTTTTTAACGCTTATCTATCATTAATTTGTCTTTTCTTTATATCTTAGCCTTGAAAATTACAGTAATTGCTGTTATTATAAACTAATGATCACAATGATTAAATAAATTTAAGACAAATGAAGATTTCCAAAATATATTATTATAAAGAAAAAATATTATTTATAAAGTCAACAGAAAACTTGACTTTCTTTAAAGGCTTTTCAATTTAAATGCACTAAACAGTGACGGCAAGTAAAATCTTCTTTAACCACACAAATATAATTTCGCCCACGATGAACTGTACACTTTAAGTGGAACCATTTGTATACATATGTCACGTTTAATATTTTTGGCTTCATCTTCTTCGACATCACTAATTAGTTCTACTTCACAGCCACCATAAAGAATTTACACCTTTTCTTCTTAAAAAGGTAAATCATGAGGTCAGTTACGCTCTCCGTTAATATTCTCTTCTTCTATTTTAATACTCTTCTTCTTCTAACTACTAGTTTTATTTTATTTGACTGGTTTATGTTTTATATTCTATTGTCCAGATTTCTCTTTCTCTCTGTATCTATTCTTCTCGGAAGTCTGTCTTGTAAAGTGATCCTGGAAATTTCGTATTGTCGAAATGCTACTCTTCTTCTACTTCATCCTATCATTAATTCCCAGTCGCAATCGAAGCTTACACCTTGGATTCTGGGGTCCGCTTTGCCAGTCCTAACTGCGGATATGGCTAGACCACGATATTTTCCGCGAAACGTCTTCCATCTATCCTCCACAAGCCCAATGGTAACATCGAAGCATTGTATTACTGCCTGCTTCTTTGAACGACATTTACTCCATCTCTTATTCTACTATGACTACGATCATAGAACCTATAGGGGTCATAGAACCTATAGGGGTCATAGAACCTATAGAGGTCATAGACCCTATAGGGGTCATAGAACCTATAGAGGTCATAGAACCTATAGAGGTCATAGAACCTATAGGGGTCATAGAACTTATAGAGGTCATAGAACCTATAGAGGTCATAGAACCTATAGGGGTCATAGAACCTGTAGGGGTCATAGAACCTATGGTCATATAACCATAGGTTAGAAACCTTTCTCTTTTTGTTGGGACATGGCATACCTAGCTGTTGACTAAAATTAAAATACCTAAGTATTTGGTAATTTTTTACCACGTCCCTGTTTATTGTAAAGTTCGAAGGTTGTAAGAAAGTATAGGGGTCATAGAACCTATAGAGGTCATAGAACCTATAGGTATCATAGAACCTGTAGGGGTCATAAAACCTATGGTCATATAACCATAGGTTTGAAACCTTTCTCTTTTTGTTGGGACATGGCATACCTACCTGTTGACTAAAAATAAAATATAAGTATTTGTTCATTTTTTACCACGTCCCTGTTTATTGTAAAGTTGTAAGAAAGCAAGTACCCTATACAAAATAAAGTGGCCGTTATTACGCATCGATTCTCTAGATATCGGCCGTAGCTGGCAAAAAAAGTTTTTAGGCGGCCGATGTTAGGATCTAGTCATCAAACAGAGCTGTTATTTTATTTTTAACCTTATTAATGTTACTGCTAATATATAAAATAGCTAAACCTATAGTTTAGTGTTTTCATGTATTTCCCCAATATCGACCAGGTGGCCGATATTGAGATTTATCCAAAATAAAGATCCCTAATCTCGACCCCCCGATTATTTCATAAAAAGTACAAATAAATTTAAAAACACACTACCTAAACGGTACTTCGACTATTTTTCTTTATCATAAAATAATATAAAATACCATAGGTATGTTTAATTCCATTCAAATACTTATCAACGGAGTGCGTCGACTCCGGGATTTGACTCGGAAATGCCAACAAACGACACAAGTCAGTACCTGCGCGTGCTCTATTGCCACCTGTGCGTTCAAATGTGGAGGTACCCGCACCAAAATATGGGATGTTATTCGTATGGATATAGAGTCGCTTTTTGCATAAAAACGATCATAATTTTAGGGTTATTTTCATAGTTATGATCCATTTTTTCGAAGAGGCCGATATTAGAACGTGGCCGATACTAGGAGACTTCACCCTAATATATTTTGTAAGTGCCCTTTTTAATTATCTATAGGTACTTTTGACATTGAAGTTCTATAAATTGGTAGGTTTGTTCAGATGTAGATCTATGCGTTCAGAAATATTTGTTTAGATGCAGTTGTGCATAATATATTCGACTTTAACTATTTTGTTGTTCAATGGATAGGTAGGCATGATCTGGTATAAAAACTGCTGCGACCCTTGAAGCTGATCACTTATCATTCAGTACTTCAGTAGCCATAATGCGTATCACAGCGGTAAGTACTTTAAACTCCTGCTTTATTTTAATCTTTGCTTTCCTTTATTTATTTTTTTGCTTTTCTATGTGTATGTATGTATTTACGAAAAATGTATTAAGTCATCTTTTTTTTTTATATAGGACAAGTCAATTTGACTTCGCCTTGCCTGATGGTAAGTTGAAGGCAAAGTCTCTGAAAAGAGGGTCACCATTACAGACACGTATCATGTTACAATGGTGGCACTCAGCTTGACGGCCTCATCAGATGCTTTTTCACGCCCCGCTTAAAGGACCCGGGACTGTAGGAGGAGGGAAACACGTGAACTGGTAAGGAATTCCAAGACTTAATGGTGCGGCAGAAGAAAGAGTCGCCGAACCGCTTGGTTCTTGATGGAATATTCTGCACCGTATGCGGGTGGCATCTAAGCCCTGCACGTGTTGTCCTATATAGGAGAGGAGAGGGAGGCCTACTATGATTTTCGGTCCGACGCACGTAAGGGGCGAGCCTAATGCCGTCAAGCAGGCACTTATTCATGGGCTTTATGTTTACTGTCGGATGGAGAACTGCCCTATCCCTTAGTCGCCACCCACAGGAAGAGATAGGGTGGTCCTATTCTACTCCACCGGGAGCCAACACGGCTACTTCTTTTAATCACTCCATAATATTGTTATTTTTTTTTTTATACCACTTAGGTGGCAGACAAGCACACGGGCCACGGCCCACCTAATGGAAAGTGGTTACCGTGGTCTATGGACGTATGCAACACCAGGGGCGTCACACTCGTGCTGCCGACCCTGAAGAAACCTTCTAATGCCCTTCTTGAAGAACCCCATATTGTAGTCGCTTGGGAAAACCATCGCGGGGAGTTCATTCCACAGCTTGAGTGTGCGAGGGATGAAGTTCCTTTCATACCGCACAGTGCGCATCATTTCCGGTCGCAATGTTTGAGGATGAATTCCCCGCCTATGGCGAGAAGTGCGATGATAGAATGTAGCTGTGGGCATCATGTCAAACAATTCATCTGAGCACAACCATTGTATAGGATAGGCGGTAAAACACACACAGTGAAGCAAAGTCTCTCGTGAGACTTTATTGAATTAAATTTTAAAACATTTTCAACCTTAGCCTGTTCCGAAAGGAATAAATTAAAAAAAAATGTTAGATGCGCGCGCATAGGAAAACGATCCCCCAACAAGAAAGAGGGGTGTTATAAGTTTGACGTGTGTGTGTGTGTGTGTCAGACTGTCTGTGGCATCATAGCTCCCAAACGACTGAACCGATTTCGATTCTGTTTCTTTTGTTTGAAAGATGGTTTAGTCGAGAGTGTTCTTAGCTATGTTTCATAAAAATTGGTTCAGCCATTTGTAATATATGAGGAGTGAAAGTGGCAATGCAAAATCTAATATTTTCAAATATACCCGTGTTGGGTATCAAATGAAAGGTCATAATTTATACATCACGATACAGCAGGTTTCATGGAAATCGGTTAAGCGGCTACCTATAAAAATCATAAAATAAAAAATAAAAAATTAGAAATTTCAAAACCCCCGACCCAAAAAGATCCTATAAAAAGTAAAATAATAACTATTACCTTATGACCTACCCTAAATATTGACCCTTTTGTCATTTGTCTCGTCGGGGGACCGCCGTCTGACCGTCGCGTCGGGGAGAATACCAAGGTGCTAAGCGGTCCCCCGACGAGACAAATGACAAAAGGGTCAATATTTAGGGTAGGTCATAAGGTAAGTAATAGTTATTATTTTACTTTTTATATGATCTTTTTTGGTCGGGGGTTTTTTTAGTATTATTTTATTCGCAATTGTGTTGAAAATTGTCGTATGCCACTCGTGTGTATGGTGATTACCGTCCTCGGCTCTCTTATTAAGACCCTCGCCTAGCGGCTCGGGTCTCAATGTCGCCTCGGCGGTAATCACGAACTTTACACACTTGTACCATAATGTACTATTATATATTCTAACTATTCAAATTGTCTGAGTCCCGCCTGAGCTTGATTTCGCTTTTTCTATCTTAATCAATATTTTTTATTAATCTTCTGCAGAGTCTTTTCTTCATCCTGATGGTGGTAGTGGCGTGTCACAGTATGCCACCAGACAAGATAAACCAGAAGGATGGAGCAGTTGACGTATGTCCTGGTGGTAAATGTCAACGTTTTGAAGGCTCCTATTCGGGCGGAGATGGTGCACCTGGCTCCCAAGATGCGGGTGGAAGTTCACGTGACTCCTATGGTGGCGCCGGCAACCCGGGCAACTATAAATAGCCGCCCGGTAACCGGTAAGATGCGGGCGGAAATGCACCTGGATCCCAAGAAGCGCGGGTGCGAATGCGCCTGGCTTATAAGATACAGGTGTGAAAACAGGTGCAGGAGCAGCTACATAATGTAATTTAATATTTTTGCTTAATGTTTTGTACTTTAGAAGTGCAGTTAAACCTTTTGCTTGTTATTTATTGTAAGTTGTAAGTAAATTAAGGTAAATTATTTGCGAGGAGTGGTGGCAGTCCTACTGTTCTCGTGTTAACACAAATGTTATATTGTGTAAAATAACCAAATAAACAATAAATATGTGTGATACATTACCTTTGTTGTGTCTACTTTATTTTTGCAGCTGATAATCTAAGATACACCTTTATTTTATTTATTTAGGTACACCTTGATAACATCTAATGCTTATAAAGGTGTTCCTTTGCATATTGCAGCTAAATTGTATTCTGTTACTATGTCGTGTCGTAAGGCGACTAAGGGATAGGGCTGTTTATCATCAGACAGATATATACAGCCCAGACTCAACCTCAGGTACACGGCTCGAGTCAACAATAATGCCCGGAATACGGCAATAAGCCTGCTCACCCGCTATTACGTGACAATGATTGGTGAAATGTGGGTTTTATTCACCTCTGCCTACCCCTCCAGAGATAAAGACATAATTATATGTATGTCTGTATTTATTCTGTTAGATTTGATCATGTGTTATGGATTTTCTACTTAGCACGAGTCCTGACTACATTTAGTCTGAACAATTTGATGCCGCTTAGCCCATTTTCCTTGGGTAGGTATACAGCAATGCAAGTCTGTTAGCGCACAACCTTACGGCAACCTTGGTAGAGAACTAGAGATTGTTATTGGTCGGCTAGGTGACGTCACAGGAGATCGACCAATCCGAACGACAGGTTTGTAGTCGCAACGTTGTGCTCGATATAGATTGTCATTGCTCCATATCCAGTGACGTGATACAATCCGACCAATGACAATCTCTATCGTGCGATGTGCTCGCTTAGTGAATTGCAGTCAGGGGGGGGGGAGGCACAACGACCTCTGGTGATGGGTTCACGTAATAAGCGACGCCATTTGCCGAGTGACGTCATGTTAGTATATATCGCTCACTAGATGGCGTTGTCGCTAATTTTTTAGATCGCGTTATGGTGTGGTTATGGTTTTATTCCACAGTCAAAGCATGTCAAAGAACTGAAAATGCAGTATATTAGGGTAACTTTATATCACAGGGTAAAAAAATATTTCTGAATATACTTAGGACTTAAAAAGTTTTCTACATTTAGGCCCGTATTCTAGAAAGTCGCTTAAGCATCTATAGATATAAACACAGATTGACCAGTCATTTCATGGAAATCATTATTTACGCATCGGTCTAAACTGCTCTAAAACAAAATATGAATCGCGAGACGGCGAGACTCGATGCAGATTTATACACAGAGCGTTATTCAGGAATATGGGTGCTTAAATAAAGAAACAGGTCACCGGTATTGGCTAGCTACTCCGACAAGTTCCCATAGCAACAAAAATGATGATAACTAGTTCGTCGTTTGTACGTTCTAACACCACATAATTATGATAAATAAAGTACAATACTAAACGCCCTCGTTAGGTTGCAGCGACGTGCAGTCCGCATTATTGGGAATCCTGAGATCACCAAAACCCTCGAGCCTTTGCAGTTGCGTAGAGATGTGGCATCTTTGGCGGTATTTTACCGTTTCTTCCATGGTGAATATTCTGATGAGCTCTTCCAATTAATCCCACCCTCTCCTTTCCTATATAGGACAACACGTGCAACGTGCAGGGCTTAGATACCACCCGCATACGGTGCACAATATTCCATCAAGAACCAAGCGACTCCTTCTTCTGCCGCATCATTAAGTCTTGGAATTCCTTACCAGTTCACGTGTTTCCCTCTTACTACAGTCTCGGGTCCTTTAAGCGGGGCGTGAAAAAGCATCTGATGAGGCCGTCAAGCTGAGTGCCACCATTTTAACATGATACGTCTCTTCTCCAAGACTTAGGTTAGGTTGAAACCTAACCGGCCAAAAAGCCGAAACTGCCGGAGAAGGAAATGACACCAGTTACCTCACAGTCCACTGGGCCCATGCGGAGGCTACACGTACTGCAACAGGTATTTTTTTAACCTGGTATGTTTCACAGTTGGACCACGGGTCGGGTTCGTGTTCGACCTAAGTAGTCATCGCCTATGCGGACGGGTGTAGGATCTTGAGAGATTACTTTACATACGAGGAGCTGCGTGCCACGAAGATGAAATTGCTGCTCTGGATTTACGGGATCGCGTTTAAAGAACGTATGAGGAATTCCCTTATCCCCAGCAGCATCCATATCATAACTTCGCAATAAGATGCAGAAGAGTCGACTTCATTAGTCCGGTCAAGTTTTGTGGCAACCGCCAGTCAGTGGCATCCCCGCTAGGCTCCTAGGAGGAGTAGACCCAAGCAGGGCTGGCTTGACGTCGTCGCTGAGGGTTACATGTATTGTGTGCCAATGGTCTCCAGCCAGCCAAGGATACCCAAGACCGTAAGAAGCGGAGGAAGAAAAACTGAAAGGTGAACCCTGCTGTACAATTCTCAAGCACAACGTATACAGGGTGGAAGATTTTAACCTTACCTGGAGGGAAAGTTCTCTAAATACTGGAGATACCGAATTTCACTCCAAGGAAACATTCCTTTATTTTTAAAAAGAAATAAAACTGCATTCATAGATTTTTGAAAATTCGCTTGCCACACCCGGTAATCGAACCAACTAAAATCCGAAAAAATAACAATCTGTATTTTTATGACATCAATCAATAGTATAAATCATAAGGATCAAATCTGTCTAAGAAACATGGTTAATTAAATGAAAGGAAATCCCTGAAAACTCAATTTTCAAATTCAATTTAACAAAATAGAGAACTTAACTCAAAGATCCATCACCTATCATATTAAGAATAAAATTCCATATTTAAATTACTTGTCCCTGTTTTTCATGGCTGGCCCTCACTGGCCAGCAGGGGTATTTACTCTCTCAACTCAAACCGACTAAAAACGGCGTGCCGTCTCAGGTTAATTCAATAGTCTCAATTAAAGTATTATAAGACGAATTAATAAGGCAATTCTCTCGCCATCTCCGTTGCCCAGGGTGCGATGCGGTGTACCACGAAGTGCTTTCCAAGCCCAACCAAGTATACCTCGAGACACGTATCTTGGACCTAAATCGCAATAGCTTAGTGGTTGAGGATTCGGCCTTACGATCGAGAGGTCCCGGGTTCGAATCCTGACCATTACACTACAGACGTGAACCCATTCCTAGTACAAGCAATTTAGCTAACTTGGGGGGTTAACAGGAATATTAGTAATTTCGGTTACTAATATTCTTTATAAAAAGAAATCGGGAGACTTGACTACCTCATGCAGTCACACAATAACGTTACATTCTAAATCGGAATCAAAGTTTAGTAATTTAGTACTCATTTTACTAAATAAATGGCGTTATTGTTGATAAGGTATGTGATGGCACGTTGAGCAAAAGTGCTGTATCTGTTGGAATGGAATTTATAAGTTAAGATTTTATTGACTTCCTTTCATTTAATTTACCATGTTTATTAGAGAGTTTCGATCCTCATGACTGACACTATCGATTGATGCTATAAAAATACAGGATGTTATTTTTTTGGATTTTAGTCGGTTCGATTACCGGGCATGGCAAGCGAATTTTCAAAAAACTATGAATGCAGTTTTGTTTCTTTTTAAAAATAAAGGAATGTTTCCTTTGAGTGAAATTAGCTATCTCCAGTATTTAAAGTACTTTCCCTCCAGGTAAGGTGAAAATCTTCCACCCTGTATATAGGTATAGATGTCATTGATCGAGCTCCAGTGACGTCACCTAGTCTGACCAA
Organism: Eilema depressum; assembly: GCA_914767945.1. Taxonomy (NCBI): domain Eukaryota; kingdom Metazoa; phylum Arthropoda; class Insecta; order Lepidoptera; family Erebidae; genus Eilema; species Eilema depressum. The sequence continues at coordinate 10,668,390 of OU612040.1, forward strand.
TGACAATTATATCAAGGTTGTAGCAAGGTAGCCTATGGGTAATGGACTACTGAGACGAGGTCTCGGATTCGATCCCAGGAGTTACCATGGCACACACCAATGACTTTTCGATGCATTTCGAAGTTATGTGTGTATTTATCGCAGGTTTATAAGTGCCCGGTTAATGGTAATAGGCTCGCCACCTATTACATTGGGACCTAAACATAAACGGCGAAATGTGGGTGCTAGCACCTCTGCCTACCCCTTCGGGGATATAGGCGTGAGTTTATGTTATGTTATGTTTCTAGCAAGTCGTTGTGCTAGACGCTGTGTGCCTAGAGAATTGCAGTTACACAGCTGGACCCTGAGGTGAACGCCACGGAGCCGGACATAAAGTCTTTATGAGGACAAAATATAAGTTTATTTTTATAATTCGATTCTATAAATTCGCAGTTATTTGTCCAGATGTGGATCTTGTTTGGCTGTGTTTAGAAAAGGTACATGTTTGTTTAGATGCAGTGTTGTATGTAAGGTATTCAACTTTATCTATTCTGTGATTCAATGGACGGGTATCAAAACTACCGGTATAAAAACTACCGCGATCCTTGAAGCTGATCACTGATCACTCAGTAGCCACAATGCGTATCTTAGCGGTAAGTGTTTCTCTATTCTGATCTTTGCTTTTAAATAAAATTCAATATTTGTACTGTGTGTCAACCGGGTTTCGTACATAATACCGAAAGCTAAATAGTCGAATAACAATGGGTCGACAACGATTGGTCGGCCGATCAAATTGTCGCTGGTACGTTAGGTCGAAGCGTTAATACGTCGAGGTATTATTACGTGGAAAATACATTCAATAGAACGAAATTTATCTTGTTTATTTTAGTGAAGTGTTCATTACTTCGAATAATTAATAGATTTTTTCTTATATTATATTTTTGGCTCGTTTTTCACCACCGTGCTTTCATTTCCATGGTTTCCGTGGTCAAAATTTGCTATGGTAATGAAGAAAAAACGCGGCAATGAAAAAAAAATCATTGCCATGCCTTGTAAAACAATTTAGTCTCATTGCCATGACCAGATGTTTCATTTCCGTAACTTATGTTCTCATCACCATAGCATATTGACAAAAGTATATCATATAAATTTGTTAATTTCCCATTTCTTTTTCGTGTAAAAGAATTGGCGTCGTTTTGGAATTGAGCAGCCATGAATGAAAATGGTATAAGAGATCCGATTCTCAGCACTCCATGGATTCACCGTGCGGTCGCCGGGTCCATAGCGTGATACAGAGAGGAACACCGTGACGGCGACTGGGACTTGCGACCCAGATGTAGGTTTAGGGTGGCCACCTTGTGATGCATCAGCGCTCACCTCCACCGTCAGTAGTGTTCCCCCCCCCCTACCTATCCAAATTTGGTAAGATCCTATCAATGCCGCTTTTGATATTCGATTTAGTAAAGAGCTTACTGAAGCTCTTGGCAATCCGAGGTCTTTAAGTAAGTTGTACAGGGATTTAGCTGGAATTCCCCTTGCTCCTACTTCTACGGCGTAGAGTTTAACCACGTAGCCGTTTTTGGTTAACTCGTTAGTCAAGTCAAAGTATTTGTTTGTCTTTATAGCGTGGTCTTTAGGTATATTAGTTTCCCACGATGATAGTACCTGCAGTTTACCAGGTTTCTTAGAGAGATTCGAGTCTTATAATTAATCCTATCGATTAAAGCAATAAAAATACTGGCTGTTATTTTTTCCGATTTTAGTCGGTTCAATTACAGGATGTGACAAGCGATTTTTCAGCATTCGTTAAACGCAGTTTTTTTTTCTTTTTAAAAATGAGGAAATGTTTCTTCTGAATGAAATTAGCTATCTCCAGTATTTAGAGTACTTTCCCTCCACATCTCCAATGCAAACGCGGTATCGTTTATCTAATACTAGCTGACCCAGCGAACTTCGTACCGCCATATTTTCTGATCCCATTCCCGCTGCATATCTCTAAATTTATTAATATTTCTCTACAATATTATGCATGTATTATGCATATAAATCTTCCTCTTGAATTACTCTATCTATTAAAAAAAACCGATTCTAAATCCGTTGCGTAATTTTGAAGATTTAAGCATACACAGGGACAGACAGACAGCCATCGATGGGGTTACACTCGAAGTTGTTCAAGAAAAGCTTGGTAAAAACAACTCCTAGAAAAAAATTAGCCAGGATCCACCTAGGTTGGGCAGCAGCAAAGGAAACTCTCTCTTAATTTTAAAAAATACACTGCGTTTAAGGATTTCCAAAAAAATTGCTTGCCACACCCGGTAATCGAACCGAATAAAATCCGGATGAAGCTATATTTTAATTGCATCAATCGATAGGGTCAATCTTAGGGATCAAATATCTCTAACAAACTTGGTAAAATAAGTAAAAGGAAACCCATAAAAAAGAAGGTATAGGAAGATTTTAGGCGGTTTGATCATCACGTGTGTTATTTTTAGAAATCTTTGAATGCAGGTTTGTTTCCCTTTAAAAATAAGGTTATGTTTAATTTAAGTAAAATTCGCTATCTCTAGTATGAGGGTACTTTCCCTCCAGATAAAGTCGAAATGTTCCATCCTGTATATCACAGCTACGATATTACTTACAATAAAAATAACGACACTCATACGCGTGTTTAACACAGTGCCACTGAAAAAATAAATGACGCCAATGTCCATACACAATTGCCTAATCCCCTTTGTATTTTTATTGTATGTAAGTATAATTTCTCATGTAAGTAGGTACATAAAATATTATGTTTTATATTATGTATTTTCATTTCCATGGTTGATTTTTTCATTCCCTTGGTATATTTATTTCATGCCCGTGGATGCTTGTTTCATTGCCGCGCACGCATGTGTCATCGCCGTGGCGCGTAATTTTTGATCTTGTATATCTCGTTAGCTTTTTTATTTATCTGCTAGATATTAAGCAAGAATACATATAGTATCAAAACCTATAATAAACGCGATTTGTTTTAACTACAAAACTTAAGGTAAAAAAAATCCACGGAATGAAGATTTTAATGGACCTGTTGAAATTCACCCATAAACACTACAAAAAATACCATTCAATTTTAGACATTACTTTTATGCTGGTAAAGTTTAAAATCTGGGGTTTTAAATATGGGGTCTTCAAGAAGGGCATTAGAAGGTTTCTTTAGGGTCGGCAGCGCGAGTGTGACGCCCCTGGTGTTGCATACGTCCATAGGCCACGGTGACCACTTTCTATCAGGTGGGCCGTGTGCTTTTTTGCCTCCTAAGTGGTATAAAAAAAATCAAATGGCATCTTGTAGAGTGAATGAGAAATGTAACGAACTCTTTTTCATTTAATTTTAGACTCTAAATCTATATAACTAAAATCCAAATTTTATGAATTTTTTTACAGTGTTAGTATGACCCTGTTGGAGCCACTTATAGTAGCTCTCCCAATGTCTAATTTTGCCATAATTAGGGGCGAATGCCGTCTGAACCTCTCAACCCTGAAAGGTAACCGTTCACCAGGACCTAGTCATACAGTCAACATTTCCTGGTATACTGGCATATAGATGAGGCTGATTTTTCCTTGAAGGTTGTGGTGGAAGACACCCAAATGCGTTCCCACTATATGCCGAATTGTAAGTAAATTCCTCTGCTAATCGTTCTGACACCCTGGCCTAGTGTTACTTGCCTCGCTAGGGATTTCTTGCCACCACCCCCTAATGCGGATGGCTTCTCTCTAAAGGGGGAAGCGAGAAGTAGCGTCATGTGAATAATAAAAATAATTCTTTGCCACATTCTACACTCCATAATATAATTTTTATTGCCTTGCAGAATCTTTTCTTCGTCCTGATGGTGGCGGTGACATGCTACAGCCTGCCAGTTCCGCCAGCAGCCATGATGACCCCGAATAGACAACCTGCCTACTCAGAAGATGAAAGGCGACCTGGCTACCCACAAGGCGAAAGACGATCTGGCTACTCACAAGGCGAGAGGGAACCTGGCTACTCGCAAGATGTAAGAGAACCTGGTAACTCACAAGGTGAAAGAGGACCTGGATACTCACAAGCGGAGAGGGCACCTGGCTACTCTCAAGGCGAGAGAGTGCCTGGTACACAAGGTACAAGAGCACCTGGCTACTCACAAGACGAAATACGACCCGGCTACTCACAAGGCGAGAGGGCACCTGGCTACTCGCAAGATGTAAGAGAACCTGGTAACTCACAAGGTGAAAGACGAACTGGATACTCACAAGGCGGGAGGGCACCTGGTTCACAAGGTACAAGAGCACCTGGCTACTCACAAGGTGAAATGGTACCTGGATACTCTCAAGGCGAAAGGGCACCTGGCTACTCACAAGGTGAAAGACGACCTGGATACTCACAAGGCGAGAGGACACCTGGTTTACAAGGTACAAGAGCACCTGGCTACTCACAAGGCGAAATGGTACCTGGCTACTCTCAAGGCGAAAGGGCACCTGGCTACTCTCAAGGCGAGAGAGTACCTGGTTCACAAGGCGAAAGGGTACCTGGTTCACAAGGCAAAAGGGCACCTGGTTCACAAGGCGAGAGAGTACCTGGTTCTCTAGGTGAAAGAGCACCTGTATTCCCACAAGACGCAAGAGAACCTGGCTACTCACAAGACGTAAGAGCACCTGGCTACTCACAAGGCGAAAGACGACCTGGCTACTCTCAAGGCGACAGGAAACCTGACTACTCTCAAGGCGAAAGGGCGCCTGGCTACTCTCAAAGTGAAAGACGACCTGACTACTCACAAGACGTAAGAGAACCTGGCTATACACAAGGCGAAAGGGCACCTGGCTACACCCAAGGCGAAAGGGCTCCTGGCTTCTCTCAAAGTGAAAGACGACCTGACTACTCACAAGACGTAAGAGAACCTGGCTATACACCAGCTGAAAAGGCACCTGGCTACTCTCAAGGCGAAAGAGCACCTGGCTACTTGCAAGATGAAAGACGACCTGGCTCCTCACAAGACGTAAGAGAACCTGGTTACTCACAAGGCGAAAAACGTCCTGGCTACTCACAAGACGTAAGAGAACCCAGCTATTCACTAGGCAAAAGGGCACCTGGCTACACCCAAGGCGAAAGGGCTCCTGGCTTCTCTCAAGGCGAAAGGACGCCTGGTTACTCTCAAGGCGCAAGTGCGCCTGGCTACTCTCAAGGCGAAAGGACACTTGGCTACTTGCAAGACGAAAGACGACCTGACTACTATCAAGGCAAAATGGCACCTGGCTACTTTCAAGGCGAAAGGGCACCTGGTTCACCAGGCGAAGGAGTACCTGGTTCACAAGGTACAAGAGCAACGAGCTACTCTCAAGGCGAAAGGGCACCTGGCTATTCTCAAGGTGAAAGGGCACCTGGTTCACCAGGCGAGGGAGTACCTGGTTCACAAGGTACAAGAGCACCTTGCTGCTCTCAAGGCGAAAAGGCACCTGGCTACTCTCAAGGCGAAAGGGCACCTGGCTTCTCTCAAGGTGAAAGACGACCCGGCTACTCTCAAAGTGAAAGGGCGCCTGGCTACTCTCAAGGTGAAAGGGCACCTATATACTCACAAGGCGTAGGAGCTCCTGGTTCACAAGGCGCAAGAGCACCTGACTTCTCACGAGACGCAAGAGCACCTGGCATTTCACGAGACGCAAGAGCACCTGGCTCACAAGGAGCAATGGCATCTAGATTCTCACAAGATGCACGAGCATCTAGCTTCGCACAAGTTGCAAGAGTACCTGCCTCACAAGTTGTAAGAGTACCTGCCTCACAAGTCTCAAGGGTATTTGCTTCACAAGCGTCAGCAGTGGCTAAATAACGTAATTTAACGATTTCGCTTCATGTTTTATACTTTGTAAGTGCATTTGAGCGTTTTGCTCATTATTTATTGTAAGTTGTAAGTAAATAAATAAAAGTTAAATTATTTTCGAGTAGAGGTGATAGTCCATAAATGTAAAGTGAAATAAATAAATTTGTAAGATCTATCTGTTGTTGTATCTATTATATTTTTGTAGGTAAAATCTTTCCTCCGAGTGCTTTCTCTAACTTTTCTCTCATCATCAGATTCATAATCGTGTATTGTTTAGCAAAATTGCTTAGCAGTACCAAAATGTATAGGCTAGGAACCGTCAGTATGCCTAAATCTTGGAAGTGAGTCTTACACGACTCGACTCGCTGCACCAAAGAAAAACAAAGTTCTCCTGTGTAGAAAAGAAAAGGGTGGGACAAATTGGAAGAGCTCACAGAACATTCACCATAGTACCTAGAGACAGTAAAATACTGCCAATGACGCAAATTATTACAACTATAATATTGTTCCTTCTTTATTCACTACTTCTTATCCCTACTAATAATATAAATGTGAAAGTAATTCTGTCTGTCTGTCTGTCTGTCTGTCTGTCTCGCTTTCACGCCCAAACCACTGAACCGATTTTGATGAAATTTGGTATAGGGGTAGATTAGACCTTGAGAAAGGACCTAGGCTATATTTGGTCGCGATAACCGACATCCACACGGGCGGAGCCGCGGGCAAAAGCTAGTTATGAAATATTCGAAAAAATACCTATAACAAATTATTTTTACGGCGAAAAAGAAGGTCAAACTAATGTTTCGGTCACTGCTATCGATTTTTTTTTCATCCGGTCCATATGTTACACACTTGCCATTAACGCATACCAATGTAACATTACCACCACTGACAATAACATGTTTAATATCTTTGTTAACGACTACTGATGTTTGCTGGTTTTTCGGATCCGAGCTGGTGGTTGGCATGCTGTTAGTATAGGGTTGCCATACGTCCCCGTACGCCGGGACATGTCCCCGTTTGAGGCCTGGTGTCCCGGCGTCCCGGCCAATAAGCAAATTGTCCCGGTTAAACATTTTTAGTATTATGTTAGAGAGCTGGACTTGGTTGGTAAACAGTAATATACCTACAATAAACGCGACTAAGTAGCTAGGCTATTAATACGTAGATAGAACGACGAAAGCGCTGATATTTTTCCATACATGAATATGTTAATGAGTAATAAAGACCCCGGGGCCAATGATTTTACGAGAAAAACGCGATGAAGGACAGATGGCGCTCATACTTCCAACGACATGCTGAATAAGCAGCAGGAGGTGCATCCACCAGACCTCTTTCCGAAACAAGGACTAGCGCCACCGATAACGCCTGCAGAAGTACAGACTTGGCCTCGACGAAGTCCCCATCGAGGCTTGGAAGGCAATGGGTGCATTGGGTGCTCGTGGTGTGAGCTTTCTAACAAATCTGTATAACCGCATACTTCTCACCGTGAGATCCTGACCTGAGTCAGTGGAGACAGCTTCATTACGCCAGTATTCAAAGGCAAGGGATCGGTGTCCCACACCATGAAGCTCTATGAGCAGATAATCGACGCCCGGATCCGACAGGAGAGTACACTCTCGGAGTGTCAGTATGGGTTTCGTCCCGGGCACGGGATCATGGATCGGTGAAGAACACGCCCCTGCTTTGCCTATTCTTAGACATACAGAAGGCCTTCGACTGTGTTCCTCGCGCGGTGATCTGGTGGGTACTGTGGGCTAAGGGAGTTCCAGAGACCTACATTGACACCATCCAAGATATGTATCATGATTCTGGTTCCGTGGTTCGAGTGCTTTTGGTGACTCAAAAGCCTTCCCCATCACCATCGGAGTACACCAAGGATCCGTCCTTAGTCCTTACTTGTTCAGCTCGATATTAGACGTTTGGTGGACAGTATCAGAAAACCACATAAGCAGCCTGCGTGGTTGCTCATGTATGCTGATGATATTGCGCTGAAGGACGCGGACAGGAGCAGATTTGTGCAACACGTGAAAGTGTGGAAGGAAGCGCTTGAGAACGGTGGTATGAAGCTAAATGTAGCGATGACGGAAAGTTTATCGTTAAACTCGACAGATTTCACACCGGTCCGCATAGGCGATGATTCGGTTTAAGTACCTGGGATCTGTATTTCATGTGACCAGTGAAATCGACTACGACATCAGGGCACGCATTGCTTCCGCGTGGGCCAGGTGGTGAGAAATGACTGGCGTCACGGGTGATCCCAAAATGCCAGTCAGGTTGAAGGGGCAGGTCTATAAGACGATCATTAAGCCTGTCCTCTTACATGGTTGTGAGAGCAAGAGCGTAAGCACGTAAGAGCTGCATGTCACGGAGATAAAAATGCTGCGTGAGGAACTCTTGCAGCCGCGGCAGCCTTCATGTCCATGACATCGCAGATAAAATGCAAGAGAGCCGCCTTCGCTGGTGCGGCCACGTCTTGCGGCAACCGCCAGGATAAATGGGTTGCAAAAAAGCAAATGGACCCGCCGGGTCCAGGTAGAAGGGATAGGCCCAAGAAGTCCTGGCTTGACGTCGTGGAGAGTGATATGCGTGCAAATGGTCTCACTACCATGGACGCTCAAGATCGTGTCAAGTGGAGGAGGAAGAGCCGGAAGGCGGACCCTGAGCTCCGGGATCATCTTGGCCAGGGATGCAATCGGGAGAAAGCGTCTACATGAAGATGATGTTTAACTTAATGTTGATTTCGTCAAAATATTTTGTACAATTATCAGAAGTTAATTCTGATAATTTTTCGCCTTTCAGAAAACATAGGAAGCCCGGGTCGCTGCCCGCTTGTTTAACGCTTGTATAATGGCAGTGTTAAAAGTTGTTGTAATAAAAGTTCCTATTTTTCTACCTTTACTAATTTTTCTTCAAATGTCCCGGTTTGGGTCCCCACACTTATGGCAACCCTATGTTAGTAGCATGCTGCTGCCAATATCAGCAACAGCAGGAAACCCTGTACGACAAAACAGAAAGTGGATGATCTCTCTAAGTGAATTTAAACCTCACGAATACGTGGTGAATTTTCATTCATATGAATTCACTTACAGTTATTTACATCACTGTGCGGTATAAAAGGAACTTCATCCCTCGCACACTCAAGCTGTGGAATGAATTCCCCGCGATGGTTTTCCCAAGCGACTACAATATGGGGTTCTTCAAGAAGGGTATTAGAAGGTTTATTTAGGGTCGGCAGCACGAGTGTGACGCCCCCTAGTATTGCACGCGTCCATAGGCCACGGTAACCACTTTTCATCAGGTGGGCCGTGTGCTTGTCTGCCACTTAAGTGGTATAAAAAAAAATCAAAAGCTTAGGTATACAAAATTCATACAAAAATACAGATAATGTAACAATAGTAATCACCAAAATAATAGGGTAGGCAGAGGTGTAATAACAAATTAACCAACGCCCACAATCACTAATTATGATTTTCAGTTCTACGCAATAGGGGGCGTGTCTATTGCCGTCAACCGGGCACTTTGTCATAGATTGTATGTTTACTGTCGAATGGAGGACACTCCTTTATATTTTTGATTGCCTTCTTCAATTATCTTATTTTATTTATAAATGAAGATCTAAAGCACTTACTGATAAAATACGCATAATGGTTTCTGAATAATCATATTCAAAGAACACAGCAGTATTTATTTATACAAAATGTCGATGGCTTTCAATAGTCATAATATATAATAACAAAGAAATAGAATAAATTGTTTTTCACAAACAGCTGCATCTGAGCAAATAAATAAGTCTAAAAAACCATTGTACTTAATGAGCTTTTACGAACAAGTGACGTGACGCAAATAGCTCAATATTATTAAATATAGAATTAAATAAAAGTACTAAAACAGTAAAGGACCGAGGATAGGTCCCTGTGGCACGCCCATAAATACAAATGAACCAGAGGACCTAGCTCTGTTTACATACATGACCAATTTGTACTCTATCGCTAAGTTAAAAAGGAACAGAAAAATAGCTCTATTTCCATGATTTTATATTGCCAAAGCTTCCGCTAAATGTTATTGAACGCAGTCGAAAGATCGCAAATTTTATCGACGGCGTTTTGGATAGATGGATAAGTCTTTATTATACGCCAACACCAATTAATAAAACAATAGCATGGATCACAGTAATTACAGTTATGTTAATGGTAAAATGTATAATATAAAGGGACGGGGGCGGCCCTATCGCTGAATGCGATTTCTTCCATTATTTACTCATTTTACCAGTCAATAAACTTACGTCACATAAAATAATATTTTCAATTCAATCAATCAAAATAGAAAGAGACTAATTTAAATTGACTATATCATAGATAACTTAACAGTACTGTATTGCTCGAGCGAGACATTATATCTTAGACCTAAATGTGGTCTATAGGCAGATACTCTAAGATAGGCGCAGTGCACGCTTTTAGGGTGTCTTTTGAGAATAGCACGGGGTCACTGACCTGTAATAATTACAGGTCAGTGCACGGGGTGCATGAACTCTAATTCACCCAGCATAGAATAATAGTATTATTACAAAACAAACCGTGCGCGCCAGGGCCTCTCCTCGTATACGTAGACGATGGCATTGTTCTAACAATGCTATAAGTACTTATTAATAGTAAACTAACTTCTTACAATACGCAATAGACATTGCTGTTTTATATTAAACATACAGCAGATCAAATATAGCGAAAAGATTTTATGTTTTATTTCTTCCTATACGGCAGAAAGACCATTAGTAGTAAGAAATTTAATATCAATAGATCACCTTTATTCTTATACCATTTAGGCCGCAGGCAAGCACACGGCCCTCCTGGTGGAAAGTGGTTACCGTGGCCGATGGACGAGTGCCGAATGAATCTTAACTTGAAACTATTTTACACGACAAATAAACAAATTTATGATAAATGATACAAAATAATAGATAGCATTCATTATTTACACATAAACAGTTGCTAACTTGTGTTCATGTAAATAAGTTAATCTGTTGTTTTTCTGTGATCATTGTTACCGTATACCTATACTTTCATAATCAATGAGTTTAATTTATTGTTATTAGGTATTTAGAAATAAACAAATTGTATTTTATTATTGGTAGAATATTAAGTTGCATGGGGTAATAATTACCCAGATTACCCTATAAACTTACTTTACTAACCCATTTTCTTTTAAGCTATTTTTATATAGTATTATCGATAGGATAATAATCTTAGAGTATCTATCTATAATAATGTTAATTTATTTGTATGTATTTTTAATAATAAACCTTACTTACTACTTAAACCTACTTAAATAAAGCAAAAAGACGGATGCTCATGTTTGTCGATGGTCGATGATCATTGCTCTGCTCTGTCTTGTCTATGATTCCGTGATTCCGTCAAGTTCCGTCATCTTTCTTTCGCTTCTGTCATTTCCGTGATCAGTGTGCTTTTTAGGTGAATACTGTTATAATTTTATCATTATTCGTGAATTTAAGTAAAAGCATCGTTTGTAGTGACGTTAAACTTGTGTTTCAGACATACAACATGCAGAACGACGCTGGTGAATTCGTTGACCTGTACTGCCCGAGGAAATGGTGAGCATATTGAGGTTATGCTTGTTGAACACATTGTCAAACGCGGCATGCTCGCGAAATACTTCTTGAATGCAATGTTTTAACCCACAAAGTCTTCATTTAATGCTATATATAGAGAATATTAGCTTTAACACTTCATAATGTTGCTTGAGCGGCAACTAACAAAGATTTCTTTACGAATAAACATGGCACAAAACTTGTTGAAATAATTATATTCCTCTGTGATTATTGTCATGTTTCCACACTTAAAATAAAGCGACATGATATCCGCAATGATTGAAAGCATTGCACATTAAAATCATAAAAAACCCACAATATTTGTGCAAAGATTTACATGATCATTGTACCTACAAATTTCTCTAAATGAGTTTACTTCTTGTATTCGCTTCATTTTGTTATTTGCAAATGTGTTAGAATATTTTTCAGTCTAGTTTACCTATAGTCTATTTATCTAAGTATGTTTATCCGCATTCTAGAACCCATAACACAAGCTAGTTAAGCTATGCTTACTTTGGGTCTAGATAGCATTGTGTAGAATGTCCTACAATATTTATTTATTTATTATTATTTATAGTCTAGTTATTGAGTGGTATAAACATTTTAGTTTTTATGTCAATCAATCAATGAGCCTATTGCAGTCCACTGCTGGTTATAGGCCTCTCCCAATGTTGAGAGACTTTTGCCTACTGTTTCAATGCTGCCTGACAGTTTCGGAATAGCTTGAATAATATTAAGTAAATTCATTGTTTTATTTTCAATATTTATTATGAAGAAGTCATCTTTGAAATGACTGACTAATAAATACAGGGCTAACCTACCGAAAATTCGGACATTAGACAGGCTTCTTCTATGGGCTAGGCAGACGTTGCAAAAGGGTTTTGAAATATTCAACTTCTTGTTGACTAAAACATAATTATGTATCCACATTTAGCAATGTTCATCAGTTATAATTATTCAAATATCCAGTAAGAATATGTATTGTGTCCATTGGGATCCAAAGACCATCCTTGACAAACAAGTGAAGGTACTATACCATCCAAAGGTTGTCTGGCAGAAATCGCTTAAAGCAATAAGGCCGCCCTAATTGCTGGTTCCGTAGTTGTAGATTCTAATAATGATGTATTTTCAAATTCAAGACATTATTAACTGACTAAGAGTTCTACATAGATTATAACAGTGTCAAAATGGTTAATTTGATGCAGGGCACAAAGGCCTCCACCAATATCCTCCAACTCTCCCTGCTTCTCGTCAACCACTGCTACAGACAATTGATCAAATTTCTTATGTCCCATTCCAGCTCGGCATCAAACCGCCTGATCCATGCCAAGGACCACGCCTCCGTACAGCTGGTGATCGCTGACGTGGACCCCGTGAGCGGCCGCGCCGACCCACAGAACGCCAAGATGTACGTCGTGTGTGGAGCCATCCGCAGAATGGGAGAGTCGGATGACTGCATCGTCAGGCTCACCAAGAAAGATGGCATATTGACTAAGTGAGTGATGATGATTCTTTGTTTTACACAAGACAGGGCAAGGGTGCTTTGGGAGCCCACCGAGATCTTCGTGCCCCAAGCCAACGACACCTGGGGGTGACGGGTGGAGCTAGTCACCCTAGCAGAAGCAGGCGGCGGCGACGCGCGTTGCGTGCCTCCCCATACCCGGGGGCGAGTTGGGGACTCTGTAGCCTCCACACCAGATGAGGGCCAGTTCGAGAGATATGGCCCTGGGTCAGCCAGGGTGCGAGGGCTACGACAATCTCACCTCCGGCAACTGACTGCCCACAGACGGCGTGCGTTTTAGTCGGTTTGAGTCCGACACAACCTCTCCCTCCGGCTCCGGCAGACAAACAAATTTCACATGATAAAAAATAAACCAACGTCACCTGCAAGCCGTTGCGCCTGCTGAACCATATGAGGCTCTGGCGCTGGTTTTCCCTTCATGGGTAGGACGAAAGTCGCCCCCAAAAATGTCAAAAACGCCACATCAAAGAATGAAGGCTGACTTAAAAAACATGATGACTTTTGAGGCAAGACAGGTGCTAATTGATGAATGAAGATCTGATGCAGGCTTGCCTATCGGGAGCCTATGCACTGGAGAGTTTTTGTTCTGTCAGTCTTCTTCATCCTAGCGTCAATTCCCAGTTGCATCCGAAGAGCTTACACCCGTCGAGTCTAGGATCCGTTTTACCAGTCTTAACTACGGATTTGGCTAGACTCGATATTTTCCGTGAAGTGATTGCCATCTGACCTCCACAACCCAATGGCGATATTGAAGTATTGCAGCTAGACCAGTTGTTGGAATTAGGACTGTTGGTTCCATTGGAAAGTTCCATAGATGGGTCCAACGGGATTTTCGAGTCCTTTTGTCTTCACTATTTAGGGTGAGTGGGTCCAACAGGATTTTGACGGTACTCATAGAGGTCTCTAATAACAACTGCCATAGATTTTCCAGTCCGTGCCCGTGGTCCACCTACATAGTTCACCTGGTTGTACCACGGGTAATTTTTTTCCCCCGTGGTTCACCGCAGTCTAACTGGGTGTACCAATAAATGCGTTCAACTGCCAAGTCAATTCGCAGGTTCGATTCCAGCTCAGTGTAAGGAAATGTTTTTTGTAATATGTATTCACCAAAAAATGTATCGAAGAATGTTAATCTGCATTCTAGAACCCATAAGCTAGTTAAGCCAAGCCTACTTCGGGTCTCAGTAGAATATCCTACAATTTATTTTTGTTTGTTTCAGGAACTACTAAGTACGACAGTCACGAAGGAGTTAATTTAAGTTCAATAAAAACACAAAATCTTACTGTTTTTGTTTTATTTTAAACCGAATGAATAAGAGATTGAACCGGCACTGAATGACGCCATGAGCGGTGCGCGGTGGACGGCGAGTGGGCATCGTGGCGTGCGGTCCAGAGTGCCGATCCATCCCCTGTGTGAACAAGCTATACGTTAAGTGTACACTATCACTACGGGTCCAGCCGCTTGGTTCGTCTTCACTGTTGTTTCACCATTCTGAAAAGAATAACAGCCTGAGTATATTCGGGGATAATACTATCAAAGGGTCGTTCAATGACCTCCGTCCTTCCGTCCCCTGAGTGCGGGCCTGAGGCTGACAGGTGAAGCAGCCTGGGGCAGCGCGATGCGCTTTCCCCCTTGCCAGAGGCAAGATGGGGACACCCGTTTTTCCCTCACCCGATGGGGCCATCTCCGAAACCGGAAAGGTGGTCTTTAGCTGTGGTTGCGAGGGATATGCCTTAGGCACACTCCGACATCTGAAGATCCAAGATGGCGTGCGGTTTAAATCAGTTCCGAGTGGATCCGAGTGGATTTACGCTCGAAAAAAAAGATTTGAAAGGGTTTATTGCTTTAAGGATATAATTCTTGGACCTAAAATTTTATGTGCTCTATACGCATAGTAGGTACACGTTTTTTGGGTGTCTTTTGAGGATAGCACGGGATGGTACTGCGGTGGACGAGCGCAAATTCACCAAGCATAGAATATTATCCGCGCGCGCCAGGGCCTCGTTTGTCTCACGATTTAGGTCCAAGATATGTGTTGCAAGGTATACCAGTATATGATCCTTCCGGAACGTTAGGTCCTTTTACCGGAATTTCCAGTCGGTTCATTAGGTCTCTTTCCCTGAAAGTCCATTCCCCGAACGTCCACTTCCCTGAACGTCCCACTTCCCTGAACGTCCCACTTCCCTGAACGTCCCACTTCCCTGAACGTCCACTCTCCTCACGTTATATCAATATGCTAACCTTCTTTTAAATGCTTGGAATTAATTAATTATTTCTCCTAATTCGTAAGATAACAACAGTAGGTAACTCTAAAAAAGCCTTTAGGCCTTAGGCCGTTTCTCGTAAGAATCTTATGTATTAGGTTTATAGACGTTCAGGTAAGTGCACATTCAGTGACGTAGACTATCGGGGAATTGGACGTCCAGGGAATGGGCTTTCAGGGAAATGGACATTCAGTGAAGTGGACGTTTGGGGAATGGGACTTTCCGGGAAAGGGACCTAATGAACCGACTGGACATTCCGGTAAAAGGACCTAACGTTCCGGAAGGTATCCTACTTCCTACTAATATTATAAATGTGAAAGTTTGTGAGAATGGATGTGTGGATGTTTGTTACTCTTTCACGCATAAACGGCTGGACCGATTTGGTTGAAATTTGGTATGTATATAGGTTATACCCTGGATTAACATATAGGCTATATATCAGTTATGAACGGGATCAGAATTCCACGCGGGCGGAGCCGCGGGCAACAGCTAGTATGATATGAAAAGAATACAGTGATGAAGACCGTTTCTCCGTCACCACCGTAATCCGTTATGGATTCACGGAGGAAGAATCCAAGTATTACCACCCCATCTCATCCGAAGGAAGTCGTAACTTCGTTTCGTCGTAACTAACACTGCTGGAAAACTCTAAATAAAACCCTGTACCAACCTGTCTGGCCAGACACCGTGAAAACAGTAGACCAAAGCTTCCCTTATGTGCGGCCATAACCAGCAGTGGACTGCGATAGGCTAATTGAGACCGTACCTCTCGTGGAGACCTGGTCCCATCCCATGTCTGGTCATCTTCAGAGGTCACATATCGCCTGGCGCAGCTCCTTGGTCGTGACGTTGCTTCTCCCCAGGGTGCAGGTGTTCACACCTTCCCGCGGCCGCCGCAGCCCGGGCTGGCTCCGGGGGGCGGTCGGCAGATGGTCTTCTTCTTACAGCCGAGCACGCCCGTCGCGTTGACCGTCATCCACACCAGCCACCAACACAAAGACCATATCCAATCCGGCAGCTGGAGCAAGTAATTGAAAAATCAATATGGTGAAAGATGGCAACAGCATCTTTCTAGGGCAATAAAACTGTTCAATCACTTAGGTCGATAACTTGGTGGTTAAGGAAGGAGGTCCTTAGTCTACTCTCCGCTGTACCCTCTGCTAGTCATAGGGAATTATGGAGAACTCCCGAGCAGCGAACAGGTCCGCTTCCACCTCGGCCTAAATTGACCGTACGTAGGTGGAAGCGCGTCTCTCCTTCTTGAGAGAGGCACCGCTGGGCAGTAGATAACCCTATAGCACACGAACAATGAAACTACGTCTACCACGGCGAGTGTCCTGATGAGTTCTTTTAACTAATCCCAGTCTCTCTTTCTATCCAGAACAATGAGTTGAAAGCAGACCCCCCCCCCCCCCCCAAACCATGCACGGCATATTGAAAAGTTCCAGTACGAGGGGAGGGGGGGTTAAATTTCTTAAGTGACCCCCCCCCCCCCCAAACTTCAAGCTGCGACCGCGCCTGGTTGAAATCTTATTACAATGCTTTTTCTCGTCCGATTTAGAGTAGGTATAGGTATGGGACCTATACTCTAAATCGGACGAGAAAAAGCAACTGTCGAGTCAAGACCTGCAAGGAGGACCACCATCGACAACATCTGGAAGTATCTTCTTGATTTCCCTAGCTTCTTACTATTCAGAGTTGGAGAGAGAATATTTGAAGAGATGAGCTGCTACTAACCATAATCCTAGTGCTTTTCGCTGTACGCTTTCCTCTCTGGCACAAACAGTCTCGGCCAAGTGGGTGTGTGGCGACCAGGGCTCCAGTTCACCAGTACTTCGGTTTGCAGCCGCCGGGACAACGCGGCGGACGACACGCTTTGGGCCCCTTTTTGCCGCACGCCAGAGCGCCCAGAAACTTAACGAACAAGCAAATTAAATATTTATATAAACGTCAAGACTACTGGCAGGAATTCAAAGCTCTGCCAAAACTGGTGCTGAACTTGGTCGGTCGCTGTGGCCATCTTCTGTCACAAAGCAGTGATACACGCAAAAGAGACGACGTAAAATAAACGAGAAACGATTCTCCCGTGCGGCAGAAGGTGCACCGAGTGATGAAGAGCTCGAGATTCGTCCTTCATGAGCGCGGGCCCTGGAGTGATGATTAGAGCTAGACGTCGCTCTAGCAGAACCTGGCCCAGGGTGGTCACGCCTATAAGGGATGGAGCATTTAGATTCGAATAATACGTCGGAGTCAAAAATATTAGTGACCAAATCCCGAGAACACAAGAAATTTTTAGATACATAAATCCCTGGCTGAAATACAAAGAAGTAAGTAATTAATAATTATTTTTGTAAAATAAATTTTGCAATCTCAAATTCTTTCGTGTTCTAATTACCTACCAAAAACACACTTCACTTAAAAACATCCAGGTAATGAGAGCTCATTCCATACTACATATTATCTTCATTAAAAAATCAATATTGTCATAATTTCTGCAAGATGACAAGTGCATGACATTCTGTACCTGATGCAGTTAAAGTTGTACCTGGTGGATCCCCATGTCCTTGAATTCACCATTCAATGCTATAGGCGTCTATAGCAGAGAAGTATCTAGCTCCAGAGTCCCTTAGGCCTTGGAGATACAATGTGTATGCCTGACGTACCTGTATAAAGAAGCACAGTAACCACCAAAGGCCAGAATCGATAATATTCATATTTCTGATGTCGCAGCGCACGGAAGCTACACTACATTGTGTTAACACTGCTATTTTTTTTGGATTTTTTTAAATATTTTTCATGTAATTTTGAATGTCATGGCCGAAACTTTCTTTTGTTCTCCTTATGGTTCTGTCAGTTCATTTTCTTTTTGTTAGGTGGACGTTTCGGCCAGAGATGGCTGTCGGCTGTTAGGTTAGACCTCCACGAAGTACTTATACTGACTTGTAAGGTGTTGGGTTTCTTGGTTCTTCATAAATTCCGCAAAAACCTCTTAGTTAATTTTATTTTTGACTTGTAGTTTTGCCAGTGATTGCAATGGCTAGGCTACCAAATTGTCTCGTAAGTATTGTGCTCCATTTGTACAGGAAAGAAACACAAAGCACCCTGAATCAAGACTAATCAAGAGTATGAAAAGTATGAAGGATATATGGAGAACTCAGTCCTCGTATTACCCCATTAATTTTTCATACTAAGACTTTCAGGGTTCAAGCCAACCTCACCTGCAAGCCGGTATTCCTACTGATAGATGCCAGAGGCTCTGGCGTAAACTACCCTCTCGAAATTAAAGGGTTAGGAGGCAGAGACGTTAAAAGTCAAGATAAGCTACATCAAAACCAAGCAGGCAGTTTATAGCGGGCTGTTTGTATACTGTCGGTAGGAGAATAGCCCTTTCTATTAGTCGTCTACTTCTATTATTATTGTACTCCGTCGCGAACCAACACGCTGTGATAATGATCTTGAGGATATGCAGCAAATGCAGAGCCACGTCACAGACTATGGCACACATGTACACCAGAGGAGCCTATGAGCGCCTCCGATAACGCATCCGGGTGGCTGCACATTGGGTAAATACAGTTTGACGAATACAGAAGCCGAAGAAGGTGCCGGTTTATTCCATGACTTAAAGGTCACGCAGCGGGCTATGGAGCGAGCTATGCTTGGAGTTTCTTTGAAAGACAAAATTCGCAACGAGGTCATCTGAAATAGAATCAAAGTTACCGACATAGTTCGCAGAATAAGCAAGCTGAAGTGAAGTCTGAATCGGATAAAGGACTGATGGGCGTTGGAGTAGACGAGTTCTACAGTGGTAAACGGAAGGCGAGACGCCCCTTAACCAGATGGACTGACAACCTGAAAAAGGTGGCTAGAACGGACAGGATGCGGAAGGCGGAGGATTGGTAGACGTGGCGCACATTGGGAGAGGCCTATGTCCAGCAGTGGACTGCCATGGGCTAATTTATTGATTGATTGATTGAATACAGGTGACACTGCAAATCAGAGAGAGTATCAACCTTCTTGATCATCAACAAATTCAAACATAGAAACCCGTCAGGTGTCAGTGCTGCGTCAGTGTCAGCCGCGAGCGGGGGCGGCCGGCCGCAACATGACTGCGGAGTGACAGCGCGAGCCGCGTGACTTTCTCCACCAGAAGTGCCCAAGAACCGTCCAAGACGGCGAGGAGACATGGTTTTACCGTCTGTCCTTGTGTTCGTCATGTATATGTGATACCTGGTAGGTTTCCTGGTCTTGTCAGTGCGAGTGAAGTTTGATTAGAAGTGTGATGTGGTGCTGTTGATATCGTGTGGCAGCTACAGGTGGTATTGGGACACGAACGTGAGTGTTCAGTGGATTTCGATTGGATAATATAGAAGAAATAATTGGAAGTACTAAACAACTTGAAATGTGTGGACTTGGTCGAGATAAGGGGATTGTTTTTTTAGTTTGTCACCTATAGGATAATCTGTGTGACCTTTTCAGAAGTCTAGAATGGAGACCACGAATCAATAAACGAATGATGGGACAGTTAGACCTAGAAACTGTTTCAATCGATTAATTTTAGATTTTGCAGTGTACTGATGGAAACAGGTCTGCGTCAGACCACCCAACCATCCTTGATCCAAGTCCAGCACATCCTTTGGCATCCAGTCTACCTCAGCTACCTTTTTCAGCTCATCACTTCATCTAGTTGTGGTCTCCCATTATTTGTTTACCAATTAACAATCTCCACTCTAGGTCTGGTTTGCGGCCATTGGTCCTTCGGCCAGTCTTTTATCATTTCAGAAGACGATACGTGATACTGACGTAATCCTAACTGATTTTATGGTAGCTACTAGCTACATTCTATCTGTCTACGTCTTTTGTACTGGCCTCAAATCCTGACCTCAAATGGTAGCCCCTTGACCTCCTGTGTATGCCAAGATCTGTGTATCGTGTTGTTTGCAGCGTACCGGGGATGTCAGCGCGGTCGACGTCGGTGTCGGGCCGCTCGTGGTCGGGCGACGAGCGCGCGCCGCCCGACATCATCGACCTCGACAAGTTCATGCGCGGCGCCGTGCGGCCCTCCCGCCGCAGCTCGCGCGACGACGAAGCGAGGCGGTGACCACACATCTTTACTGTTACTACCCATCACACACATCACTCCACACATGACAAGACGACATCCAAGATCAAGTGTATCTCCGGCAAGCCGGTATATCTGCTGATTGACAAGACTGGTGTAGACTTTCCTATGTGGGATGCGAGGTAATAGGGATGATCCGTGCACCGTTTCCAGACCGGGCCGGGCCCATAGCTCTGCCCCGGCCGGGACACGAAGCCTCAGCAGTCACTATGACCCCACAGGTGTTGAAATGTCGGATCGTTTCCCACCCGCCTACACCTTGTAACAGCAGCGCCTGGAGGGCACACACAAGTACTTGCAATATTTTTTTAGTGTAGTGTGAATAGCTGGCCTGGCCAGCGCACGGTGGATTTGCCCCACCCGGTGCCTGACCCGATTCCAAAGCGGTGTGGCGTGAATACTTCTGTAATGTTGTCCAGCGACAAACTGGTGGTCGACGCTGGTGGCGTGGAGCGTAAGATCCCCGCGCTGGCCAAGCTGGGGGGCCCTGGCGCGGCCACAGTGCCCGGCGCGTCTCTCGGCGCCGCGGGCCCCACGGCCCTGACGTCACGCGGCCAGTACAGCAGCAGCAGCCGCTCCACGCTGCCTCCCCACCCGCAGGCGAAGCGGTTCTCGCACGACTCCGGCTTGTCAGACGGGAGCTATAAGAAGCGGAAACAGAGACCTATCAGGTGAGCGAATTTTAGGAGTTGTTTTCTTTAAAGAGTAGCTACTGACTCCTCCAATTAAGCCAAATTGCTTGTATTAAGAGTGAAGAACAGTGTAATGGCCAGGATTCGAACCCGGAATCTTTCACTGGTACCGACTATTTACTTAGAAGTCCAGCTAATAGCCGGTAGCCGAGTTGTGGGTCTTCGCATGCGGCTACCAAAAAGAGGGAAGGTTGCCCCGCGGCTCCTACATGTGGTTCATTTTCACTTAAGCCAGATTTGTTTGAACTAAATAGGGGACCTTTTAGAATCCTATCAACCCAAATGCCACTAGTTGGTTCTCGGCAGGGCACTTGTGTTTTAATTTGCATCAGCAATGACGTAATTGTGACATGCAGACGATCAACTCTCAGTGAGGTGAGCCGCAAGACCAACAGCGTGGCGCGCACGGTCGCCGGCGGCACCTCGTCCGACTCGCTGCGCGCCTTCCGCGCCGTGTGCGAAAGGGCCTTGCTTGACCAACAAGTAAGCTACCTGCACTCCTTTTCACTTGTACGCACGAAGTAGGTACTGAGTCTAAAGAGAGCTGGTACGAACACAGGCACCGAAATATTGGGATACTCCTTATAAATCACAAATTCGATAAGTGCATCAATGGAGTGCTTGGTCCGGAATCTCCACTCGATGTACCCTGGGCAACACAGACTGCAGCGCCTCTCCCCCAGGGGAAATGCTACGAGAGAGACCGTCATACATATCTAAATTCCGGCCGAGGCGGGAGTGGCCCTGTAGATTTGGGGCTGCTCGGAGGCTTTCGACGTATCCCTCTGTAGAGGGCACAGTGGAGAACAGGAAAATGGGGATGCTCGCCGCGTCCCGGGTTGAAACAGGAAACTCCAAACGGCATGTGGTGTTTCAAGTCCGACATAATAATTCCTATGGCAGACAGGGTTGATACGTTAACGGTCAAGATTATATGTTGGTACGTCTACACAGCCAAAAACCTCAGCAGCAGTACTCAGCCAGCACTCACCGTAGGACAACTGCTAATTTGAATACACAGGCATTCTTGTACAATATTGTATTTTTCATACTGTTGTTGATCTTCTTACCGACACACTTGTTCAATAATTGTGGAAAAGTAGGTACAAGTGCCCTGCTATTATGGTTTCCAACAGGTACAGATAGCTCGCGTGGCCGAGCTGTGCGAGCGTCTCTCGGAGCGCCAGAAGCCCGCCGCCGCGCCCAGCATCAACGCGCGCCCGGCGCCCGCGCGCAAGTCCGACACGTCCTCGCCGCACTCCACGGACGAGACCACGACCACGCAGTCGTCCAGGTCGCGAGACTCCAGGCGGAAAGACAAACACCGGGTATGGTTACCATCCTCTCATCAACGCGTTCATCCTGCTTCCTTTTAAAGATTTATCTTTGGATCTTGGAGTTTGGTCTCCTATATCTTCCATTTCGCACAGTTTCCTGCATGAGAGTGAGACTTTTGAGACATATATCATCTTTACTACTAGTGTCTGTAAAAGGGCTAAAATCTGCAGCCGTTCCTTTCCAAGTTATCCCCGGCAACAGGTTCCTGTGACGGAACAGGGGTTGTTCGATTTCGATGAACCTAAGGGGGTTCCAAGAAAACCCACCAGACACAACCCAGAACTAACTAAAATCTTCGTTGTACTGTGTCCGGTACAGACCGAAGAGTGCAAGACGTACAAGATAATAATGAACAAGCTGGACGAGCTGAACCGCCTGTTCGCGACGCGCGCGCAGCCCCCCGCGCGGCACCGCCCGCCCGCGTCGTCGGGCTCCGTGTCCGTCAGCGACAAGCTGGTCAGCACCGAGCCCGCACTCCTGCAAGTGAATCATCTCATGTCTACCACACGCACCACTCACTAAACACTCACGGCATTTTGCCACAATTTTTGGCAATCCACTTCTCAATTTGTGTTAGCCACAGTTGGCCTACTGATCGTAAATCTGATCGCTTGTAAAGCACATCATTGCTTTATAAGCGATCAGAGGAAGAAAGATGGAGCTATGCTATACCTTTTTTTTATCGTGCCAAAAATCCCCACGTAGCCGTTGGAGGAGGTCGCACGCTGTCGGTTGCCTCATCAACGATAATTTCTTTCTTTCGTAAGTGAAAGCTCAGGAATGGATGAACTACCTGAGCCACAGATTACCTAAATAGTTGCCTGAGCTCTGTGGCAGAAAATGTGTTTTCGAGGTCACAGCGGTTCCGCTGTGGCTCTGCAGTAGTAGAGTACCATAAGCGACAGTTCCGCTTGCCGTCATCAGGTCGCAATATCGCGTAACCGTGTCGTCCGTGGCGCAGGTGCCGCGCACGCGCGTGGTGACTAACGCGTGTGACCTGGACATCGCGCCGTTCACGCCCGTCAAGAAACGCCTCAATATCTCCACTCAGAGGTAGGCCAATCTTTTCCTTTTTTTGTGTGTGGTGCCCTAAGCCTAAGGCCGCTAGATCTTCATCAGGGCAGGGCAGGACTTTTTTGCATTGAAGCAAACAATCATCATCCTCTGAAACTTTTCCCATCTCTTGAATGAATCATTTTTTGAGGCAAGGCCGAGAGTCTCAGCAGTTTGACTACTGCAAGAGTCTGTCCCCAGGGTGGTGACGGGCGACAGCGCCATTGACTTCATGAGCGCGTGCGACGCGCGGTGCGGGTTCGATCTTGAGGATCCCATACACGTGAGTTGAATAGAAAACCGTTTAGCTTGACAATTTTTAAGTAAGTAGCTATACTTGTTGATAAGTGTAATCGTCCTTGACCTACTTACCTAAACAAAGACATATCTTCGTCTTCTTCATCCTAGCGGTAATTACCTTCCGCATATATAACTCCAAAATGTGCCCTATACGCGCAGTAGGTACACATTTCTTGGGTGTCTTTTGAGGATAGCACGGGATGCTACTGCGGTGGACGAACTCATATTCACCAAGCATAGATTAATACAAAGCATCCGTGGGCGCCAGAGCCTCGTTTTTCTTGCGATTTAGGTCCAAGATACGTGTCCGGACTTATACTAGCATCCAAAACTTTCATTTCGGGAGTCTGGAGTCCGCTTTTTCCAGTCTAACTACGGTTTTTGACTGAAATTCGATATTTTCTATAAAGTGGACTGCCATCTCACCTCCACATCCGATATCGAAGCAAGTTAGACCACACACTTACACAACCCATTGGTGATATTGAAGCAAGTTTAGACCACACACTAAACAGACATCTGTTCTCCAGTTATACTCGCAAGCGAAGCGGCTGCAAGCGCTGCCGGTGCTCAAGCGGCGCGCGCGCAGCGTCGAGCCGGCAGTCGACCACCGCATGTCGGAGCGGCTCGGCCGGCGGCTGGGCGAGCGGCTCGGCGAGCATGCTCGGCGCTGCGAGGCGAGGGACGCCACGCTGTGTGCGCTGTGTCGGGGCTACTGGCGATCATTCCGACAGTCAGTATACCATCATCTTCCTAGTGCATTTTCAGAGACTTTGCCTTCAACTTACCATCAGGCGAGGCGAAGTCAAATTGACGTCTCCTATATAAAAAAAAAGTGTTGTTCTCCTGTGATGGTATCGACTACAAGAAAAATTGGATGATTTGACAAAGCAATAATTCCTAGTAGCAATTTTCTTTCGGAATTCGTTGAGGAAGGTCACTGGCAGCACAGATTAATAAATAGTTACTACGTAACTGGCAGTCTACATTTCGATTTGCGTTGTATTCGGTTCGTTGCGTTCTCCGCGATCTTGAAAGGTGAATGGGCGTTTCGTCCCATATGGTGTAACACTTTTTGACCTATATCAAATGAAAGGTCTCAATGAGTGTATTATTTTTTTGTATGGACATAAATCTGTATTTCGTGCAGGGTAAAAGTTGTGGGGGTTTCAGTTACTAAGAAAGTATTTAATTTATTTTAAATAATTAGTGTTTTTATGACAAAATACTTATTTATTTATGCTATTTTTACCCGACTATGTTAACGCCAAAGGAGGATTATGATTTTGACAGGCTATGTATGTATGTATGAACTATGTATGTATATTCACTAATTCCCTCATAGCTCTTCAACTACTAATTAGAACTGGACAAGTAAGGTATTGTTAGAAGTGTCTTGATCGTCCACTTATTATAGGCTATATAATGTGTCACTGAATTTAATGAGGCGCCCTCTAGCGGTCATAAAGTACTGCGTTAAAAAATAAAATTGAGGTAAATATACCGTGTTTGATATCAAATTAAAGGCCTTAATTAGTACATTTCAAATATGTATAAATTATGGGGATTTTTGAATGAAAGGACATCACCCATTTTAGTCCAAAATTGAAAGTGCCGGCCAAAGAAAATAAATACGATATTCCGTTAGAACTTGTCCTCGCTAGCATTTTCTATTACCACGTCAAAGTTGAGGGACCACTGCGCTTGATTTTATTTGAATTTAAAAATCTTGGAAACATACATTTTTTGTGATACGAATTATTAAAAATAAATGAAAAACTTTATTCTATATTGGAACAATAGTTAATAAAAGCAATAAAAAATAACCCCATATTGCATATCGTTGTATTTAGTCCATTTATTTAGGTCCATTATGGAAAGTGCTGGCCAAAGTACCTATACAAATATGAAATTCCGTTAGAGCTTGTCCTCGTTAGCATTTTTTACTATGGCGTCAAAGCTGAGGGACCACTGCTCTCAGTTTTATTTGAGTTCAAATATCTTGGAACCATACATTTTTATGATATGAATGATTAAAAACGAATAAAATTCATTGTTCTATATTGGAAGAATAGTCAATAAAATCAATAATAAATAAACCCCATTCTGCACACCGTTGTTTTTCACCCATTTATTTAGGTCCAAAATTGAAAGTGCCGGCCAAAGAATACGAGTATGATATTCTGTTAGAGCTTGTCCTCATTAGCATTTTTTATTATGGCGTCAAAGCTGAGGGTCCACTGCCCGACTAACGGAATGTCATATTTGTATTCTTTGGCCGCTACTTATTTTCAATTTAGCACCTAAATAAATAGACGAAAAACAACGGTGTGCAGTATGTGGTTTATTTTTTATTAGTTTTATTAACTATTCTTCCAATGTAGCACGACATTTTTTATCCATTGTCAATAGTTTGTGTCATAAAAAATGTATGTTTTCAAGATTTTCGAACTCAAATAAAACCGAAGGAAGTGGTCCCTCAACTTTGACGCCCCAATAAGAACAAGTTCTAACGAAATATCGTATTTGGCCAGCACTTTCAATTTTGGACCAAAAATGTATGCAGCGTGAATAATGTTCTTTTGAAGCATTTATTATGCTAACTATTCAAATCGATTTAGAAAGAGAAAATTAAAATATTGGTTTCTGCTTTTAATTTTTTTTGTTTCATGCTTATTATATACCTATAATAATAGCAGGTATCGTGTCGACTGTATCGTGATGTATAAATTATGACCTTTCATTTGATACCCAATACGGCTATATTTGAAAATAGATTAGATTTTGGATTGATTTTCATTCCTCATAATATATTTCAAATGGTTGAACCGATTTTTATGAAACATAGCTAAGAATACTCTCGACTAAACCATCTTTCGATCAAAAGAAACAGAATTGAATTCGGTTCAGCCGTTTGGGAGCTACGATGCCACAGACAGACTGACACACACGCACATACATACACACACACACACACACACACACACTCACACTCACACTCACACGTCAAACTTATAACACCCCTCTTTTTTTGTTAAAAATATGTGATCGGTACAACCATGAACCATGTCAACCAGTAGGTGAATTAACCCTAGTTGAGTCAACCGTAGTTGTAATGACCGTCGGCGAAATGATACAAAACCGTAGAACTATACTGCAAAGCCTATTTGCACAAAAAATATTTTTTACTTACACCCTTATAACTTTGGACCTGCACGAATTTCTGATAAAAATCTTTCATTTTTACATATAAATAGACTAAATGAACATGTTTACACTAGTCGCAACTTGTTACAAGGGTTGGGACGCAGCTCATACAAAAGTGCCCGTTCTCCTTTAAGGGTAAATTTTTGTTTACTGAATTATACCTCCCTCAACGGATTCTGAAAGAGAATTGACACTAGGAATTTTATCTAGGTTTGCCCCTCAGTTCAGTTAACTTTCTTGTAAGTACAAGTACTATATGGGGTTCTTCAAGAAGGGCATTAGAAGGTTTTTTCACGGTCGGCAGTACGAGTGTGACGCCCCTGGTGTTGCATACGTCCATAGGCCACGGTAACCACTTTCTATCAGGTGGGCCGTGTGCTTGTCTGTCACCTAAGTGGTATAAAAAAGAAACCCCATAGCTAGACAGAATCTATGACATGTAAAGCCTAACCTAGAAATAGTCGGCCAGAACCTTTATCAGCAACAGTAGGTACCCAGCAGTATTGCTCAGGACATAGGTATATCTTGAGCCTAAAATGTACTCTATAAGCGCAGTACACGTGTCTTGTGTGTCTTTTGAGGATAGCACGGGGTGCTACTGCGGTGGACGAGCTCAAATTCACCAAGCACAGATTATTACAAAAAATCCGTCAGGGCCTCGTTGGTCTTGCTATTTAGGTCCAAGATACGTGTACCTAGGTTTACAAATCATTCTGTACGTATATAAGGAACCTATAAGTACTTCTGTCGTCAGGTACGTGTCATCGCAGATCTTCTGCTACCCTAGCGGCAACATCTGACACCCACCGCCACCTGCCGCCCACTGGGAGCAACTAACAACGTGCATTTTGTTATAATTATTGAATTAAACATCAAATATAATATATGTGAGTTGTATGACGCGTTTTATTTCACGGATCTGGGTGTTGTGGCGACCTTCTATTAAAAACCAAGCCGTTCGGTGACTCCTCCTTCTGCCGCACCATTAAGACCTGGAATTCCTTACCAGTTCACGTGTTTCTCTCCTCCTACAGTCTCGGGTCTTTTTAGCGGAGCGTGAAAAAGTCCTTTCTTGCCCGTGATACTACCATTCATACTACCAGTAGTAACACCGGTAATTAGTTTACCCGTGGTACTACTGCAGTTGAAAGTAATAACAACAGCAAAAAAAAATTACCCGTGTTACATCTGATGAGGCCGTCAAGCTGAGTGCCACCATTGTAACATGGTACGTGTCTATAATGGTGACCCTCTTTTCCGAGACTTTACCTTCAGCTTACCGTCAAGCGATGTGAAGTCAAATTGTCATGTCCTATATAAAAAAAATAGGCCTCATCACGAGATTCTTACATAATCTATGGCCCTTATAAATAAAAAAAAACAGGTTATTTACAACTGTTATGTAGGAGTTACATAACAACTGTACATAGTGTACATCCCTGTGTATTTATTTTATTAATAAAGAGCTAAATGAATATTACTCAGCGCAAGAACTTTCATAGTGCGATGCAGGATTCATAATTCTAAATAGTTCAGCGTAT
This sequence comes from Eilema depressum, assembly GCA_914767945.1. NCBI lineage: Eukaryota > Metazoa > Arthropoda > Insecta > Lepidoptera > Erebidae > Eilema > Eilema depressum. The sequence goes on from OU612040.1 coordinate 10,696,833, forward strand.
TTTCGCTAGATGGCCCTGAAAGTAGATCCAGACTGTCAAATAATAGTCAATATGGGGAGGAATAGGCTATTTGACAACATTAAAAATATACTACAAATTATGGTCATCCTATTAGAAAATAACGTTAAAAGACCTACGAGACTACAATTTACTCTCAAATATGTGTATTTTATGAGAATTTCAATTATAAAAATGTTTTATTTTGTTGATTTATTGTCTATGGCAAAAACGCTCGTGATTGGTCAGAGCTCTGGGTGACGTCATTGCTACAAAATATCTCCAGTTGTATCAGCTATTATTGTTTGTTTCGGTGTTATTATTTGCTTTTTCCTTGATTATCGCGAGTTTTAAGGACATATTTTGTGATTAAGTTCGAAATGGATACAAATTTTGTGCGAGCTGATGATAACAGCAACTTACAGTGACGTCAATACTCAATCATTGATTTTTTAACATAATGCGTTGTTTTTTTACAGAAATATTAATGTGATATGTGTATACTGTAATAAGCAATCATTTAAAGTGGTTTTTGAACATTAGTCAAATAGCCTATTCTCGGAGCCTGAACCTGCAGGCAGGATGTATTGTTTTCATATTTTTAATATAACTCTTATTTATTTATTCATTCTTACTTACTTTATTATTCTTACAGACAACCTTTGGATGGACTCTTACGTTCATCATGTAAATAATAGTGTTTTAAATAAAAAAATATAATCAAAACCATTATAAAAGTCAAAATTACTTGTGTTGGATAGAATTTCACGAATGTACGTCCATTATGTCCGTATGAATTGAGGAGCCACTTCAGATTTAAAAAGGAAACTCGCCCCCTTATTTAGTAGGGAAGTAAATAATTTTGTAGGCTGAATTCTGAAATATGTCTAAAGGTAACCCCTTTAGACATATTTTACTATCAATGTGAATGTGGCTCCTCAATCCAAACATCTGAATTTGTGCCAGCCTTTAGTGTGTACGTACATTACAAAAAAAACTGAACTTCTAAATGGTTGGACCGATTTGAATGAATTTTTTGTATGCGTTTGGGTGGCACCCTGGATGCTTTAGATTCACAAAAAAAAGTCTTTCCATTCTGCAATACGATGACCAATGTACATATTGTCACTTGTCTAGGGGGGCAGAGTGGGTAAGGCTTGTCCGAAAAGGGCATTTTCACACTTCACCACTAGTTCACATCGGTAGTGTAACAGCCAGGATTCGAACCCGGCACCTCTCGATCACAAGTCCAAAATAAAACACAAATATTACGGCAAGTTAATTTTATTAAAATTACTTATATAAAGTAAGTTACATTATTAATTTAATTAATTGTTTGCGCGACACTCGCCGAGTGCCGCCATACTGCACATCTCATAATATCATCCTCCAACATTGTATAAAACATTTGTTCATTTCCAATTCATTTTCGAAACATTAAAAACAAATATAAGTGCCGGCAAACATCTTGAACAAAGTCGGAAGGACCAACCAAACAAAACAATAAACAGATTGATCAACCAATGAGCTCTTTGAGCCCGTGAATGATATAGAGTTGATAGGTACCTCTTCCAGTACTAAAAAAAAAACATTTTCTATGCAGCAAGAGCACGTAGTCAAGTTGTTTGCCGGTTACTATACAGTACCTGATTTTTGATTTGGCTCGTCAGGCAGAAGAGTAAGACTTCGACTAACAACGACTTGCTTCAGTTTTCAGAACATTCTTTATCGTTATAATACACACACATAAATAATTTCTACAGCATGAAATCTTTTTAGTGTATTTTTAATATGTATACAAATGGTTTTAACAACTCTATGAAGATACTAAACTGTCAGTCTGATGTGCGACAGAGACAACGCTCTAGAAATCCGAAACAAGCCTATCTTTGCCGAAGTCTCACTCTTCTTCCCGATGTACCACATCAGAACCTCAGTACCTACAATAGGTACATTGCAATTCATATTAACAAATTTCTATCCAGCATATTTGTGAAAAATAAACCGTATATTGCAGAGTTTCTCAAAGTTACAGCTACTCCCCTTTTTAAAAAAATTGTCAGTCCCGATTCCCCCTGTTCTCAATGCCCCCTGAATTTTTTTGTTCGATAATAGCGTGATAAAAGGTGGCTGGGATAGACTGAATGTGGAAGGCGGAGGATCGGGAGCTATGGCGTAATTTTTGCGAGGCCTATGTCCAATAGTGGACTGCAATAGGTTAATTGATTGAATAGCGTAATACACTGCTATTTTTAAACTGATAGTTTTTCGGGGAGAATTGCGACTACACCAAAAAAATTAGGAAATAACATTTTGTATAGACAAAGAGTATAAAAAATCTTTTCAACGTGAATCCATTTTAAAATGTCGTTTAGCGTTGCAGCCACAGAATACCTACCCTATAATGTACAGCCAACATTTCATAACATAACATTTCATGACTGAAAGATTTCTCATCCAATGGGGTCGTAAGAGGCGATACGCAGGCGACATCGCTGCGAGAGAAGGAAAAGTCGAAATAAAATACTGTACTAAGCCGTTTGGCCAGCCTAGAAACAGTGGGAAAGGCCTATGTCCAGCAGTGGACTGCGATGGGCTAATTGATTGACTAAATGATCAAAGAAATGTTAGTGGCCACCTCTGAAAGAGTTGTTCAGATCGCCCACAATGGTCGAGGACCTATAGGTATTATAGGCCTCCGTCTTAACCTAACCACTATTGACCGACTTTTATTGTTACGTCCGAAGCACAGAAGCGTTCAGAGGAAATAGCATTAAGCCACTAAGCAGTCATCCATGAGGATTTCGTGCACGATAATCTTCAAATGTCAGCTGTCATTATGTAAATTTCATCGCTCACTTTGAGAAACACTGGCCTATAACATAAGACTCGTAAAATAAACTAATATCGTTCCACAACTGTGTCCGCGGCGAGCTGCCTCGGCTCGCCCACAGCGGCGGAGTCGCTGGACAGGCACACACACAAACAGACAGACACGCATGCATGCATGCACCATGCACACGCACCACACAGCGTCCATGGACCACGCTCCACGCGCGGACTCTCGTCGGCAACTAACTCGAGCACTTGATACAAACTGTCCACACTGTGACCACGTTCGATTACACATATTACACAAGTTGGCAAACATGTTGGCCAACAAGTTATCCCACAAGTTGGGCAAGAAGTTGTTCCACAAGTTACCGATCAAGTTGTCCACATAGGCCTAAAACATGACCAACATGTTATCCAACAAGTTGGCCAGCAAGTTCCCCCACAAGTTGGCCAACAAGCTTTTTATCTAGTTGGCCAGCAAGCTGTTTCGCAAGCACGATACTGAATGTATGCCAAAATAAAGTGTACTGGTATGCTGGAGTCACTGTATCACACTCACGCACGCGCGCCGACGCGGGACCGCGCGACTGACTAGAGGGGCGCGTGACGTCACGGCGTGGTGACGTCACGGCGCGGGGGGCTCGGGGGCGGCCGCCGCCGCCGCGTGACGTCACTGACTGTTCGCCAGCTCGTCCATGCGACACCTGCGGGGGGAAGGAACAATGTTATACAAGTGGAAGTCTTGTATTGCTGGATATTTGTTATAAACTCAGTGATGCCACAACATATTTAAATATACCACTTAGGTGGCACACGGCCCACTTGATGAAAAGTGGTTACCGTAGCTTATGGACGAGTACAACACCAGGGGTGTAACACACTCTTAAGGGATGAATCCCCCCGGGGAATAATGACCCCTCGGGTGTAGGAAACCGACGGTGTCCCCATCTTGGGAATGGGGAAGGGAGCTGTTTCTACTAAGGTGACAGGCGGCTCCACCGTTCACCTCCAGGCCTTCAGGAGGACGAAGGTCGGTAAGCGGATGTGGAGACGACCCAAAGACAAGTATGGCGTAGTGAGACTGACCTGACGGCCATCTCGGCGACCTCGAGACTGGGGTAATCCAGTTCCTTGACCAGGCACAGCACCGCCGACAGCAGGTTCGAGTTCTGGAACATGCAAAAACAATAGGCGATGGTTACTCTTCCTCTTCTTACCCGAGTATGGTAAAATAAAACTTTTTTTTGGTTTACTATAACTGCGGCAAACATCTTGAACAATAGTCGGAAAGTTTGCGCATGTGCACTATACGGACCAACCAAAATACCTGATTTAATGATCAACCAATTATGAGTTCTTTGAGCACGAGCTAAAGAGCTCGTGATTGGTTTAATGACTGAAGTTCACACATTGCCCGATTAAACAAAATTAACCAGGTCGATTTTAGCACAGAACAGTTAAAGGGAACTTGTTTAACTGTTCTGTGCTAAGATCGACCTCGGCCATGACGGCGGAGGTGTACTCCAGCTCGCGTGACGTCACGCGCTGGGACTAGTGTGCCAGTACTCACCCTGGTGACGGGCCTCCTGGTGAAGCCCCTGTGCTCGGCCATGACGGCGGAGGGGTACTCCCGCTCGCGTGACGTCACGCGCTGGGACTAGTGTGCCAGTACTCACCCTGGTGACGGGCCTCCTGGTGAAGCCCCTGTGCTCGGCCATGACGGCGGAGGGGTACTCCCGCTCGCGTGACGTCACGCGCTGGGACTAGTGTGCCAGTACTCACCCTGGTGACGGGCCTCCTGGTGAAGCCCCTGTGCTCGGCCATGACGGCGGAGGGGTACTCCCGCTCGCGTGACGTCACGCGCTGGGACTAGTGTGCCAGTACTCACCCTGGTGACGGGCCTCCTGGTGAAGCCCCTGTGCTCGGCCATGACGGCGGAGGGGTACTCCCGCTCGCGTGACGTCACGCGCTGGGACTAGTGTGCCAGTACTCACCCTGGTGACGGGCCTCCTGGTGAAGCCCCTGTGCTCGGCCATGACGGCGGAGGGGTACTCCCGCTCGCGTGACGTCACGCGCTGGGACTAGTGTGCCAGTACTCACCCTGGTGACGGGCCTCCTGGTGAAGCCCCTGTGCTCGGCCATGACGGCGGAGGGGTACTCCCGCTCGCGTGACGTCACGCGCTGGGACTAGTGTGCCAGTACTCACCCTGGTGACGGGCCTCCTGGTGAAGCCCCTGTGCTCGGCCATGACGGCGGAGGGGTACTCCCGCTCGCGTGACGTCACGCGCTGGGACTAGTGTGCCAGTACTCACCCTGGTGACGGGCCTCCTGGTGAAGCCCCTGTGCTCGGCCATGACGGCGGAGGGGTACTCCCGCTCGCGTGACGTCACGCGCTGGGACTAGTGTGCCAGTACTCACCCTGGTGACGGGCCTCCTGGTGAAGCCCCTGTGCTCGGCCATGACGGCGGAGGGGTACTCCCGCTCGCGTGACGTCACGCGCTGGGACTAGTGTGCCAGTACTCACCCTGGTGACGGGCCTCCTGGTGAAGCCCCTGTGCTCGGCCATGACGGCGGAGGGGTACTCCCGCTCGCGCTCGGGCGGCGCGCCCCGCTCGTGTGACGTCACGCGCTCGCGGCTCCCCCCCACCCCCGCTCGCTCCGACTCCCACGACTCCCCCCCACAGCGCGTAGACATCTGTCCGTAGGACTCCGACCTGGGGACAGGAAGTAGTTCTTATTACTCTCTATAGGTGCTGTTCTATAATAGTATTTCATGAAACTGTTGCATATTATGGGTTCTTAAAATACGAGTGTGAGTTAAAAAAACGAGCCGTAGCGAGTTATTTCATAGTATCACACGAGTGTTTTAAGACCACATTTCATACACTTCTTTATCTAATGTCATGAAATAATTAGCGTAACTTGGATACAATTACAGAAACGTTGAGCGCCAATATCCATTTGTTGATCGCACATGCGTGTTGCGTTGCGTCCACAGACTATGTAGAAAAAATTCAGCTGAAATTGTATCTTAATAGAAAAAAAGTTACATTATGACATGACACAGTTGTCCATAGAAGAACAGGCTGTATCTTATTGTAATTTATTAATTTTTTGATAATCTGTACGTAAAGACCGTCATTAAAATTTACCGTATTTTTTAGTATTTTAATATGGTTTTTTTCCTATGAATGTGTAGTAGATAGCTACCTGTCAGGCCTCTCGTAGTAGCCGCCCTCGCTGTACTGCGGTGGAGACGACACGCGCCCGCCCGCGCTGAACCGGCAGTCGCCGTTCGAGCCGTACGAATACTCCTGCAATACAAGGTCAACTCCAAATGTACTACTATAACAGTCGAACTTGGTACAAAAACTACTAGACGGATTTTGATGCTAATTTTTGGTTTGAAAGATGTTAGTTAGACTTTAAATCTGCCGTATGTTTCATCGCAATTGGTGAAGTAGAACCGGATATATGACCAAAAGTAGCAATATCCGACATCCACGCGGACAGAGCTTTAATTATTCGGGCAATATATTACAATCACCCCTGTAAGGTTGCTAAACCTAAAGCAATGGAATTGGTTATTTATCACAACAGTAAACAGATTATACAAACTTGCTACGACTAAATACATAGTGACTAAACATGGCTTGTGAACTGTGAACCCTCTCCGTGTATACGAAAACAAATCTAGTTTTTGAAATATCGCGTTGAGTGCACGCAATGGCCAATTTTCAAAATTCCGTTCTAGTTTTAATATTCCAAATTTTAAAAAAACTAGTTTCGTAAAACTCGTCTTGTAACACAATTTTCAAAGAAATCGTGATCATTTATGACATTTAGGAGATTAAGATTACATCGAAATTCAATTGTGAACAAATATAAATTACGAGAATTAGCCTCCTGGTGAAAGATTTGAGATACTGAAAAGTTTTATTAATATAGGTTAAGTAATATTTTGTTACATTGGTTAAACTCATTATTGTGTAAGTAAAAGAATGTTAAACAGCACTATTGTGAGTTGTTACAGTATTGATCATAAAATTATTATGAACTGTGACAGTGTTGAATATTTTTTTCATATTTTCTTCTTTTTTACAAAAGTAATAATATGTAAGTAATTCTGTTTATATCAGTGAACATGAATAAGGCATAACTAAATTAGAAACAAATTTTAAATACTTTTCTTGTAATTTAGAATGTATTGTGGCAGTGGGTAGACTACTACCGCAGATACCTATGATCGGTATGTATCTATATCTGTACATGTATATGTGATGTACAGTAAGCTTCAGAGAAAAGGGACCCCCTTGATAATGTCATGAAAGCATTGAAGTTTTTTGAAGCATTGTGTATATGGAATGTTGGTCTAGTCTAGTGGTTATGACCGATGCTTTGTGGATACGGTAAGCGGGGGTTCAAATCCTCGGACACAAAGTTCTTTTTTTATTCATATAATTATTTTTTTATTCTCATAAGCACTTTTTGTTAATTATTATTTAAGGAATCAAATTTTATAGTAGGTCATACCTAATAAATAGGTTTGTAAGAAAAGATAGGCTTGTTGCATAAACAATATTAAACACCAATGCAAATTACCACGAATTATAAAGTTACCTTCAATCACAGTTATTTACTTCTTTGCCTTATTTACTAAATAAGGCAAAGAAGTATTCTAATTGCAACCTTAGCGCGCTGTCACAGATATTAAAATACTATAGCCGCAGCTCATACAGCAGATAAGTTTTTGAAGTAAAACATGACGGTAGTGCAACAATATTGAACTAAACGAGAAATCTATACTAATTTCAACCTTATCTTTTAGTCAATTGAGCAGTTATTATTATCACATGGTGTAGTTAAAATTTAAACCTTAAGGTCTAGAAATTACACCGTAATCAACTTTGTTCGATAAAATAGGAGTAATGTTATTCATATTTTCGCCATTATTATCAAGTGAACCGATAGCGTAGTGGTATAAGGCACGGTCTAAGTGATCGGCTGGCGCTCGAGATGCGGGTTCGTATCCTCAAATAGCACATAAATTAATGTGGCATCTTTTTGTGAGTATATTGTATCTTGGTATACAATAATTGAGTCGAAAGACGAAAAATATCAGAAAAATTACAATTAAATTACAAATAAATGAACATGCAAATAAAAGGCTGCAGCTCAGCGACGATCGCATCACGTGACGTCATTCGTGAGTCATGTGACACGGCCGGCGCAGGCGGCGATATTCTTTAAGTATTGAGGGGGTCTGTTTTCTCTGACGCTGACTGTACGTATGCGTGTAGTGTGTGTACGGGTGTGTGTGTAATACATGTGTATGATGTGTGTGTGTGCGTCTGTCTGTACCTTGACGCTGTGCGCGGAGAGCGAGTGTCGCAAGGAAGGCGCGTCGGGCGAGCGCGCCGAGCTGGCGGGCTGCAACACCACACAACACTACACGCGCTGTACCGGGTACCAGGGTTGTACCACACGTGTACCAAGTTGTACCAAGAATAGTTGCTTTATTAGCACTAAATATTGTCTGGTACTTATAAATCAGGTAGTTGTTAAAAGTTCTCATATTAGGAGAACTAGTATTAGGAATCCTCCGGTTCAATTCAAACTTGGTACAGTTGGTACACATCTAGTGACAGTGCAAAATCAATTTTAAAACTAAAATATAGCAGAGTTGTTTTAGTAATTGTTAGACAGATTATTTTGTATTATTGCACAAGCATGATTATGACGATGGATCAAACTACAACACTATCGAATTGTAACATTATGTGATCATCAACACATCGGCACTATTTAGTGAACTAAAATATTGTGAACAATACTTCTGTATATAAATTGCCTAATTGCAATCGGGCAATTTATATACAAATGCTAAACAAATAATTACGTGTGTATCATCTACACATATACGATACGAAGTATCAAGTGTATACAATTCAACTCAGTGTTTCTTTTGACTGACCTTAAATATTGTTCGGGACATATATCTCGGACCTAAAATGTACTTTGTACGCGCAATACACCTTTCTTGGGTGTCTTTTGAGGATAGTACGGGCTGCTACTGTGGTGGACGAGCTTAAATTCACCAAGCATAGATTATTATAGAACAATCCGCGCGCGCCAGAGCCTCGTTTATCTCACAATTTAGGCCCAAGATACGTGTCCTGAGTTATATCTCGTCATTATACAGAATATACCTTCATAATTATGTGCGTATACCTCCTTCCAACAGGGGCTCCTACAGGGATCCTTAATCAAGAAGTAAGGAGGATATCGTCCATATATACATGAGAAGTGTGTGTACTCACGTCGTAGTGCGAACGCGTCATGGCGGGGTGGTCGTAGCGCTCGTCCGAGTCGGGGGACGCGGCCGGCGGCGCGCGCCGCGTCGGGGACACCGGACACTGGAAGAACATGCGTCTCAGATATACTACGTTATAAGTGTCTTCTTCGCAATACTGTTATAACTCAAAATAACTCATTTTTAATGTACAGATAATTGAATTAATCAGTAAAATACTTGTAGGCGGTGGATTAGACCGTGATACTGTACCCAAAATTATAAAAAAATACATTTATTCTCGCCGCACCGATTACTGGTCGATCAAAGACTGCTTGTGCAAGGCCTGTGTACCATACTCCGTAATGCAACTAAATTGTACTCAATTTATCTATTTCTATATTATCTATTCTGAGTGACAAACCGTATCATAACTACGGGCGTTCGTAAAAGCCGACACATTTAAGTTGGTCTAATTTTACGCAAGTTCTCTCTTTTATGCATATTGTAAAAAGCAATACTGATACAACTCGAATTTATTCATGTAATCTAGATACACTCATACCATTTTTCATTATACTACTGTAATAAATGAAGAAAGTGGTATACCAGTAGGTAAATAGACTAACAAGATGAAAAAGCAACTCTATATAAAAAGTGTAGATATTTACAGTTATGCTGAAAACTGGAACAAAATAATTACAATTTGATCAAATGAATTATTACTAAATAAGATACTTAAAAAATCTAGTAAAAGCAGTGAGTTTATGATAAATGTTACATTATAAATACTATAATATAGCTAAATAATTTGTGTACATAATAAATACGTTTCAATGAAGTAAAAACTGTGGGACACTTTCTACTTACTTATATTAAGCATATTTATATTTACGAATTACTTTGAACATATTTTTCACATGATCCATAAAAAATATTTGAAATAACTTTTTATTTAATATATTTTTGAGTTATTACATTATTTATCAGCAACATTTCAAATTATTCAATACAATTTAAATCCAAAATGAACTTGCTACTTCTAGTGAAGTTTGGTGCTAGGACTAAAGTGGGACCAACACCAAGTGCGCAAATAACCCAAGTAGACGTCACCTGTGGTTCGGAGCGCGCCGAGTCGAGCGCGGGTTCGACTCCCGCCTCCGAGCTGTCGCTGCCGGCCTGCGCACGCGCACGCACATGGGGGTTAGTGACACGGGGATTAGTCATACGAGTATAATATACCATACACGCAATACATATAAACGTTACATAGCTCATCATTCAGTAGATTATTTTGCTCTGACTGACAAATCTTGACAGTTAACATGACAACTTAGTAATGTTTGACAATTCTGCTAACTCTGTTATTTTTGCAATGTTTGACAACTCGGTTAATTTTGTCAATTTTGCAATCTTAGACAATTCGGTTAATTTTATCAATTTTGCAATCTTTGACAATTCGGTTAATTTTGTCAGTTTTGCAATCTTTGACAATTCGGTTAATTTTGTCTTTGACAATTTATAAGATTTTTATGTGTTAAATCGTATCGTATTAATAGATTATCATGTTAATAAGTCTTAAAATACAAATGAAACATCACTAGGTAGTTGTTATAACAAAACATACACAATCTATTTATCATACACACACACACACACAATACAGATAGTCGTGAGCCCACTGGGCTCACGCTAGGACACTGACTCCCCTGCTAATTGAGCTACATGGATCCATTATGGACTTAAGAAATTCTTATCGATTAGGAAAGAGAAAAGCGAATATGTCCCTTAAGGGAAAGATCGCAGGTTTGACTCCCGCCCGAGGTAGATTCGTTTTTTTCTATCTTTATACATTCTTCATGGTCTATTAGCTTACCTGGTCGTGCCTGGGGGGTGCCGGCGGCCTGGTGCTGGTGTAGTAGGTGTCGGTGTCGCGCTCCGGGCTCGACTCGCAAGACCGCTGCCGCCGGTACTGGCCGTAGCTTTCTTGCTGGAAGACGTTGAAGAGACACGTTAGATCTATTTCTAGGTACTCGTAGCCGTGGAAAAGCAGGCTGGAGACGGTAGGACGACGTATACCGCGCGCGTCTTCCTTAACTTATACAGAAAAGGCATAAGGCGTGATGACACGGGATACGTATCTTGAACCTAAATAAAGGGTTTGAGCTCGTCCACCGCAGTAGCACCCCGTGATATCCTCAAAAGACACCCAAGATATGTGTACGTGGGTATAGAGCACATTTTGAGCACATTTTAGGTCCAAGATATTATCACCCGTATTCACAAACAATACTTCACTATGCGTACTACCAAAACTGTGCGAAGAACGACAAATTCTCAGTGCGTTCGTTTTGGCAAGCCTTTTTATTCATTGATAACACTTAAGTAATACTTCGTTGAGAGAACGCACTGCGTTAGATACTGCTCCGTGATGTTTGTGAATTAATTTTACCAGCCCTATGCGCTCGAGCACACTATCAGACCTCACAGTATCGTTTGTGAATACGGATGTAAGTCTCGAGCAATACTAACGTGTGCTTTAATACGTTTTAATACAAAATGTCTGGCCAAGGCATGCCTCTTGATCTCTTCCGCGTCGCTAGCAGGCCAGACTAGAACGATGGAGGTACATACTAGAAAGATGCTCTGTCTGTCACTTCTGTCCTCTTGGATCCGTCTCCTCATAAGGTGCAAGTTCGAGCAGCAGCAGACGAAGTATAACGCGTTCATTTCGAGAATGTCGTTACCTCCTGTCCCGCTTCCTTATACCGCGCAGGGGCAGCAGTTTCAGGGCAGCGTTGCTATCCGATACTAAAGGGCCGACGCTTGACGCGCGGTATGAGGAAGCGGGACGGGAGGTAACGGCATTCTCGAAATGAACGCGTAATATGTGTATCTATGTATTACTATGAAATACGTTCCGTAGCTAGCGACACTTCAAACTCGCTCTAACCTCGCCTTTCTGTATAATTCCCCCCTTACGGAGTGGGGAGGAGGTAGTTACCCACCTGTTGCGGATAGCCCTCGTCGTCGGAGTCCGGTATGTGCACGCCGCGCCGCATCGCCTCCTGCACCTGGGGACGTCAATGCACAAACATGAGAAATAATAATGATGAAGAGGAAGAGCATCCCAAAGGAACATTCATAACATGTATTAGTTTAACATTACACACAAGGCTACATAAGATAGCCTGTAGGAACCTTTTATTATTAAAAAGAACAATTACAAATGTCGACCATTCATCTACAATTACATTCAGTAAAGCGAGAAAAGGATCTTGCAATAAATTTCACGGCCGCTCTGCTCCAATCGCCGGTAATTAGGCATCACGACCATGTTTACGAAGGGTACCGGCAGCGATGTGGCAAGCGATGCGCCAGCCGTGAACATTATAAAACACTAGTATTTATTTACTTACATGTTACATTGAATTGTAACAGTGTAGTCTACGTTGTTAAATAAGTAATAATAATAGTAATTCTTTCATGATTGAGGGTAGAAAAGTTGCGATATTTTCTAGTGGTACCGCCGTACAGCCGCGTGGTTCCCGGCAGAGTAGAATTTGGGCCACCCCATCTCCTCCCATGCGGTGTCGTACAAGGCGACTAAGTTAAAGAGCTGTTTAACATCAAAAGATATAATACAGCCCAGACTCAGCCTCAGATATATGGCTCGAGTCTACAATAATAGTGCCCGGAATACGGCAATAGGCTCAGCCCCTATTACGTGGGACCTAATACAATGATGGGTGAAATGTGGGTGTTAATTCACCTCTTGCTAACCCTTCGGTGATAAAGGCGTGATGATATGTATGTATGTATTTTCCAGTGATAAATACTCAGAGAATGATGATGACACCTTGTGTAGAAAGTCTCATGGAAATAGGCCTTACCCTATTCCAAACACTTTTCCATTCAGTACCTCTTTCTTTTATCGTTACACACAATATCAAGACCAAGGTCTAAGATACGTGGACCTGCGAGACAAACGAGTCCCTGACGCGCGCAGATTGTTTTGTAATAATGTATGCTTGTGAGTTTGAGCTCGTCCACCGCAGTAGCACCCCGTGCTATCCTCAAAAGACACACAAGAAACGTGTACTGCGCGTATAAGAGCACATTTTAGGTCCAAGAGGTATACCTGGTTATTTTGCTCCGAAGGACAAGAATACCCGAGCATTTTGCGTCTCTTGTATGAGTATGACACACGTAGGACACAATATTCACAGAAATACTGCACTGCACTGACAGTATACTTTCCGAGTATTATGTACATAAAGTAGGTTATGCGTAGTGTGCGCTTATTCAGTAAATTAACTGCTAATACGTTTACATAAACAATATCTTGTGGCGTTGTATTTCATTCGTATGTGACGCAACTGTCGTTTTAGGCACATCAGCCAAACCTGTCTGTCTATACTTGCGGACCCGCCCCGGCTTCCCTCGAGACACTAAACCGTATTACACCTTTCAGTCATCTATAGGTCTGCAATTTCTTTATTTTCAAATAAAGTATAGGAATTTCACGGATTTGTTGACATTTATGATCACTGCTCCGCTCCCTTCAGTAGTAGCGTGATGGAATTTAGCCTTTAATCTTCCTCGATAAATGAATAAAATTCAGCACATACATATTTTTTCAATTCGATCCAGTAGTTCCTGAGATTAGTGCTTTCAAACAAACAAACACTCATTCTTCAATTTATGATTTTAGTGGGTCCGGACCCGTGCTTCACCTAGGTACTCCACCTGGGTGAAGCACGGTGACTTGCAAGGTCCCGTGCTCCAACTGTGCTCCAACTCCGGTCCAGTACAGTCAAGCACAATTATAGGTAATCAATAGTATTTACCTTAACGCATACCTATAGATCAAATTATAAAGGAGAGTTTTTGTGCTGTCAGTGGGAAGACCAAAGGCTTGTCCTGCTTGTCTTCTGCGCTGACGGCACAGAATCTCTCTGTTCTTACAGGGTCGGCAGTACGAGTGTGACTCCCCTGGTGTTGCACAAGACCATAGGCCGTGGTAACCACTTTCCATCAGGTGGGTTGCGTGCTGTCTGCCACCTGAGTGGTACAAATTTAGTCTGCCACTTAGTAGTAGAACACATACCTCATCCGGTTGCACGGCCACGTTGTCCAATTTCTCCAAATTCGGCAAGTTTCTCAGTACCGTCATTCTGTACCTGGAATTGACAGAAATAACACATGAGATCATTCTAAAAGGTTAAGTAAGGTACGACAGTGCGGCCCACACATATTCTAAAACAGCATTCTAAGATAACCATATGTGAAGCTGTATACATTTACCCAACATGCCCTAATACCACAGATTTCCGAGCCTAATACTGCCCATAAAACGTCTATAGTCGCGGTCATACACAGCGAATGCATTTGGTGCCATAAATTAAGACCTTTTTCACGTACGGACACCTCCTCCGATACCTGCCCTCCCCCTCTTAATCGTTATCAAACCGACTAGAACCGCACATACCGTCTCGGGTCTTTAGATGCTTGAGTGTAAGATAGCCTAAGACATATCCCTTGCACTCCAGGATTCCATCTTCGCGATGGTTTCCTCAGGTGTGGGATCCACGGTGTTCCCATCTTGCCTTCGGGAGGGGGGGGCACTGCGATCAGGCCTCATATACTTTTTGTATTGGATTAATTTTGTTGTCGTACGATAAAGAACTTTACTCACACTTATGAGCGTACTTTTTACCTAAAACCCTGGATTCTTTAAGTGGAGCGTCAAACGAAACAGCGGAAGTCCTAGCAGGCTGTGGTCTCTGGCTACTAAATACGTAAAGTAAGTAAATGGACTCACTCCGGAACTTGCGTACACGGGTTCTCGTCCAGCCACAGCGACGTGAGGTCCGGCAGCCGCCGCAGGTGCCTGATCTCGCTGAGGTCGCCAATCTCATTCTTGCGCACGTACAGCTCGCGCAGCCGCCGGCAGCCCGCGAAGTCCACCAGCGTCCGGATCTTGTTTATACTGGAATGGATGAGGGTACCAGTTAGATGGATGCAATAGCATGGTTAGGGAATGGTCTGTCTGAATGCAGTGATAGAGTTATTGTAGTAGGGGAGTCCAAAATGTGTAGTAGACCGTCACCAGCAGGTGCAGAATATTCCTTCAAGCGACTCATTCTTCTGCTGCACCATTAAGACCTGGAATTCCTTACCAGCTCACTTGTTTCTCTCTTCCTACAGTCCCGTATCTTTTACGCGGGGCATGAAAAAGCATCTGATGAGGCTATCAAGCTGCGTACCGTTCCACCATTGTAACATGGTATGTGGATTTAATGGTGAGACTTTGCTTTTAGCTTACCATCAAGCGAGGTGAAGTCAAATTGACGTGTCCTACCTATATAAAAAACAGGCTGCTCTTCACAACATCGCAACAAACTAGCTTAATTCTCGCACTGCGCGGTCTTGACGTCGTCGGTGAGTAAAACGCAAATCTGAAAGGACCCTAAGCATGTAAGTGCACAATATTATCGTGCAATCTCGTTCTCGCTCTGAAAAGCAGCAGGTCTACGCCCTTCTGAGGAACCTTCGCACTCAGCCGCGTACAGTTCCGGTACGACGCGCCGTCCGCGCGGCAAGGACGATCCACCTCACATTCATTATAATATGCGTAAGTATATGATGGCTATCGTATACTTATGTGTATTCCAGTCTATCGGATAGACAATTAAAAAAAGACTGAAAATTTTGTACCAAAAGTAAGGTAGCAATAATGTTTTTGCCCTTTTCAGTCTTGAGATGGGAGTGATGGTAATTTTTTAACAGGAGTGGACAGTCCGAAGTTACATAAAGCGTATCGTCCCGATACAATGTAGTCGGAATTAAACACGATCAATCATACCAGACCTGGACTTCTGGCATTATGATGAGGCATGTGGAGGAGAGGAAGCAAGTGCCTTTCACCTCGGAGTCTGGGGTCCGCTTTTTTCAGTCTATCTGTGATGCGACTGAGCTTCGATATTTTCCGTGAAGCGACTGCCATCTAACTTTCATAACCCATTGTAGCATTGCAGTTAGACCAGTTATTGGACTTTTTAGGGCTCCCAACTACCCGTAACGACTGCCATAGATGTTAGTATGGCCACCGGGACCGACGGCTTAACGTGCTCTTCGAGGTACGACCAGACCAATGCAAATACCCATATTCTTGCATATCAATATTTCCACTCCCCGCGCCTCTTGCTTAGTGATCGCGTTCACTACCACCACACCACAGACGCTGTCATCGAACACAAGAGTATCATACGGATACCTTTAGGTGGAAAACTCATGATTTGAGGAATCCACACAGTGTCTGTCTAACTCGAGCTTAATCAAACGCATTTTCATGAATTGGAAACTAAACACAATGTCCTTTGTGCAATTGTGTTAAACAAAGAAACGATTCAATTTCGTGTGCACACAATGGTTGTCTCCAGCGGTTCGGGAAAGTGTTTCAAATGTCGGGAAATGTCCCTAATTGTGCGCGGAAGAAATTTGTTTACGCTCCGTTGCTCGATAATTACGTAAAACGTGTTCAGGCTGATGGATATCCAGGTTGGATAATGTCGGCCCACCTGATGGAAAGTGATCACCGTGGCCTATGGACGTGTGCTACACCTGAGCGTCACACTGGCTTAGTAGTTCAAAGTTCCCCTCCCCTCCCCTCCCTCTTTTGCCTACCACTATTTCCCAAGCGACTACAATATGGGGTTCTTCAAGAAGGGTAATAAAAGGTTTCTTCAGCGTCGGCAGCACGAGTGTGACGCCTCTGGTGTTGTACACACACGTCCATAGGCTACGGTAACCACTTTCCATCAGGTGGGCCGTGTGCGTGTCTACCAACTAAGTGGTATAAAGAAAAAACTCGTTCCACGTGCTTAACTTACATTGTCAAGTATCTTGCCGGTCCCTATACTAGCTTCTGTCTACAGTTTTGTTCGCGTTATTCACGAGCAATTTCCGAACCTGTTCCCACTCACCTCCACCCCTGGCTCCAAACCCTCAATTAGAGCAGTGGTGTGTGGCAGCCGGTGTCATCGACTTGCGCGACGGCACGCATCGCCGCTTGACTAAATTAGTAGGCAGGCTGCGCGTGCGCATTAACGCAATCACAAACATAATACTACAACTACAGGGAACCAAAGGTAGTGTTTGTTGAGGAGAGGATCTCCAAGTTTAAACTTTTATAAGAAGACACCGAACTTTTTATATACTACTAGCTGTCCCGGCGAACTTCGTACCGCCATATTTTTCCCGTTCCCGCTGCACCTATTTTCTCATCCTTTAAACCTTCCCTGGACACCCACGAATATTTCAAGACTAAAATTAGCTAAATCGGTTCAGCAGTTCTTGAGTTATAAAATAACAAAGAAAAGTGGCATTGATTTTTATATATTAGAAGATATAGATAGATTAGAAGACTTATGTGGTACTGTGTGTACACCAGGGGCGTCACACTCATGCTGAAGACCCTGTAAAAACAGTGAGTTTGTGCCGTCAGCGTAGAAGACCAAGCAGCCCTCCTAGACAAGTGGCAATAGGCTTGTGTCCTAAATTTGAAAAAATGGTTAATACAATACTTCTATACCTAAATGACCCCAAAAATATATTATTTTGATATAAAACAATCATTTACATGGTTTATTTTGAGATTTAATAAGTCGATTTGAATTTATGTCAAAAACACTCCAAACTGTAATGGCGACTTTTGTTACGTCACGCCGTGTCCCCGTGTCAAAACTGTCAAACAAGTTCATGTGTAGTGCATAGATTAATATATATATACTGGTACGTACTACGTATCGTAAACAAAAATAATAACGCAAACGCAAGCAGTGTTGTGTTGCCAACCACGTTTGGCCTAATATCGCCGTTTTTCATTCCCAAAGTAGCCTAAAGTAGCCCAAACGCCAAAATATCAGTATATTAATATAAAACGTCTTTTTTTTCAAGTTATCATCACAATTTGTTATTTTACAGTTAAAAACTGTAAACAAATAACTAAAAATTTAGTTTTTTTTTTTACTTTGACTTAGTATTATAGATTATTTATGTATTATAATTTAAGTTTATAGGTATTGTTTTGACTTCACTCCAGTTATAAATTTATTAATTTAAAGAACTGTTTTCCAATTTTCGTCTAGGCCTACATGGCGAAAAATCACCTACGTTGTCAACACAGGGCGCAAGGCGTGACGTCACGCTCTCTGATTGGTGTTTGATGTCACGTGACTGAATCCTTTGCACGACTTATGTCCAAAAGGAAAAATGTCCAAAGCCAATGTCCAAGAATAACAATGTCCAACAATAAGAATGTCCAACAATAAGAATGTCCAATAATAACAATGTCCAATAATAACAATGTCCAATAATAACAATGTCCAACAATAAGAATGTCCAACAATAAGAATGTCCAATAATAAGAAAGTCCAATTAATTAATTAATTTATTTTCTGGACTATAGTAACGTGACCCCCGACAAAAAAAAGGGGCTGTAAAAAGGTGTGTGTGTGTGTGTGTGTGTGTGTGTGTATGTGTGTGTGTGTGTGTGCGTGCGTGCGTGCGTGCGTGCGTGCGTGCGTGCGTGCGTGTGTGCGTGCGTGCGTGCGTGTGTGGCATCGTAGCTCCCACACGGCTGAACCGATTTCGATTCTGTTTCTGAAAGATGGTTAAGTCGAGAGTGTTTTTAGTTATGTTTCATAAAAATCGGGTCAGCCATTTGAAAAATATAAGGAGTTAAAGTGGCAATGCAAAATCTAATATTTTCAAATATACCTGTATTGGGTATCAAATTAAAGGTCATAATTTATACATCACGATACAGCAGTTTTTATGGAAATCGGTTCAGCGGTTACCTAAAAAAGCATGAAAAAAAAAAAATTAAAGATTTAAAAAACCCCCGACCCAAAAAGAACCTATAAAAAGTGAAATAATAACTATGTATTACATTATGACCTACCCTAAGTATTGACCCTTTTGTCATTTGTCTCGTCGGGGGACCGCCGTCTGACCGTCAAGGGGAATAGGGCATACCAAGGTACTTAGCGGTCCCCCGACGAGACAAATGACAAAAGGGTCAATACTTAGGGTAGGTCATAATGTAATAGTTATTATTTTACTTTTTATAGGTTCTTTTTGGGTCGGGGGTTTTTAAATTTCTAATTGAATGTTTCTTTGATATAATCATCGTGTGGCTTCAGTTTGTTTAGTTGAAAACCACAGTTTGATTTTTAATTTATTACGTTTATTTGTTTTATTACCACAGTTTCGTTTTGAATTTAGTATTATTACACTAAAATGAGTGCCGCCATTTTTAATAATATTTCCCTAAAATCATAATGCTGACTAAACTACCAAGGTTAAAAATAATAAGACCACTTTAACAAAATTATTAAAGAGTGTAATAACTAAAAAATAACTTCTAACAAAAAAATAAACCAACTTCAAATACATGCAATAATGTAACTAAAAAGTGAAAAATAACCCTTCTTGATATACAAAATATAATAATATTATGAGTCGCCCTCAACTAAGCCAGTGCCAATATATAAGTTACTAACTTGCTTATCAGGCAAACGATATATCTATCGCAATCATTCCCTCAATTTCTCCCAGATCCCATCATCAGATCCTGACTTGGTGACAATGGGACCAACTAGAACCAATATACTATCAAACAAAAAAAAATCTTAATCGGTCCAGGCGTCTTCGACAAATCGGGGAACAAACCTAAAAAATAAATAATACCTAAAAATTAAATAAATGTACTTTGTAGTTTGTAAATTGACCAGTAAACCGCCCCGGCTTCGCACAGCGCAACATAAAATCTTCTTCTCGAATAATTATTTTCTAAGAATTCCTAAAAACCGCAATATAATCTGTTGAATTGTTTGAAAGATTTAAGTGAACATAATACACTATAAGCGACTTCTTTACTTATTAATTATATTATCTTAATACTACATAAAGAGATTACACCTTGAAACTAAGAGCTACTGTTACTGGAACCTAAATCATCGCCAATATCCTGCGACAGTCTCAAAAAAATTACTTTTTGTAATAACTGTAGAGCAGAAATTTCGTTACGGTTTAGTAATTTCAGATATTTTTTATATTTGCGATCAAATGCAATATCAGATCTACGGCGATTTTTGTGTATAGAATAAAATAAGCTATTACGCATTTTATAATCATAGCGCACTGACTCTTTCCGAATTTTGTACAGGAAGAGGCAAAGATTCGGGTTCTTAGGTAGCTTTACAGCAATTCGATGGTGCCATCCTTCTAACAAATTAGTAGTACGATGTTTGTTATTTGAACAACTAAGTATTGCAGAAGGGATTTTCAAAAGCCATTGTTTTTCATAATAGCTCCGGAACAGTTTAAATTCTTCACAATCTGGTGAAATGTTCAGTATCTCCAACCAACAATCTTTGATATAAGTTGGTGGTAATAGTGGCAAGTTGCTTATAAGCTTAACGACTTTTCTGCAATCTTTGATATTGTGAAGGCCCATCTCCTTAGCTTTTTTTGTGACTGCCTTTTGGTAGTGAAAAAGACAGCCATTAACTTGAACACCTGGAAACACATGCTGTACAGCATTTATGGCTGCCATTTCGTAGTCGGTTTTGAAAATCTTCATTCGAATATTCAAATTTGACTTCAGTAACTCGAAAAATCTGACATAGGTATTTTGATTTTTATTGGGTAATAAACCATACACAACTGGGACGACGTAGTTAGTTTTGTTATTTGAACCCAAATCTAAGTGAAGGGTGTATAATTGGTAAAAAGGGGGTGGAGCAGTGGCAAATGTTCCATCACCTAAATAGAAATCGTAATTACCCGTTTCTATGAATTTTCTTGCTAACGGAGAACAAAATATCAGGATTTTTTCATCTGTTCCGTCGTCACAAAGCAAAAAATTATTGGACATAATTTCCGGGACTTCAACTTCAGATAATTTAGAAAAACTAATTTTACTGCATCGCAAATAGCGTTTTCGGCGTTTGTACAATCCATCCTCAACACTTTTGAATTCTGGCAAAAAATCGACGTAAGATTTACAGTTTTCTTTCAGTGTGTCTGTGTGTTTTTCATATATACTTTGTATAGACCCAAAGTTTTGGCACACCTCTTCTTTTATGGCATTGAATGTAATGTATACTTCATTTTTCATTTTATCTGCCGCACAAGTATGCTTGGATGACCGTACAATCTTGTCCCTATTCTTGTTAATGGTCACAGACGCACTGCACTCTGATCTATCGACACACCGCCACAGTGAACTACCACCTTTATTTTTTACATTCAAATTGTACCGATATTTTCCTATCAGAAGGGTTTCCCTGCCCTTCTGATTCTTTACGAATCTTAACTCGTCATCGTTCATGATCAAAAAAGGTAATAAGGATAATAATTATAATTAAAATAATTAACATATTATATATCACACAGGCAATATTCTAATGACATTTGTCATTAGGTACTATCGTTAAACTAATAGACATTTTAATATGTGGCCAGTATCTAAACAGATAAATACTTACCTACTTTGTAATTCCAAAAGAGGATATTGTATGTACATGGCTATGTAGGTTGTATAGTGGACATTTATATAGTTTGTCATTTTTCTGGTTGGACAATTTTATTTCTGGACATATTTCTAGTTGGACTTTTCTATAATTGGTCGTTTTTACAGTTTGGCGTATTTATATTTTAACATATTTCAGATTTGGCATTTCTCTAGTTGGGTATTATTATGCGATTGTACATTTTTCTTTTTGGACATAAGTCGTGCAAAGGGACTGACCTTTGCACGACTTATGTCCAAAAGGAAAAATGTCCAAAGCCAATGTCCAAGAATAACAATGTCCAACAATAAGAATGTCCAACAATAAGAATGTCCAATAATAACAATGTCCAATAATAACAATGTCCAATAATAACAATGTCCAACAATAAGAATGTCCAACAATAAGAATGTCCAATAATAAGAAAGTCCAATTAATTAATTAATTTATTTTCTGGACTATAGTAACGTGACCCCCGACAAAAAAAAGGGGCTGTAAAAAGGTGTGTGTGTGTGTGTGTGTGTGTGTGTGTATGTGTGTGTGTGTGTGTGCGTGCGTGCGTGCGTGCGTGCGTGCGTGCGTGCGTGCGTGTGTGCGTGCGTGCGTGCGTGTGTGGCATCGTAGCTCCCACACGGCTGAACCGATTTCGATTCTGTTTCTGAAAGATGGTTAAGTCGAGAGTGTTTTTAGTTATGTTTCATAAAAATCGGGTCAGCCATTTGAAAAATATAAGGAGTTAAAGTGGCAATGCAAAATCTAATATTTTCAAATATACCTGTATTGGGTATCAAATTAAAGGTCATAATTTATACATCACGATACAGCAGTTTTTATGGAAATCGGTTCAGCGGTTACCTAAAAAAGCATGAAAAAAAAAAAATTAAAGATTTAAAAAACCCCCGACCCAAAAAGAACCTATAAAAAGTGAAATAATAACTATGTATTACATTATGACCTACCCTAAGTATTGACCCTTTTGTCATTTGTCTCGTCGGGGGACCGCCGTCTGACCGTCAAGGGGAATAGGGCATACCAAGGTACTTAGCGGTCCCCCGACGAGACAAATGACAAAAGGGTCAATACTTAGGGTAGGTCATAATGTAATAGTTATTATTTTACTTTTTATAGGTTCTTTTTGGGTCGGGGGTTTTTAAATTTCTAATTGAATGTTTCTTTGATATAATCATCGTGTGGCTTCAGTTTGTTTAGTTGAAAACCACAGTTTGATTTTTAATTTATTACGTTTATTTGTTTTATTACCACAGTTTCGTTTTGAATTTAGTATTATTACACTAAAATGAGTGCCGCCATTTTTAATAATATTTCCCTAAAATCATAATGCTGACTAAACTACCAAGGTTAAAAATAATAAGACCACTTTAACAAAATTATTAAAGAGTGTAATAACTAAAAAATAACTTCTAACAAAAAAATAAACCAACTTCAAATACATGCAATAATGTAACTAAAAAGTGAAAAATAACCCTTCTTGATATACAAAATATAATAATATTATGAGTCGCCCTCAACTAAGCCAGTGCCAATATATAAGTTACTAACTTGCTTATCAGGCAAACGATATATCTATCGCAATCATTCCCTCAATTTCTCCCAGATCCCATCATCAGATCCTGACTTGGTGACAATGGGACCAACTAGAACCAATATACTATCAAACAAAAAAAAATCTTAATCGGTCCAGGCGTCTTCGACAAATCGGGGAACAAACCTAAAAAATAAATAATACCTAAAAATTAAATAAATGTACTTTGTAGTTTGTAAATTGACCAGTAAACCGCCCCGGCTTCGCACAGCGCAACATAAAATCTTCTTCTCGAATAATTATTTTCTAAGAATTCCTAAAAACCGCAATATAATCTGTTGAATTGTTTGAAAGATTTAAGTGAACATAATACACTATAAGCGACTTCTTTACTTATTAATTATATTATCTTAATACTACATAAAGAGATTACACCTTGAAACTAAGAGCTACTGTTACTGGAACCTAAATCATCGCCAATATCCTGCGACAGTCTCAAAAAAATTACTTTTTGTAATAACTGTAGAGCAGAAATTTCGTTACGGTTTAGTAATTTCAGATATTTTTTATATTTGCGATCAAATGCAATATCAGATCTACGGCGATTTTTGTGTATAGAATAAAATAAGCTATTACGCATTTTATAATCATAGCGCACTGACTCTTTCCGAATTTTGTACAGGAAGAGGCAAAGATTCGGGTTCTTAGGTAGCTTTACAGCAATTCGATGGTGCCATCCTTCTAACAAATTAGTAGTACGATGTTTGTTATTTGAACAACTAAGTATTGCAGAAGGGATTTTCAAAAGCCATTGTTTTTCATAATAGCTCCGGAACAGTTTAAATTCTTCACAATCTGGTGAAATGTTCAGTATCTCCAACCAACAATCTTTGATATAAGTTGGTGGTAATAGTGGCAAGTTGCTTATAAGCTTAACGACTTTTCTGCAATCTTTGATATTGTGAAGGCCCATCTCCTTAGCTTTTTTTGTGACTGCCTTTTGGTAGTGAAAAAGACAGCCATTAACTTGAACACCTGGAAACACATGCTGTACAGCATTTATGGCTGCCATTTCGTAGTCGGTTTTGAAAATCTTCATTCGAATATTCAAATTTGACTTCAGTAACTCGAAAAATCTGACATAGGTATTTTGATTTTTATTGGGTAATAAACCATACACAACTGGGACGACGTAGTTAGTTTTGTTATTTGAACCCAAATCTAAGTGAAGGGTGTATAATTGGTAAAAAGGGGGTGGAGCAGTGGCAAATGTTCCATCACCTAAATAGAAATCGTAATTACCCGTTTCTATGAATTTTCTTGCTAACGGAGAACAAAATATCAGGATTTTTTCATCTGTTCCGTCGTCACAAAGCAAAAAATTATTGGACATAATTTCCGGGACTTCAACTTCAGATAATTTAGAAAAACTAATTTTACTGCATCGCAAATAGCGTTTTCGGCGTTTGTACAATCCATCCTCAACACTTTTGAATTCTGGCAAAAAATCGACGTAAGATTTACAGTTTTCTTTCAGTGTGTCTGTGTGTTTTTCATATATACTTTGTATAGACCCAAAGTTTTGGCACACCTCTTCTTTTATGGCATTGAATGTAATGTATACTTCATTTTTCATTTTATCTGCCGCACAAGTATGCTTGGATGACCGTACAATCTTGTCCCTATTCTTGTTAATGGTCACAGACGCACTGCACTCTGATCTATCGACACACCGCCACAGTGAACTACCACCTTTATTTTTTACATTCAAATTGTACCGATATTTTCCTATCAGAAGGGTTTCCCTGCCCTTCTGATTCTTTACGAATCTTAACTCGTCATCGTTCATGATCAAAAAAGGTAATAAGGATAATAATTATAATTAAAATAATTAACATATTATATATCACACAGGCAATATTCTAATGACATTTGTCATTAGGTACTATCGTTAAACTAATAGACATTTTAATATGTGGCCAGTATCTAAACAGATAAATACTTACCTACTTTGTAATTCCAAAAGAGGATATTGTATGTACATGGCTATGTAGGTTGTATAGTGGACATTTATATAGTTTGTCATTTTTCTGGTTGGACAATTTTATTTCTGGACATATTTCTAGTTGGACTTTTCTATAATTGGTCGTTTTTACAGTTTGGCGTATTTATATTTTAACATATTTCAGATTTGGCATTTCTCTAGTTGGGTATTATTATGCGATTGTACATTTTTCTTTTTGGACATAAGTCGTGCAAAGGGACTGAATGTCTAATTTCTCCAAATTTATTTTATAAAAATAAAAGTAATCCTTATTTTAAATTCCAAACTATTATGCTTTTTGCTATCTTTATAACAAGAATAGTCGCTAGGAACATACATCAACCCGATTTATTCTTAGTGGACACAAGCCTATTCGTTGCTCAGCGTATGATGGAATAGAATGACAAATGTATATGATTTGACGTTTGTGACATTCGTTGACGCCTGTCATATACGTCAAATCCCATACATTTGGCATTCTATTCCATCATACGCCGACCAACGAATTGGCACTTGTCTAGAGGGGCAGGACAAAAAGTCTTCCCATTAACAACACAAAAACCAGGCCTGCCAGCCTGGCTACCGTACTCACCGCCGGGAACACAACACGAGGTTATTATATCCGCGGTATTCTGTAGGGCGGAGGTACTGCCCAGAGTGCCCAGTCGAACTACTCAATTGAGACGGATATATCTCGTGTCCTACCTCTATAAATCCTCGAATCCACGACCACAGATGTAGCCATAGAACGCTCTGCCGCAATCTTCTATTATATAAAAATGAATCCCTAAATGTGTTGCTAAGCGCAAATCTCGAGAACGGCTGAACCGATTTCGCTAATTCTTTTTTAGAATATTCCTTGAAGTACGAGGATGGTTCTTACGGAGAGAAAAAATTAAAAAAAAATGAAGAATGTACTGTTAAGCGGTACGAAGTTCGCGGGGTCAGCTAGTTTATAATATACATGACATCATACATTCTTATATCACCTTCAGTGGTGAAGTTTAAGTCAACGCTAAGTGTCCCTAATTGTATTGTAATCCACCCCGGCACGGGGTAGACGCGGCAGACAGCGGCCATTAGCGCGACAGGGAGAGCCCAGACGGGTCACGACCTCGCTTGTACGAGACAGGTACGAGCAGAGACGTGCGCACACTTCACAATAGGGAAAACTTAGATTAATTTATCTATACTAATATGTAGTATGAAGCTGAAGATATTGTTTGTTGAACGCGCTAATCTCAGGAACTATTGGTTCGAATCGTATTTCTTTTTTTGGATAGTCCGTTTATAGAAGAAGGTTATAGGCTATATATCATCACGCTACTACTTAAGGAAGCGGAGTAATGATCATAATTGTCAAGGAATCCGGTAGATTCCCATACATTATTTGAAAAATAAAATAATGAGCTAAATGGAGAGGTTGTGTGCTGTCAGTGAGAAGACCAAAGGCTTGTCCTGCTTGTCTTCTGCGCTGACGGCACAGAATCTCTCTGTTGTTACTGGGTCGGTCGGCAGCATGACTGAGACTGTGACTTCCTTGGTGTTGCACTCGTCTATGGGTCACAGTAACCATTTTCCATCGGGTGGGCCCGTGGGCCGTGTACTTGTCAGTAGTATAAAAAAATCCCGTATCAGGAATAAAATATCCAATTTTCCTGTGCCTTTAGCGGGACAGGACGGGCCTTTATAATGTCTACTACTTTCTGGGGGCCAATCAATAGTTTACCAAACAACAATAAACTACCAATATTCTCGCACACGTACACCTACAGCTGAAACTTGTCTAACAAGCGTGTTGTCGCGAAGCGGCTGTAATCCAATAAGCCCTGACGGCACGGGACGCGGCGCGGCGGGGCCCGTCTGCCGACATTAGATGCTTATATGATATCCAATTAAGAGTAGGTACCTCGCTGTCTGCTACACGACTTGTCAAATGGTTCATTGAGCAACTATCGACAAAGTGGGGAATGTTTTTGTATACCACGGAAACTCAGCGAAAACAAAAACATTTAGCAATTTAGGTAGGTATCATGAAGTTTAGTCATGTCATAGCTATCGGACGCGCCTTTGTAGACTAAATAGACGGTGCTTTAAATGTGCTAAATTTAGGCCTGTGTAATGGCAACCGGGGTACGATGGAACCATATTAAAATCGTAGATGGCCCAAGGTCAGCCGGGGTGCAAGAGAAATGCCTTATTGGGCCACCTCAGACTGTCGGTTCGAGTCCGATATAACTACCCCGGGGACAGGGGTATCCGTGGAACGGTATAGGTAAGTATAGATACCTCGGGACAAAATCTAAGTTGCAAGATACAAGACACATCTTTGATAATAAATCTATGCTTTGTGAATTTGGATCGTCCACCGCAGTAACTGTAGCACCACGTACTATTCTCAAGAAACGTGTACTGCGTGTTTTCTAATTCTACTCTGATCTGATTCTGAATCTGAATCTGATGATCTAAAATCTCATGATCTGATTCTGATCAGCACTGAGTTAAATACACAAACGAGCGACCAATAGCAAGTCCGCACGAATGTTCACTTGAGCTAACATTGAATCATTCACGATACGTACGGCGATCGACGCAGGCGCAGCGAATCAATTCGAACGGGCCTGTGTTGCTGTTATGTACAATGTATCGATGTGGAGATTGGTAATTTTCAAAATACAGTTTTCTTACGGCCTTTGATATTGGAAACTTTTTAAAATCCCTTTACAGAGTTAAGAAATTATATTTTTCTCAATGCATCCCATCATCAGGTAGGTATTGGTCTAATTTATAAGGGACTTCTTTAGAAGTATTTATGTTTTACATTTACGTATGTAAAACATAAATACTTCTAAAGAACATGGCACCTTATACATTATGTAATCGTGTTCCGAGAAAATAAAGTTTGATTTCATTCTTCCGATGCATAAAAATGGTACTTCATTCTTTAGCCTAATTAATTCCCGAAAATAAAAGGGCTTAGCCTTTGTAGAACGAAGGCTATTTAACCTACCTAACTGCAACATTTTGTGAAACATCTAAGCAGTCATTTTAAGAGGTAGTCCACCTAAGGCACTTCATATGGCACCATCTTTTACATATCTCTCGCTCTCCAGCTGACAAAGGGCCATTTTTCTTCCGAGCTGGCCCTCTTCAGATGTGGAATCTGTGGTTTCTGAGATTAACTCTTCAACCAAACAGTTTGTTTGTTTAGCTTAATAATATGTAATATAGAGGTATATATTTAGGAGTTACGTTGTAAATCCTAACTGCTTCGCTGCTTCCATAATTGCTTTATTTGTTTGAAACAATCTGGATTCTGCCCGTGTCCGCTGAGTAACAAATCGTGCATGACCGATGTGTATCTAGAAGTGATCGACAGACACTGCACGACACGCCATTGTGCGGGCGTGTGTCGAATGGACACGGAATTGAACCGCAAACAACAATGTAGTTAATGCTTACGAGGAAACAGGGAGCTTGTTCCTGCTGTAATTCTGAAAACAATTTTTGGAAGACAGACTCAGATGGTGTTTTGTGAAGAATTCAAAGTCTTTATAATGTGGCAAAGAAGAGGGGTTGAATATTTCATGCTAGCTTTGCGCCCGTGCCTTCTGCTCATATCTTGGGTTTTACAGAAATATCCTTTTGTATTTGTTAATATAATGTTTGTGCGTACAATAAAGAATATGAATATGAATAAAGGAGAACGGGCACTTTTGTATGAGCTGCGTCCCAACCCTTGTAACAAGTTGCGACTAGTGTAAACATGTTCATTTAGTCTATTTTTATGTAAAACTCAAAGTTTTTTATCAGAAATTCGTGCAGGTCCAAAGTTATAAGGGTGTAAGTAAAAAATATTTTTTGTGCAATTAGGCTTTGCAGTATAGTTCTACGGTTTTGTATCATTTCGCCGACGGTCATTACAACTACGGTTGACTCAACTAGGGTTAATTCACCTACTGGTTGACATGGTTCATGGTTGTACCGATCACATATTTTTAACAAAAAAAAGAGGGGTGTTATAAGTTTGACGTGTGAGTGTGTGTGTGTGTGTGTGTGTGTGTGTGTGTGTGTGTGTGTGTGTGTGTGTGTGTGTGTGTGTATGTGTGTGCGTGTGTGTCAGTCTGTCTGTGGCATCGTAGCTCCCAAACGGCTGAACCGAATTCGATTCTGTTTCTTTTGATCGAAAGATGGTTTAGTCGAGAGTATTCTTAGCTATGTTTCATAAAAATCGGTTCAACCATTTGAAATATATTATGAGGAATGAAAATCAATCCAAAATCTAATCTATTTTCAAATATACCTGTATTGGGTATCAAATGAAAGGTCATAATTTATACATCACGATACAGGTTTTGTAGAAATCGGTTCAGCGGTTACCTATAAAAAGCATGAAACAAAAAAAATTAAAAGCAGAAACCAATATTTTAATTTTCTCTTTCTAAATCGATTTGAATAGTTAGCATAATAAATGCTTCAAAAGAACATTATTCACGCTGCATACATTTTTGGTCCTAAATTGAAAGTGCTGGCCAAATACGATATTTCGTTAGAACTTGTTCTTATTGGGGTGTCAAAGTTGAGGGACCACTTCCTTCGATTTTATTTGAGTTCGAAAATCTTGAAAACATACATTTTTTATGACACAAACTATTGAAAATGGATAAAAAATGTCGTGCTACATTGGAAGAATAGTTAATAAAACTAATAAAAAATAAACCCCATACTGCACACTGTTTTTTTTCGTCTGTTTATTTAGGTGCTAAATTGAAAATAAGTAGCGGCCAAAGAATACAAATATGACATTCCGTTAGTCGGGCAGTGGACCCTCAGCTTTGACGCCGTAATAAAAAATGCTAATGAGGACAAGCTCTAACAGAATATCATACTCGTATTCTTTGGCCGGCACTTTCAATTTTGGACCTAAATAAATGGGTGAAAAACAACGGTGTGCAGAATGGGGTTTATTTATTATTGATTTTATTGACTATTCTTCCAATATAGAACAATGATTTTTATTCGTTTTTAATCATTCAAATCATAAAAATGTATGGTTCCAGGATATTTGAACTCAAATAAAACTGAGAGCAGTGGTCCCTCAGCTTTGACGCCATAGTAAAAAATGCTAACGAGGACAAGCTCTAACGGAATTTCATATTTGTATAGGTACTTTGGCCAGCACTTTCCATTATGGACCTAAATAAATGGACGAAATACAACGATGTGCAATATGGGCTTATTTTTTATTGCTTTTATTAACTATTGTTCCAATATAGAATAAAGTTTTTCATTTATTTTTAATAATTCGTATCATAAAAAATTTATGTTTCCAAGATTTTTAAATTCAAATAAAACCAAGCGCAGTGGTCCCTCAACTTTGACGTGGTAATAGAAAATGCTAGCGAGGACAAGTTCTAACGGAATATCGTATTTATTTTCTTTGGCCGGCACTTTCAATTTTGGACTAAAATGGGTGATGTCCTTTCATTCAAAAATCCCAATAATTTATACATATTTGAAATGTACTAATTAAGGCCTTTAATTTGATATCAAACACGGTATATTTACCTCAATTTTATTTTTTAACGCAGTACTTTATGACCGCTAGAGGACGCCACATTAAATTCAGTGACACATTATATAGCCTATAATAAGTGGACGATCAAGACACTTCTAAAAATACCTTACTTGTCCAGTTCTAATTAGTAGTTGAAGAGCTATGAGGGAATTAATGAATATACATACATAGTTCATACATACATACATAGCCTGTCAAAATCATAATCCTCCTTTGGCTTTAACATAGTCGGATAAAAATAGCATAAATAAATAAGTATTTTGTCATAAAAACACTAATTATTTAAAATAAATTAAATACTTTCTTAGTAACTGAAACCCCCACAACTTTTACCCTGCACGAAATACAGATTTATGGCCATACAAAAAAATAATACACTCATTGAGACCTTTCATTTGATATAGGTCAAAAAGTGTTACACCATATGGGACGAAACGCCCATTCGCCTTTCTCAAATGCCAAAGCTTTACTTCATCACAACAAAAACTTGGTAAACTGTTGTTCAAATGAGGTAACATCGCCGCGTTGTCGAGTGTGGTGTAACTCGAGCTAAATGGGCAGCCCGTGAACAGGCAATGTGGACCAGCTCCAATTGTATAGCCAACCTAACGGTACCGCGTGTTTGTGGACAAAGAGAGCTGGCAACACCACACATGCTCATAACCATTATCGT
This sequence comes from Eilema depressum, assembly GCA_914767945.1. Classification (NCBI taxonomy): domain Eukaryota; kingdom Metazoa; phylum Arthropoda; class Insecta; order Lepidoptera; family Erebidae; genus Eilema; species Eilema depressum. Next base: position 10,728,376 of record OU612040.1, read on the forward strand.
TAGACAGTGTGTTATGTTTGTAAATAGACAAAAGAGCTGAGCTTAGTATCAACCCGGATTCTTTTCAGCCCTTTTGGACAAGTGGCAATTGAATGTGTGGGTTCTGCCGTATATGATACGTATTTTGACGTCTACGACATTTGTTGTTGGAACCTTCTAATGCCCTTCTTGAAGAACCCCATATTGTAGTCGCTTGGGAAAACCACCGCAGGGAGTTCATTCCACAGCTTGAGTGTGCGTGGGATGAAGTACCTTTCATACCGCACAGTGCGCACCGTTTCTTGTTGCAATGTGTGAGGATGAATTCCCTCTCTGTGTCGAGGGCATGTGGGATGTAGCTGTGGGCAACATGTCAAACAATTCATCTGAGCACTATCGTCTAATTTCCGAACTCGAGAGGAAAGCCTGCCCCAGAAGCTCGTCAGTAGTAGAACGCGATCCAGGTAGCAGCATACTGGGTAAATAGAATTTGAGAGTGGAGGCGCCATCGATTCGACAGAAGAAGAAGTAATAACTTGCAGGTGAGGTTCGCATAGGCCTCAAGGATGTTGGTAGGTCCTCAAAGAAGAAGACCCTCAAAGGTCTATCACAAAATCACCCGTTCGAGGGGTCACCTATAAATGTACATCCATACTTTCCATACTAATATTATAAATGCGAAAGTAACTCTGTCTGTCTGTCTGTCTGTTACGCTTTCACGCCTAAACCACTGAACCGATTTTGATGAAATTTGGTATAGGGGTAGATTAGACCTTGAGAAAGGACATAAGCTATGTTTGGTCGCGATAACGACATCTACGCGGGCGGAGCCGCGGGCAAAATCTAGTCATCAATAAATGCGTCTTACAATTTTAAGACGTATTAATAGATGAGGTTCTAACTTTGAGGTTGTACGGATACGAAGCACTACCCATCCCTTAAAAAAAATGCTCGAGTCTATCCGCAACATAGTGATGTTAACATATCGATCGTTTCAAACATAGATATTGCTACGAGTATATTATTAACACGGAGCCTTGTATCAAAACACAGCCATTTAAATTTTTAAAAGCCTCTAATAGTACACAATACAGGATGTTTCAAGTCGTAAAACCGAAAATAATAAATAATATTACAAGGTTAAGACGGCACTATTCATAACTGGCTATTACCTGCGGATCCGCCAGCGTGGATGGCGGTAATCGGTTCAACTCAAACATACAGTAGATTTTAAATCTGACTAAAAGTTACGTAGTAACTATTTATTAATCTGTGCCGAAAGTCCCTGTGTAGTCAATGGTCCATGGCTTTGTGTTCCTTATTTCCTACCGTGTGTGGTTATGGTGACGGAGAAAAAACTAAAAACATCACCACCCCATCTCATCCGAAGGGTGTCGTAAGAGGCGACTAACGGAACAATACGCAGACGATATCACTGCGAGAGAAGGAACACTCGAAATAAAACCCAGTAGCAAGTAACAACCCGTCTGGCCAGTGTGGAAATAGTAGGCCAAAGCCTCCCAATTGGAAGAGGTCTACGTCCAGCAGTGGACTGCGAAAAGCTAATTTATTGATGTCCTAACTAAAGATAATCATAATAAAGCCACTGACTAGGGTTGCCAACCATACTGTTTAAAACAATATTATACTGTTTTACACCCAATTATACTGTTTACTGTTCAACAGAAAAACAGTATCCAAAATACTGTTTTCAGCATCAAAATGCATGCATAACACTATAAAATGTGCAGCAATTGATACAATTTTAATTAATTGGGCACCAATTTGCAATTATTTTATAAGTTTAGGTGTTGATTGTCCCATGATAATCCATAATATATTAATGATAAATCATAATATAGAAAATAATACAGTTCACAGCTATCTTCTATTTGCCAGTCATATAATAAATCTTTCCACCGGTGGCACACACCAATGACTTTTCGATGCTTTTCGAAGTTATGTGTGTATTTATCGCAGGTTTATAGGTGCCCGGTAAATGGCAATAGGCTCGCCACCTATTACATTGGGACCTAAACATAAACGGCGAAATGTGGGTGCTAGCACCTCTGCCTACCCCTTCAGGGATATAGGCGTGAGTTTATGTTATGTTATGTTTAATTTATGCATAAAAGAATTTATGGGAACCATATTACCATTTTAGATGTTTGCTTTCTTTTAAGACAGACAGACCTAAGGAGGCAAAATAGGTGACGAACCGTTGTTGTATGTAAAACCATATTTTGTGAAACGGATTTTTATGATCTTTGTTTTGTTGGAGAGAGAATGTTGGTTCAGAGAGCCAGAATCGGATGACAGGATCAAGGGAGTCAGGATTGGATAACAGGATCTAGGGAAATCCTCAAAATGATGGCAAAACACTGTTTCTGCTGTTTTAACATAATTTAATTTCAGTATTTGCATTCAAAAATTATCTGCTCGTGATTTTAAGCTGCTGATGATAGGAACCTAAGCAAAGGATGGACGATGGATCGATTATAACTCACTAAAAAGAGAAAAATAAATTAAAAGCCTCTCGGGCTAGGCACCGCAGTTATTTTTCGCTTTTTAGTGCCTCTTTTTCGTTTCTTGAAGTCGGTTAAACTTTTTTTGTTAAAATTAATTTATGTACTTAATTGTAAAATACTGTTCTATTTTCTAGAATACTGTTCAATTTTCTTCTCAGACCTAAATATACTTTTTTTCTCGAAAAAAGAGTTGGCAACCCTACCACTGACAGCGCGTTCGAGATAGTAAAATTTTATGCCCGAATAATCCATACTAATATTATAAATGCGAAAGTAACTCTGTCTGTCTGTCTGTCTGTCTGAAATGAAATTTGGTATAAGGGTAGATTAGACCTTTTGAAGGGACATAGGCTATGTTTGGTCGCGATAACGACATCCACGCGGGCTGAGCCGCGGGCAAAAGCTAGTTTTAAATAGTTAAAAGTGAATTATTCTCACAAGAGAAGAAAAGTCTGACGTGAAATGCTTGACTTTACAATAAGAAAACAACAAACTTTTCAACAACAACTTCATCCTTTTTTTATCGTGCGCTCATCATGGGGGACGCCCGAGTCGCCTTACCCAAACATCACCCTGTATAATTCGGTAACTATAGTACCCGAAGGCTCTATACTAATTACCTACTAACTTGTGGTGCCTTAGTTCGAAGGGCACGGAAAGTTAAACTGCCTACACACTCTATATTCATCAGCTTATTAAACTTCTACTAACAACTTGAGTGCTAACATGGGACAAGTAGCTTCATGAACTAAAATAAATAAATAAAATATTTACATTATCACAAACCGGTAACATTCCCAGAAGGCAAAAACTTTAAATAAAACAATAAAACCAAAATCAGCTTCATTCAAAAATAAGGGCCTCGTGTTACATGTAGGTAGGTCTATTAATTCCCATATTTCGCCAAGTACCCTTTCAAGGGAACGAATTAGCTTAAAAATATATTAATATTAACTGGTCTCCAGCCAGGGGACCAATGGGCACCTATTATATACAGGGGACGAATCTACAACTTTTATTTTAGGGGACGAATGGGTTTGTCTTTGCAGACAAACCCATTCGTCGTTTGTTGCAGTTTTTCTTGTCTGGAAGAGCTAGGTTCTTTCATATCAACTGTTGTTCATAGGCTATCATCATCAGCACTTTTAGCTCAGGGCCCTACTCTTTCTCCTAATTTGGATCGTCTTGGCTTTTACTGGTCTGACTCCTAACCCCGAGAGGACAACCTGCACTAGAGCCTTATCCGTTAATCAGCTGGTGTACTGACTGACAGATGAGGTAGACGTGTATGCCGAAGAGCCTTATATGCGCCAAAGAATCCCAAATGCGCCGACGCGCCTCATATGCGCCAAAGAAACTGAGTCTCATATGTTCCAGGACCTCCATAATCTTAGTCTGATCATCAGTCAGGGTAGAGGAGTCCATTCAGTAAGACAAGTGTGTACATTACCTGAGCGCCAGCACCTCCACGTTGGGCATCCGTCGCAGCAGGCTGACATCACCGAGCTCAGCACCCCTGCGGACAAACAGACATACATTTTAATACTAATTTTAAAGCAATTAGTATGCTAACACGTTCCAAGGCAAATGGATAGGAGAATTTCGAACATCCAAGATTGTATAGCTCATTTGGTCAGAGCATTCTCCTCTGTAGAGGACGGCTCGCGGGTTTAAGTCCCGTCTTTTCCTAAATTTTCTAAATGTACAGGCATAGAAAAAAAGAAAAAGAAAGAAAGAAAATATTTTTCATTCAACCTAGCAATACACAGTTCAACAAGACAAAAACTACAACATTGTGTTTATATAAGTCTATGGTTTATATGCATACAAAATAGCCAGGTAGAATAATGGCCGCCTCTCAGCTTAATGCTGTCCGCGTTGTAGTGCAGGCGGACAGCGCTGGTTTTCAGAGACGGCCAGGCAGTGGGTTTGACATCTTATAATTCCTTCCTTCCCCACACAATCCAACAAACCATTATTACAGTCATGGTTTGCTAGACTATGCAAAAAAAAAAAATATACTAATAATTAATTATATAAATATACAAAGGCAAACAAAAAGAAAAATTACAAAGATAAAAACAAAATACATTTAAAAAAAACAAGAATACTGGCAATCATTATCATCAACCCGGCGTTGGTCTTGGTTGCAAGTGCAACCGAGGCTTTCACCTCGGAGACTTTTCATTGGTTTCTTCGTCAACAACGACGAAGAAACCGATCAAAAGGTCGTCTGACTAGAACACAGATAAAATTGAACTTGATCCTTTTCATAAAAATAAACATAAGCTACAATGACTTGTTTCACAACAATTACTTTCTCGCCGATCTTCGTTATAAAGGAAAATATTAAAAGTAAGTGCTAAAACTCAAAATCGACAACACCCACTTAACACTAAAACAATAATCGCGAAGTGCTCATTGTAGGAAAGTGATCGATTAAGGAAAGTGGTGATTATCACGGACCGCCCAAGCGTGAAGGGCAATTTCGATAATAATCGCCATCTGACTAAAGATTTATTTTTAGTTCATTGAAACAAAAAATATCCCAAATGCGCTGCCGCTGGTTCGTTGAGCAATGATAAGTGACACAAAGGGCAGTGCTTATAACTTTATACTATAGGACATCCATTCTCTACAGCCTGTCTATCTAACTTCTAGAAATCTAGAATATTCCATCAAGAACCAAGCGGTTTGGCGACTCCTTCCCCGGCCACACCATTAAGTCCTGGGATTCCTTATCCCTCCAGTCCTGGGTCTTTTAAGTGGGGCGTGAAAAAGCATCTGATGAGGCCGTCAAGCTGAATGCCACCTTTGTAACATCAGTAACATGGTACGTGTCTATAATGGTGACCCTCTTTTCCGAGACTTTGCCTTCAGCTTACCATCAGACGAGGAGACGAGGAAAGGATGAAAAACATGAGCTACAAGGGGGTTGGAGCGCACTGTAATATATTGTAACGCCTTCCCTGAAGTACAAAATTGCAGAAACTTAGAAGTTCCTCTATAATCCATACTAATTCACGAAAGTAACTCTGTCTGTCTGTCTGTTACGCTTCACGCCTAAACCGCAGACCCGATTTTGATGAAATTTGGTACAAGGATAGTAGACCTTGGGAAAAGACATAGGCTATATTTGGTCGCGATAACCGACATGCACGCGGGCGGAGCCGCGGGCAAAAGCTTCTGAATTATAAATCTTAGATCTAGAAAACAAAGTAACAAAATGAAAATTATCATTTGATTTAATCTCCGTCTATATCATCGCAACAATGGCCCAATCTGTTGAGTAAACCGGCGTGCAGACGTGGACACGACAATGGAATTAAATCGAGACAATAGCGACACGACATCGCTCGTGTTCTTCGAGCAAACACCGTGACACAAGTGAAATATGTTTTACAAACAGACAATGTGTTTCAATAATTGGATTTAAATTAAAGGTTTGATTCCAAAGCCGACCGCATACGACAACTGCAGACGCATGCAGCAGATACAGCGTACCCATTACTTGTTAAACCCCGATACGGATAAAGGGAACCATTGAGAAGCCGCAAGGAATTACGCGTATGTGCTGCGTGCATCTGCCGTTGTCGTTTGTAGTCACCTTCCCGATCATACCTTAAGATTGCAGTCTATACAAATTGAAATAATTTTAACTCGGGATATTCACCATGTATTGTTTGGAGTTTCCGATATTCAGTTGGCATGGCAGTTCCTATATAGGTCAGACCAAAAGAACGGTTACATGCCGAATCAAGGAACACATCAGGGCAGTCAAAAACAACGAACCGCATAAATCTGCTATCGCTCAACATTTATTGGAGTCCGGTACTGACCACTGGATCGAGTTACATAACCCTCAGATGCTCTCGACAGAACGCCACTACATACCAAGATTGGTTAGGGAAGCGATTGAAATAAAAAAGTACAACAATTTCAATCGTGAGGATGGGTTTCAACTGCCGAACGTCTGGCATCCAGTGGTCCGTCTATGTACAAACAATCGGGAGCAAGCCAAAACAAAATCGCGAGTGGATACAGTAAGCATAGTGTGTCGTGAACGTGATCGAGATCGAGTTCGAGTTTGTAGTGAGAGTGAAACCAGTGGTAGTGTCCATACGCGTCACAAAAGAACTCGAAAGAGGGTAGATCGATATATGTTCTCCTAGAAACTTTTTCACCGTTTACCGCCAGTACTACAGTTCCTCCGTGATCATGGTGCTTGCAACAGCGCCGAAATATCGGAAACTCCAAACAATACATGGTAAATATCCCGATAGTTCTAATAATAATGTAAACGAACATGTTAGCATTTTGTTATAAACACAATACATTGTTTTAAAAGTCTACAAGGTACTGAAAAGAGGTCCAACCTAGCCAAATTGGCCAAGAGGATGAGGCTCTGGCACAGATTTCCGTTAAGACTTAACCATGGACAAAAGGTACAGAAAATTGAATACTGGTAGGATTTAAAAACAAATCATTTTATGATATCGTCGGCAATTTGCACGAATTGAACTATTTTTAATGAATTCTATCGCAATTTATTTGGTTTAGGTTTTGGGTAAAATAACCACCAATTGAGATAGTTTTATTTCAACAAAATATTTTAGTTATTAAATTAAAATATTTTGATGAGTTTTTTTTATTAAAATTGTTTTAAGTAATGAATCCTTTTGTACGCGTACAACTTGTTTATTATTTGAAAACAATATGTGAAAAAGGATGTAAAACATAAAGTTTGTTTCTTGTAATTAATTCCCTTTGTAGTTCTCACAATAAAGAAAATTAGAATAAGAGGAAAAAAAAATATTTTTATTATTTCCTTACTTACTAGGTAAGTCTATTTACTAAGGAAGTTATAAAAAAATCACTTTCATAACAGCCGAAACCGATGCAAGCAAGATATAGAGGAAGCTTGAAGAAAGAACTGTTATTTTCATATTAAATAAAAACAGGCACTTTTAATTAATTTATAGGTATAGCTTCAGAAACATGATACAGCAACTCTCCGTGAACTCGCCTTTACAAAGCTTACAAAATAAGACATTGAATAACACAGACATTCAGCTCTCGATAATAATTATGTCACAGATCTATAGAGCTTACATTATAGCGCGCCCACTTCCGTCAGGCGGCGACATGCGAACAATACACCACTGCCTATACCTAATGGAGTATACAGGTTGAGTTCCAGGAGATGAATAAATAAACAGTAAAAAATAATAATTTTAATAGGTCACTAGGGGACCAATGGGTACCTATAGGGTTCAAATCAGGACAACCACAACTTTTAATACAGGGTACGAATTTCAGGTGACCAATGAGTTCGGGACCGATTCGCCCCTATATTATGTAGGTCCTCCTGGTACGAGACTAGTACCAAACTATTAAATTTTAATAACGGTCTCTCAAAAAACTCTCCAGTGAGCTCTGGAGGAGAAGCGGTTCTTATCACCTGGACTATACCCAAGCTTTTTACGATCCAACGGGGTGTAGTCAATTGACAGGTTTCATATTAAAAAAAAAAAGAAAAATTAAAAGAAATATGTACAAAGAAAACACCTCAATAATAATCTCGTACAAATTGGATGTTATGACTCACGCTGTATAAGAACACAATGCAAGGTTGACTCGTAAGAATATCTGTCTGTATGCCTATACGTGACGTGATGATTGATATGCGCGGCGCGTGCGCATCACGCCCGTATATAGTTACTTCAACGTTCGTAAGAATGTCTGTATTACGTACTGCAAAAAACTAATATTGCAACTGCGAAAGTGCGTTTATTTATTTGTTTGCAATTTTATAACGCAAAAATACAGAGCGTGCCACTTAGCGCATCCATTTCGTATCGCACCAATATGATTCTATACAAGTTATGAGGTAATTTTAGCATCATTTGGATCGCTGCTATTGAAATTTATGCGCTCAAAGGCATATCTCGTAAAAATGGGCAAAGGTAGAATGGACTTGGCCGATAATTTGGTACTGGACAAGTGTTTCTTCCTGGGAACAGGTTTTAGACGGTCACTTAAACGAAGTCTGTACCGGTCAGTTCCAGAGAATATGCTATTAACTAGTAAGGAATGTTCCACTGGCAACCCTAACGGCTGCGGCGCGGGCACTGCACTCGCTTGACATTACTCCATTTATAGATCACAATGCGAACTTGTTGCGATCACGTACCGCTGTCTGTTGCAACACGCACACACCCACACAAACATTTATGTAATAACTAACTATCAATAACTATTCACGTTTATCAGAGGTTGATAATGTTTTAGCTTAGAGCAACCAAATTATTCGTGTTATCTCTAAAATAGAGAGGGTTCTAGTTACATCCACGAATACTAATTGATGGACGACGCTGGCGGCCAGGGTTCGTAAGTGCAAGCTTTGGAAGCTACCAGGCATAAAGTTAGCGCAGAATGACTTCCGTCCCCCATGAGCGCGGGCCTGGGGGTGACGAGTAGAGCCGCCTGTCACCCTGTGTGGCAGAAGCAGGCCACGGCGCATTGCGCGCCTGCCCATATCGGGGGCGATTTGGAGACTCTGTTGTCCCCATACCGGAAGAGGGCCAGATCGAGAGACGGGGTCGACGGGGGTGCGAGGGCTATATCTATGATAATCTCACCATCGGCAACCGACGGCCGACAGACGGCGTTCGTTTTAATCGGTACGAGTCCGACCTAACCTCACGCAAAAACCGCGCCTTGACGTGGAGTTGTGGAAACCAGCCCGCGATACCATAGAATAGACCTAACCTCCTCCACCGGTTCCGGCGGGGGAGGTATCTGTGGAGATTATACGCACGATAAAAAAGGCATACAGTTAGGAAAATGAAGCTGACTATCTAGAGTCGCAACCATTCATAAGCCACGGTAACCGCCACTTAACGATCAGATAGGCCGCATATTGGCTAGCAACCTTAGCAATAGAAATAAAACATCTCATTAGATGACGGTGCATTACCAACACCGAGTCATTGTGAGACAATACGTGCTTACCGCTGACCTTACGGTAAAGGATTTCTCTTTCGTTGCGATCGACGACCCACCGCTGCGCCGGCGCCGGTGTGCGTTGACCCGGCGTGGTGTGGTAACCGGGGTCGATTGCCGGTTGCAACAGCGGAGGTGTCATAAGTACCTCCGCCAATGCAAATACAAGATATTTAGCTTAGCTGGAGAGGTTAGTGGGAATTCTGATCATTTCGGTTACTAGTAGGTAATTATATAAATGTAATACGTAGGGTCTTATATTTTTTTGACAAAGCCTGGGACGAGGAATCCTTTGTGAAGGAACCAGAACAAAGAAAACAACAGGGACAAAGACTCTTTGAGTGAGACAACAAGACTATTGATCGTTCTTGGTGCAATCCTGGCGCAATCCAGCGTGAAAACGTGGCGAGTATGTGGGACACTTTTGCTTTGCACCGTTCAGGGACAGGCTATATTTGGCTTAGACGTAATATCTACCTATATGAATATTTTGTAAACTTTAATTGGAAGTTATGAGTTGTATTGATTCTTTAAGTCAAAAAAAACTTTAGAAACACTACAATGTTGTTGTTGAATATACTTGTAGTTTTGAATACCCACTATCCCGCTACTAGCGTGACCGGGGCCCCTAACATGTCAAAAACGTCTCAAGCCACAGTCGTCTGATTCATTGAATCAATTGCCCATTACTCGACCCATTTAGCTCATTAGCAGACCGCATTGCTTCATACGGCCTCGGCACTTTCGGCCAGTAGGTAGTCAATCTGACAATGACTTCTATTCCATCATATCTACAGTTACAGCTCCAAGTCATCTTCATATAAATCACTGTTGGTTCGACGATGAACCCACTGGTCTCGTAGAATTCGTCCCCTGGAATAAACATTGTAGATTCTTTCCCTAGGTACCGATTGGTCCCCTAGTAGGAGACGAGTTACACCCATTAGGGTACGCAAATAGGGGACGAATCTACAACTTTTATTTTAGGAGACGAATTTTAGGAGTAACTCGTCCCCTGCCAGGAGGCCAATGGGTCCAATTTATTTATAAGCTACTTATTCGTACCCTGGCATAAACTCGAAGCATTCTGAATCATAAATAGCCTTAAACTAAAATTAGCACTATTTGATAGGCATTCGAAGTAAATGTGGAGCTGACGTATTAGTTGCGTGACGCCATGCGCCGTTCAATTGGCGTGACTGGACGCTATTTAACCGGGTTTGGGTTCAACAACTATAGATTCGTAATGTTTGATGGGTTAAATGGCAGTTGCTACCGTAAAAGTCAAAACAAATATGTAAAACGAAATTGCAGGAGAGCGGATGCCAGGTATTATACCGCTTTTTCGGCAGCGACTATCATCTGTCCTCCTAATTTAACCACTTTCCATCAGGTGGGCCGTGTACTTGTCTGCCACTTAATTAGTATAAAGGAAAGACCAGGGACTGTAGGAAGAATGAAGGGAAGGTAAATCTGTGGTATTAACGAACAAAGAGTTGATGAGGCACTCAGTTTTAATGTCTTCGTACTTGGCTCCGTTAGGCTTCAATATATTTGTTTCTGGTTTCACTTATTAAATTGGACATATAAAAAGATATTTATTTTTTAAATTTCCGTTACCTTTTCAGTGTTGTACGCAAAGACATTTCATAACATAGACCTGTCATATGCTTACAAATCAACGTAGAAAAATGTGCCGAACTCACACACACACATTTTTAATTCATCTACACTTCCCTACATAACCAATGGATTGAAAAGAGAGGACATGAAAAATACAATATAAAAGAAGAAGACAGCTATTGTTTGTCACTTGGACTTTAATGATAACAATGTACCAATCACAGTGCGGTTGCTAGTCGGTGACATAGGCTAACAAAATTATTGAAAAAGAAGGTACAGAGCTCTCTGAATTGAGGTTATTGCCTAATTTTGTTTAGACAAAGATGTTTGTTTAACTTTGTTAATGTATTATGAAAAAGCTAGGTATAATTTTTAAATTTCATTATTTTGTTGCTGTCAGTAGTACAATTTTAACAAGTACCTAAGTAGGTACTTGCCAGTAAAGTGAAGTTTGAGATAATTGCGTAATTTTGTTTAGACAAAGATGTTTGTTTGTCGTTGTTATTGTATCTTCTAATATATAAAATTCTTCTGTCACGGGGTGCGTAATCGAACTCCTCCGAAACGGCTCGACCGATTTTGATGAAATTTTTTGTGCTTATCCGGTATCTATGAGAATCGGCCAACATCTATTTTTCACCCCCCTAAGTGATAAGGGTGCAGCGGGAACGGGATTTGAATACCACGCGGGCCGAAAATATGGCGGTACGAAGTTCGCCGGGGCAGCTAGTTAAGTATAAAAAAGCTAGGTATGTTTATTCTATTTCATTATTTTGTTGCTGCCAATAGTACCTACAAATTTTAACAAGTAGGTACTTACCTAAGTAGATACTTGCCAGTGAAGTGAAGTTCGCACTTATTAACTTACTTGAACCACATAGTATTAGTAGGCAATTATAAAAAACAACAAATTAAAATTGGGAGGTAGTATGTAGTGAGTTTAATGCCTACGATATTCTCATCTGTACTTTAATCTATGTTCGGATCACACACGTCCTTGTCGCTCACGCACCAAATTATATCATACTGTCTCTTTTTAACAATTTTAACTTGAATATTATGAAAGTTAGAAATTTGGTCTCTATCAGTCGAAATATGTATTATTTCCATGTGATATGAACTCCCTTTCGATGTATTAACTTTAGAGTAATAGTTCGTGCAGTGTCTATAAACATACGATGGCATTTTCGTTATTTTTATAAGTCACTGATGCTTCCGCTCAACGTCCGGCCGGCGCCGCTCGGCACGCGGTACTAGAGGCAAACGTTCCAATTGACTCGTTTTCGAATCTTCACGATTTTCGCGCAATAACGAATCTACTTCTTTTTATATATAATATCTTTGGTTGTACGTAACTTTAGCTTAAGTATACCACATGAGGAAGTAATAATTTATTTAATATCGATTTAAACAAAGAACAAATATTGAATAAAAACTAAATATTAGAGGAGACGAGTAGGACCAGCGTAAAATTTTAGGGGACCGGTGGGTACCCATTTTAACGGAATCTATCACTTTTTATTACTGTTATTTTTCTTATTTACACTAATCTAAACGTTTCGGATGCTTTTCAGTTTTATTCCAATATTTAATATTTGCATGAACTTCAGAGTCCGACAATACCAATTTGAAATAGTTTTTCTTTAGGAAGAAAATATAAAAACCTGTACAACACATGGCATGTGTGTATATATTGTACATGTGTAGACTTTCACTGCAGTATATGAATGGTTGTGCCACGAATGGCTACGCACAGCAGCGCCCACGCGTGCGGTATTTTATCTGTGCGTTTCATCTCGTAACTGCCGATCTCCTAGTTAAAGTAGCAAATAATTAACCAACACGTGTTGGTTCCCACCGTTCCCGGTAGACAAGAATATGGCTTTCCATCTCTTCTCGTGGGTGTCGTAGAAGGCGATTAAGGGCTGTTTTTCATCCAATAATTAATATACAGTCAATGTGCCGGCTTGACGGCAATAGGCTCGCCTTCTATTAAGCTGTTTACAACAGAAATTATGTCACCCCTGGATGAGCCGGGTACGTAAATTTTGAATTCGGAACGGGACGCAGAAACGAGATAAATGAGGTAACGAATTTTGACACCTATATCGGAGACCAGGGGACGAGTGGGAGCCTCAAATATTTGAGGAGACGAGTGGGAGCAGGGTTCAAATTTTAGGGGACCAGTGGGTTCATAACCCTGTATCTATCTGTATAACATGGTTCCACGAAATTTTCGGTCCCACGTAATACGGGGTGAGCCTATTACTATCTAGCGGGCACTTTGTCATGGGCTGTATGTTCACTTCCCCTAATCGCCATCTACTGTTCTACGACACGCATGGAAAGATTGAACGAAATTTTGAAGCATTCATTATGCTAACAATTCAAATCGATATAAACCCATGGAAAGAAACCGAAGTTCTTCCTAATATTTTTTAAACACAATTTATTCAAGTGTGTGGGCCGTGGGCACACCCACTCGCCGCAATTCCGATAGCTATTTATCACGATATCGCCTCCATTTACTTAAAAAAACAATAAACAGACACGAGTATCAAAGGTTGTTTACCCCGCGTGCTGGCTAGGGATGTCTCCACCACCCCCACATAGCTACAAACCAAACTGTACTCTATTTCTATAGGCATTAAGTTCATATTACAATGTACAAAACTGACTAGTAATATAGGACGATGGATTTAAAACTCTATGTTACAGAGAATAGGGAATAAAATACAATGGCTTTTGTAGATACCGCATGGTACCATCAGAGTCATCAGACTAGCGTAGGGTGGAGTGACAGGAACACGTACTAGACATGAGTTAGGGTTCAACGTTCATACAGAATTATACCTATAGGTTTGATGAAATAAATGACGCATAGAAGGGAAAGAGGGATCTGCTTGTAAGCATATCTGCTAACCCTTTGTAAATGTATGGTTGGTGGCAATAGGCTTATCTCGTTATAACAAAATACATATAAAAAGGTTAACCAAGTATAAAAAGGTTAAGTTTCTACATAGCCTAGAATAAAATTCAGAACGAAACAGATAGACATATTTACACGCCCGTAGCACATCTCCGCCGTTTCGCGGCGAACAGCGGAACTGCTAGTTGAGTTTCGCTGTGTTCAAGTGTAGCTGGAGCAGCGGAACATGAGCGAAACTTGACACTTGTTATCTAATATGGAGCGCGTACCCGAATCTAACTGGTCCGTGTAGAACGCATGCGCCAACTACCTGACTTCTGATTGCTCCGTTCAACATGATAACGTCTTTTTCGCATGCGCGAACTTGATACCGTGCGTCAAGAACTTTCAAAATCAACAGGGCCGAAATTGGGTAATTGGCTGTCTAGTTAAATTATTAGTTACTTTATGGTGAGTGATAGGGAAAGGAGATGTTCACTTTTTGTATGGACAATGGGGACACTAATTTGCACAAATATAATATATATAAATTAGTTTTATATTTGGTACCATTATACGTTAACATTACATTTAGATAAATATAATATTAATACAATTAAAAGTCTATTATTATAATAAAAAGCGTACCTTCCACATTTAATTTTCTCTGAATTTCTAGCCATGCTTGCAATTTTTTCACGTTATTTTATAATGTGGATGACTAACAGTTTTGCACACCTGAGAGGCCATTTTAAATGATAGCCCAGGATCGTCCGGGGAGCGCGAGATATGCTCTAGGCAATCTTACACCCTGAGGACCCAAGACGGCGCGCGGCGTGCGGTTTTCAGTGGGTGCGATGATCGACCGGAGTGGTATTTGAAGGGACTACCGAAAAAAGTAGGAGCGTGATCAGAATTAGACGTGTGTGGAGCCGTGGGCAGCAGCTATGTATAATACTAGCAGTTGCCCGCGGCTCCGCCTGCGTGGAATTCGGATTCCGTTCCCACTTTTTTTTCGTGCTAAAGTTCCCTCGGATATGGTCAGGAGTGATTGTCGAACTGAACTGAACTCTGACCCACTAAAAACGCATGCCGTCGCGGGTCTTTATTTGCTAGCCTATGTTACTCCCATTATTGAAATCAGTCAACAACAAAAAAAAAAAACAAGAAAAGGACTTTCCTCTTTAGAATATTAGTACCTAGATGTAGGTAATACCATCCTGTACAAAAAACTGTAGACTGTAAATAATCAAAGTAAAACTTTTTTACTGATCTTGATTCATTTGAAATTTAAAAGACCCCTAATGCGGCCCTGCAATTTACGTGTTACGTAAAATTGTCACGTGACAACACTGACAAAATAGCGGACGAAGCGCGGAGGTGTGAACGGCATAGGCGAAACTGCGCGGCGAAAGAGATAGAAGATAGGTAAATCTATGCATTAGAGCAGTGGTTCTCAAATTTTTTAAATGACGGAACCCTTTTGGGAAGCAAAATACTTGATGGAACCCTACAATAAAACAATTATTTTTATAAGTGTATTCTTTATTAATCAGCATAATAAAAGTACAATGTATCAGTTACTAATTATTATTTACTTCACCACTTGGTAAGGACAATAATAGAAAACATTAAAAAAGAAAAAATCTAACTAGTGGGAGGTATGAAACTGTTTTTTATTTTTCATCAATTGCTTGATATCAGGTTTGATGGAAGAAAGTTGGAGTCTCATATCAGCTTCGGCGTCCAGTCTATTGCGATATTTTGTTTTCGTGGCTGCGTAGGTAGAGAATCCTGTTTCGCACAAATATGTAGTTGGGAACGGGAGAAGAATATCCAGAGCCATTTGGCCAAGCATTGCATATTCATCTTGGATTCTGCACCAAAAATCATTAAGAGGCGTCGTTTTGAACAATGACTCCATACTTGTGTCTGATGACATTTCTAAAAGAGATTCATATATCTCATTTGACATGTTTTCAGGCTTTTCCAAGTTGGGTAAAAAAGGATTATGAATCCAGGAGTTCACTTTAATTTTTGTATTGTGTTCTTCGGGAAAATACTTTTCAAAAGATGCGCGCATCGAACTGAGATATTGGACCAATTCTTCAAACACATTATCTTCAAACATTTCTGAGTCGTTTTCGCTAACAAACTCACTGAGTAATGTAAAACTTTCTATTTCTCTCTTACCAATGCAAATGATCCAAAAATCTAATTTTCTTTTAAAAGCAGTTATTTTATTATAGGCCTGAAACACTGTTGTCTGTTTACCTTGCAACGATAAATTTAATTCGTTAAGTTTTTGAAAGATATCCGCCATAAAAGACAATCGGAACAACCAAGTTTTATCATACAAACGGTCCTTCAAATTAAAAGAAGTATCTGCTGAAAGAAACATTTGTAACTCGGCTCTAAGTTCAAATAGCCTTGTTAAAGTTTTTCCCCGAGACAGCCATCGCACTTCTGTATGGAGCAGCAGTGTTTTATGTTTGCTGCCATAATCTTCACACAATAATGAGAACAATCGGGATTGTAGTGGTCGTGATTTGATAAAATTAATTATTTTTACCGCTTCATCCATAACTAATTTTAGATTAGACGGCATTTGCTTCATCGCAAGTGCTTGTCTATGCAGAATACAATGACTGGAACTACAATTAGGCGCTTTATTTTTCATTCGTGACACTGCTCCTGCTGTTTTACCTGTCATCGCCTTGGCCCCATCTGTACAAATGTCAATGCAATTGTTCCAACTGAGATTATGTTCTTCAAAAAATATATTTATTTTATTAAAAATTTCTTCCCCGGTAGTGTTTGAACACATAAGCATGTCTTCTTCAAAAGAACTTTTATATGGATATCTCACAATAACCAGCAGGATAGCCAAACCAGCGACATCAGTCGACTCGTCCATTTGCAAAGCGAATCGTGTATTTTGTAGACGTGTAACTAGTTCTTGTTTGACGTAGCTTGCCAGATCATGGATTCGTCGTGAAACAGTATCGTTTGATAGCGGAACAGTAGAAAGATGCTTTGCAGATTTTTCATCAAGCATACATTTTGTTATGTCTAATACACATGGTTTTATTAATTTCTCAGCGATAGTGTGCGCTTCACCTGCTTGTGCAATGCGATAGCTAACTAAATATGATGCCTCCGTGGCCTTTTCGTTGGTAGTTTGTGTTACATGCATCATATTTTTTTGACTTTCTAATAACTGATCTTTTTTGCGAACAAAAAATTCTTTATTCTTGTCTTTAGTCTCGGGGTGTACGGTTTCTAAATGTCGACGCAATTTGGCAGGTGCCATGGAACTATTAGGAAGCAGTTTACTACAGAGCATGCAGAGAGGTGAGCCGTTGGAATCAACAAATCCGAAACTGATATAAGATTCATCATACTTCCTTTTTTTCGTCTTTGAAACCGTCGAGCTTGACGTCGTGGCACTCGTGGCATCATCTTCTGGATCGGTGATTGCTAAATTCTCCGCGCGCATTGCTTTTGAACATTCAGCGTCATTAGAAGATGTTGTTGGAACACGTTTAACACCTTTAAGCCAACGTTCCATTCTTCTTTATTTATAATGTTACAAGTCAGGATAGTAGGGTTTAAATAATGCACAATCGTTACTGCGTATAAGAGACTAAATTTAGAACCTACAGGGAAGAAATGTATAAAACTGAGACAACAGAATACAGCAGGCAGTAAAACAATGAACACTAGTTTCTCGCTAGCGAGCTTGTAAGTAGGTAGTAACTTATCGCTCCGAACGCTAATCATCAACTGACGACGCCAACGCGCGATCGCCGCTTTTATACTTAGTCCTAGACTCGATCTCAAATATTCTCGAAAATACTCGAGTCGGCACCTTTGATAAACAAAAAGCAAAAATAAAAACAGAAATTTAAAAATAGCGTTGTAAACAATATCGACTTTATCCTTTGAAGTTAGAGACGAAAGTCGCTTGTTGACAACTATAGCGTCTAATTCAGAGGCGGCTTTTATCAAAGAGACTGAGCGCTTACAAGTATGCTACCCGCTTGTTTTAAGTTTGCCGCTGGCGATAGGTATGAGTGTATGACGTTCGAAATTTTTTATTTAATTGTAACAATAAAAATTGTGTACGTTAGATATTTGGGTAAAACTATGACACATTATAAGTTTTGTTGTCACGTGGGGGAGGGTACGCGCATTCCACAGACCGGCAAACTTAGAGCGAACGCGTTGTACAAGTATAAAATTGTTGAGACCAAACTTATGAGATATTGTACCAGCTAATGTAACACAAGCTTATACAAATACAAATAAATAAATAAATAACATTCATAGCGTTTTGTCTCCGCGCGGCCGCGGAGTCCGCACAGCCGCGGAGCGACCAGAGAGAGGTGTTTTGATTTTTTTATTTCTAAATTCTTGCGGAACCCCGACAGAGGTATCACGGAACCCTAGGGTTCCGCGGAACACACTTAGAGTATAGCTGCATTAGAGCATGCCGTTTCGCTAGAGTTCCGCTCCTCGTACAACTGACAGAACATGGCGAAACGACCGCGGTTCCGCTATACGCGGTTTCGCGGCGGAGATGTGCTACAGGCGACAGTGAGCGGGAATCGAGCCCTGCTCTACCCGCTACGTTACACCAAGTGTTCAAATTCAAAGGTGTTGTAGAATATACTTAGTTTTACTGTGGTATTACACTACCTACAGGCTTAATGAATATTTTGATGTGCACGAACCCAACGGTCTATTGAAATTCGTACCTGGAATAAAAGTTGTAGATTCGTCTCCTATGCCCATTGGTCCCCTGGCAGGAAAATTGGCGATTCTATTATTATTTTTATAATTTATTTTTAACATAGTCTTCAATCTAATTTTTTTGTTCTATATAGAACACGTCAATTTGACTTCACCTCGCCTGATGGTAAGCTGAAGGCAGAGTCTCGGAAAAGAGGGTCACCATTATGGACACTAAATAAGTATAAATTGACATAGTCTTCAATCTGAAGTATAAATTCTTGCCAAACAGACTGACAACCAAGTAACTCTAACTTTCGTATATCCTCCCGAAGTATATTAACGGCATATATTATATCTTGACCCCTGTGACGTCACAAAATGTAGGTACCCTATACGCGCAGTACTTAGGGTTTTTTGTGTATCTTTTGAGGATAGCACGGGGTGCAACGCTAGCTCAAACCCACCAATCATAGATTATATCTAACCCATCCACGCGAGCCAAGGCCTCATTTTTCTCACGACTTGGGATCCCAAGACTCGGCGGGAACTATACGGAACCCTAGCAGCAAGTAATAAGGATGTCGTGACAGCGCCTCATCAGCGGCAAGCGGCAACATGACGCACTCGAGCACCACCCACTTGATTACTTTGGAGTAGCTAACGACCAACTTGTTCAACTTTGTCCTCAATGAGAGAGAAGCAACAAGCCCCTGTTGCAGCTGAGATATATGGAAAAGGCATGTGGTTGTGGATTATACGGAAACGTTATTTATTAGGTATAATCGATTTGGGGACTCTGTGGTCCCCACACCGGAAGAGGGCCAGATCCTAAGATATGGCCCTGGGTCGGCCGGGGTGCGAGGGATATGGCTACGACAATCGCACCTCCGGCATCCGACGGCCCACAAACGGCGTGGGTTTTAGTCGGTTCGAGTCCGACATAACCTCCTCCACCGGCTCCGGCGGGGGAGGTATCCGTAGGGGTTTTTCACATGATAAAAAAAAACATTAAGATATAGAAACTCGACAGCCTCCGTGGCGTAGCGGTAGTGAACGCAGCCGCTACGCAGGAGGCGCGGGTTCGATCCCCGCTCAGTGCTAATATTTGTGTTCATGAAATATGGGTATTTGCATTGGTCTGGTCGTGTCTCGGAGAGCACGGTAAGCCGTCGGTCCCGGTTGCCATAAGAACATCTATGGCAGTCGTTACGGGTAGTTGGAGCCCTAAAAAATCCAAAAACAACGGTCTAGCTGCAAAGCTTCGATATCGCCTAATGTTATTATTGGGCTGTGGAGGTCAGATGGTAATCGCTTCACGAAAAAATTTCGAGGTCTAGCCTAATCTGTACTTAGTCAAGACTGGTAAAGACCCCATGCGACTCTAGTGTCTATACCAAATTTCATCAAAATCGGTTCAGTACTTTCGACGTGGAAGCCGTAACATACAAACAGAGAAACAAAATTACTTTCGCTTTTAAATATTAGCATGTATCAATCAATGACTTTTAATTTTTAACTAGCCAGCCGGTTCGTGTCATTCGGGTTGCGTGCGCGCATGCAAACCGCACGAACTTAATTCAACATCTATAAAGAAGCGTGACGCGGCAACACTGTGTGTCGACACGGCGATTTGCGATCATCAACAATACAATCGGAATTGATTCCGTCGCGCAACAATCGCGCGACTGTTGCGCAAATGTGGCGTCACTGTTGTTATTATGTAAGACTAGCTTTTGCCCGCGGCTCCGCCCGCGTGGATGTCGGTTATCGCGACCAAACATAGCCTATGTCCTTTCTCAAGGTCTCATCTACCCCTATACCAAATTTTATCAAAATCGGTTCAGCGGTTTAGTCGTAAAAGCGAGACAGACAGACAGACAGACAGACAGACAGACAGACAGACAGACAGACAGACAGTTACTTTCGCATTTATAATATTAGTAGGGAAGTAGGGATTTATTCATGGCAATGAGTTAGCTAATTAATACAATTAGCCTTTAAACGATTCAGAAAAGGCGAGGTTATCAGTGAGCGCCTGGAAGTGACGGGTGGAGCCGCCAATCACCCTAGCAGAAGCGCTTCCCCATACCCTAGATGGGGATATTGGGGACATCGTGGTCCCCACACCCAAAGAGGGCCAAGTCCAAAGAGATGGCCCTGGGTTGACCGGGATGCGAGAGATACCTGTCTCTGTCTCATCCCGGTACACACATCCCACAGACTAAATCACACACCGTGTTTTAATCGGTTCGAGTCCGATATAACCAACCGCACCGAAGTAGTAGCCATTTTTTACACGGCGGCGTTGTAAAGTCACTTGGTGCGTCTAGGTATAGGGTTTGCAAGGCCGGGGTGCGAAGGGTATGTCTACGATAATCTCACCTCCGGCAACCGACAGCCCACAGACGGCGTGCGTTTTAGTCGGTTCAAGTCCGACATAACCTTCTCCACCGGCTCTGGCGGGGAGGTATCTGTGGGCGTTGTGGCTCAGAATGTCAACTTCCCAAAATGTCCCCTGGTACCAAAATGTCAACTTCCCATAATTGCCCTCGTTAAATCATGTTTATTTACCTACGTAAAAAAAAATAATCACGAAGGCTAATGTGGGAGCTCCGCTCCGCTCCCGCCTTAGCCTTCTAACCTAACCTATCCGAGTCGGGGTGGGCAGTGTCCATTTTTGGGAAAGGGACGTTATGGGAAGTTGACATTTTGGTACCAGGGGAAATTCCCACAGAGGTTGTGGCTCAGAATGTCAACTTCCCAGTTGACATTCTGAGCCACAACCTCTGGGGATTATTCGCACGATAAAAAAAAGGTATACAGTTTGTATTACAGTCTACGTCCACATCCTATATTCACACCTGTTAACAACTAGTTGAAATAGATATTTCTTTCACAATCTCACTCCCACCTGGCGAGGTGCCAGGTGCGCCGACCTGTAAAAGGTAGGTCACGAAACCTATCGTCAAGATTCGACGCCCGGTTCAACACTTCTTATATCAACGGAATTAGGTGAACTATTTTAGTTGAGTGTGTCAGTGGCGCAGTGGTTAGAAGTGTGACAGCTGTGCGTGAGGTCCCGGGTTCGATTCCCTTTTAAGAGTACTATGTAGTAGCTAACAGTAATCTATCTATGCATATGGAAATATTAGAGCTGTTTTACATAAAATAAAACAGTTATTATGGCCGAAAGAAAGACGGTATTAGTTTGAAGAAGCTGTCTGTGATTTTTCCCTTTTTTAAGCGTTAACATTGTTAAAATCTTACCTCTAGTCCTCTTTCGACTATAGTTACCCGTTTATATCACCGCTAGGGGCGCCACTGTTTCCAGTCGCACATCTTTATGTCAATCTTAGATCATAGTGTCTTCTCGCCAGCAAGGACCTTGCTCTAATACCGTCTTTCTTTCGGCCATAATAACTGTTTTATTTTATGTAAAACAGCTCTATTATGACCTCCGAAAGACGGTATTAGTTTGAAGACCTGTTTGGTTTCTGCTGGTGATGGTAACTATAACAACGCTATGTGATAATATAGAAAACAGTATTATTTAGCATATGAATTAAAATAATGCATTATTATAATTATTAATCATAATAGAATGTTTATACAAAACATGCAACCAAGATGTATATCATATTCATAACATCAAACATTAATTAAAATTTATTACCAAATTGAGACTTCCAATTTCCTCAACATAAAACCTATGCCATGGGCATAATTACAAGTCAACCTTTGAAGGCAACTGCGGATCTGAAGCTACCTTGAGCCGCATCAATATGTACTGCATAAAAATAGAACTTATCCATTCTCCTAGGAGTGCCGTGGTAGCTGCTCTAATTGAGATAAATCAACTAGTTACATCAGTAACATAGACTGCAAGGTTGAGTGTACTGAAGTACACAACTAGGCAATTTGGTGTTTGACAATTAGCACCGATTGCCTATGCTAGCTACAATCAGTTTTAGAATATTATAATGTATTCTGGCTTTCACTTAATTTTATCTTCGACTTATAAATGCACAATGGGCGGCCTTATCGCTAACAGCGATTTCTTCCAGGCAACCTTTGGATGGATAGAAGCAAAAGAGATGATAGGGTAGTGTACAATTTTTCTATGAGAAAAAACAATAAAGCTGCGATACTGCGAAATTTATCTAATACGTGAAGTCATGTACTCACCTGTCTGAAGCTAGAGACAGAATAATGGCAACTCTTCTAGAAATGTCTAAAATAAACTGTTATATGGTACTGAAAATAGTCAGTTAGATATTATTTGGGTATCTTACACTTCTCGTGGTATGGGTTACCAAGAAATAGGGCTATTCCCCATCCGACAGTAGACATTAGTGATTAGTCATGACTCATGACAAAGCGTTAATCTGACTGCAATAGGTCTGGCCCCCGTCATGTGAACTCATAACTATCTGGCCAAACGTGGGTGTCAAATATTACACCTCTGCCCCATGGAGGGGTTCACAGGCGTGAATGTATGTATCCTATTCAGGATAATTAATGGCCTGGGCTTTCCGTAGAAAAACTGTCTACATTTGTAGCATAGTACGGAAACACTGCAGATCCTATAGATCTGCAGGCCCTGCAGATGTTAATTATTAAATCAATTGAAATGTAAGCTCAAAATAAAATTATGTTTAAAATGGGGATATGCAAAATACATTCCTGCCGTATGACATAAAAGATTGCCATTGAATATGCAATATGTAACCCATAGTTGTATGGGTAGGTATCCCATACACTTAGACTATAGGTACACAATCTATACAGACCCAGTAAATGGCCATTACCGTCACGACGTAAAAAATAGCTACTACTTTGGAACAAGTTTGAGATATACTATAATCTCATAATATGCAAATTTGACATGCAACTGATACTTTGTCAATACAGTGTATAGTCAAAGCATTGATCAAGAATGGTTGTCTGCTAACTACAACTTGATAACTCCAGTTTTCCTTTTTTTTTCAATTTTTATTTCTCACCCCCCCCCCCCCTCCCCCCTTTTTAAGGAGGATAGCAACTCTCTGCTGAGGTGTCAATTAGGATCTCCCGGAGATCTTTTATCGGCAAGGGGTCGATTAGGGCTCTTAATCAGCCCAAAGTACTGAACCCACTATGGGGCTATATTTAGAATTTGTGTTCCCTTGGCATTGTATAGAAGGGCCAGCCACTGAAGTATTAGTTGGGAGAAAACATCCATCCCAATTCCCAACTAATTTATTAGGATCTTCCGCAGATCCTTTATTTGTCAGGTGCCGTTATGGCTGTCAATCTAAGATTAATCAGCCCAAAGTACTGATCCCACTATGTGGGTATATTTAGAATTATTGAAATAGGTGGGGGAAAAAACCTCCATCCTAACTGATCTATTAGGATCTTCCGCAGATCCTTTATTAGTCAGGGCCGTTAGGGCTGTCAATCTGAGATCAATCAGCCTAAAGTACTGATAGGTATGATGTAGTTCCAGTTTAACTGAAAGCCTTACATGTGGCCACTGAACCACCTTTGAGTCCCGCGTCATGCACTGGGGAACGACGGGTGAGTCCCTTTGATGTGAAAGGGTTGATATTGCATATGTCCTGATCTTTGATCGAGGCCATTGCGACTCCTAGCAGAAGTTCACATTCATGAACGAATCAGCCTCTTGAGACGAGGTCAAAGAATCCGTTTAACTTCTCAGGGAGATAACCGTCAGTATTATAATTGAACTGCTCGGTTGATTGGTCAGCTCTTGAGGGGTTAAGGGGGCAAGTGCGCCCATCATTTCAGTTGGCTGTCCTACTGAACCAGTAGTGCATTTTGTACATAAGCAATAATGCTGCATGCACTGCAAACAACTCCCTCACATTGGAATGCCGTTTTTTGTAGGCTCTAACTATTTGCTTGACAACATAAAGTTGTTCAACTTCAGTCCCCAGCCCGCGTTCGCCGCGTTCTGTAGTGAGAAAGTGAGTCACATTTTGCCTGTGTATCACTTGTGCACTGTGGTTCCCATTCCTGAGCCACCACTGTAATTTGCACCTCACTAGGGGATGCAGAGCCCATCTTTCTCTTAGTCTACCTTGTTTGAAGCAAGCAAAAATAAAATTGCATCCTGAGACAATGAAATTGATCATCCTAGTCGTCAGGTTAACTTCAAGTGTCTTGCAACTATAGTACAGTCAACGACAAAAGTAGATTAATTAGTAGTACTATGTAGTTACTTTGTTTTCTAAATATTAAACAACTACTTATACATCAACTTAATTGACACATTATTAAGCAATGTAATGCAGTTTAAAAAAAAAAAAGTTTTTATGGACTTTTGATGTTGACTGTATCGCTTGGAGGCAAGTCATAGTTTTGCAAATTTTTGGTAAATATACCAATTAAGTAGCTATTTTAGTTACTTTGTGGGCAAAGGCATCAAGTTGAAATCTGTGTTTCAAGTGACTTTAGGTGAATTCATTGGAATTAACCTACCGATCCAACTTTAACAATGTGACTATATGTTATACTTTAGATATATTATGTTCACGGATAAAAACATTATTATGGCATCGTTAAGTGGGTAATAACCAAAGCCCCAAAACAAAAATTATGAAGGAATTGTTTAGCAAATGAACCATGACCATGACTTGTTTCCAAAGGATTTCCGCAATCCAATTAGTCGCAGTTACAATGGTATAAGGTGAAGATGAGACTGAAAGAGTGGGCTCTTAGAGAGACAATTTCTTTTCCATATAAGGTGTTACTCGCAAGAGCCTCCTGTGAAATTACTTTATGCATACCTAGATGAAGAAATGCCTGGTGCAAGGCTTGTCATCCAATCTACCTGTTGTAAGAACTGAATCCCAAATAATTGGAATTTCAACTGACATGTTAAGTTCAAACATGTTAATTTAGGCTTTTAAGTTTAAAAAGGGGGATAATGTCCCATCTGACCTTTTATTAAAGACGTTTATGAACAAGAAGGAGCTGTTCCTCAACATTCAATTTAATTATTTTTTAACTATTTATGTAGGTATGTGTAAATTAGTAGATAAAAAAAAAAATTAAATTCTTTGCATCCTAAGATGACATGCATTTATGCCTACTACTTTCTTACAATATAGACTTAATTACCCTGGGTGAATAAGCCAAAGTGAATTAAGTCTGCGGACCCGATTAGTATTTTTACAGATATTCTTGTTTTAACGTATGAATATCACGCCAACTAGGACACCCTCAAGAATTCAACTTGGAATGAGACTTAGAATGTTATAATATTGCTATTTTGTAAGCCAGTTTTTAGAAGTTCCTGACCCTGCAATACAATGTATACAAGTACGCCATCGACCGTTCAGTGCTGGCAACAATCAAACCTTTTATTAAGGTGATACATCATTTATAACTTATTTATTTTTATTGGGCCGGTAAATCCAAGTGACACTACACTCATTATAATAGTCCATAAATCAAGTACCTCTCCAGGTTTCCAAGGAACGATCTTATTGTTTTCGTAACAAATATAATAATTTTATATTTTCCAATAAAAAAATTAAAGTACCTACATCAGTAACTAACGAATGTAAATGATTATTAATATAATTCTATCAGGTTGATTTTTGTAAAAACCTTAATATATTGCGGAATGAGTTCCGAGCGTGAGACCGAACTCTCAAACACATTTCGAAATGACTGGGTTAAACCGCTTATTTATTCGAGGATGGCGAGGCAAAGTCGTTCTAATCTTCCGAAGATGAGAACTATTTTTGGACTTATTAGTGCTTCGCTCTTCGCTCTCCCTCGGGAGCAACGATTCCTCAGCGGTATTCATTAATTAGTATGGTACAATCTACTTACCGAAGTTCACGGAAAGAAACTTCACTAAATAAGATACCTTGTACTTATTTATGTTGCACTGTACACATACATACGGTAAAAACAATGTAATTACTATTTAATTAGTTATTTAATAACCTTTTTCTTGACTTGAAAATTTTTTCACCTTTACGCGGTAAAATCACAAAACGCTATGATCTAAGATTGACATAAAGATGTGCGACTGGAAACAGTGGCGCCCCTAGCGGTGATATAAACGGGTAACTATAGTCGAAAGAGGACTAGAGGTAAGATTTTAACAATGTTAACGCTTAAAAAAGGGAAAAATCACAGACAGCTTCTTCAAACTAATACCGTCTTTCGGAGGTCATAATAAGTTGGTTTGTGTACGTTTTAACAATTCAGCAAGTTCTTTCTACATCAATTGAGCTCAAATGCCCCGATGTAGAAGCTAAGATACATGTCTGAAACTGGTTGTACACCAGTTTCGGAGAAAGATCTTAGCTCCTTTTTGCGTCGCCAAACATCTTTTTTTAATCCCCTCGGTTACCATAGAGCCGGCGGGTGTAGTTATGTCGGACTCGAACCGACTAAAACCGCACGCCGTCTTTGGGTCTTCAGTAGCTGGAGGCAGAAAGATAGCCAGTAACATATCTCTCGTATTCCGGCCAATCCAGAGTCATTTTTAGCTTCGTGATGGTCCTCCTCGATAATGCTTAAAGTACACTTAGCGAGAAATAAAATAAAGAGAGATGAAACGGATATCCGGTAACTATCCGGTATCCGGCCTATCCGGCCTTGTTTTCACTATCCGGCCGGATACCGGATAGTAATACAGTATACGGCCGGATACCGGATAGTAAAATTTAAAAAAATCTCATTTTACACAAGGCAAATCATACTCCAATAGGTTATGGACACCGTTTATTTTTATAATCGCACATCAAAATGTTTGTTTTATTAATTATTAGTTTAATACTCAAAATTAACAAGTGGCAAATTGTGATGAATAAATACCAAATTTTCCGCGTTTGTTGGTAAGAGGCGACTCCGCTTGGCTTCGTATACCAGACCAGCTTCTGAAAATAGCCTTTCGCTGTAAACGCTACTGCCAGGTGCTGAAAGATAAATTCTAGCAAACCTTGACAACTGCGGGTACTGATTTAGATTAACTGACCACCAAATGTATGGGTCGTGATCTGATCGCGTCAACGCAATAAAGGGCCGAATATCCGGCAGCCGGATATCCGGCGCTCCGGCCTATTAGCTGGCCGAATATCCGGTATCCGGTATCCGGCAAAACTACTATCCGTTTCATCTCTAATAAACCCTCGACATCCGACTTAACAGTCAATCTTTATTTTGTTGTTGTTCAGTTATTTTGTTTATTTACTATTTTGCTTTTTTTTTGTACTCAATCATAGACTACAGACCACAGACTAATAAGAGTCACACCATAATGTTATGTGCAACACAGATAAGTAAACTGATGCTGGGCAGTGTTGCCACTATGAAAAAAAAAACATTTAATTTTGTCTGATTTACTTAACCTATAATTTTTTGTTTTAACTGCTAAAACGTGTTTATTTTATAATTTATTTTGTGTGCTGCAGTAACCAAAAATAAAAATACTATCTTTCTTTCTACCACTACACCATTAGCATAATATACCTAAACACGTATCTTGGACCTAAATCGCAAGACAAACGAGGCTCTGGCGCCCGCGGATTGCTTTGTGATAATCTATGCTTGGATTGCTTGGTGAATTTGAGTTCGTCCACCGCAGTAGCACCCCGTGCTATCCTGAAAAGACACCCAAGAAATGTGTACTGCGCGCATAGGGCACATTTCAGGTCCAAGATAGATGTCACGAGCAATAAGATGCATTCATATTGCGGTTGGTATTTGTAAAACTGTAAAACTGTACAAACAGACATCTTCACCCTAGCGTTAATTCCCAGTCGCATCCGAAGCTTTCACCTCGGACCCATCGTAAGATACGTTTCCGGAGTTATACTTTACGTAGATATTGAAAACATCTCTACATATTGACTTCTAACCTACTAGTCGACCTATATAACTAACTAATGACAGTGCGAGGGTGCACCCCCTGCCCCCACGGCCCCTCAGACCCAGCGGTACACATTCGGCGATTACCCATCGACCGTTTGGGCCGATTGGCGCCCTGGATACCGGCCACTCCAATATTTATCGACTTTGAAGGTAACACCATTTCTTTGTGAACACCTACATAAAGACTCCTGTGTTATGCTATGTTACTTCGTACATAATCAAATGGAATATAAACAAGATATTTTAATTAGTATGAAACTGTGGGGTATCCAACCAGAATATAATATTTAAATTTATTTGTGATACCCTGCACGGTGGATCCAAGCGGAATAGAAAATATTATAAAAATAAAATGATCCCCCAGGGTATCAAATACGGGGTATCCAACCGGAATAACTCTATGAAAAGTGTTTTGAGACCAAATTATGTGCAGTTTTATACACTACACCACTTTATCTAATCTCATGAAACAATTAATACAATTTGCGTAAAATGACAGTTACAGAAACGTTGGGCGCCAAAATGATCGCGCATGCGTGTTGCACCGCATCCACAGACTATGTAGAAAAATGCAGCTGAAGTTGCATAGAATGGAAAATAAGTTACATTTTGATAAACTTGGCCAATTTGACCATACTGTAATTTTTTAAATTTATTTTGATACTAGTTTTTTCCCGCGGCTCCGCCCGCGTGGATGTCGGTTATCGCGACCAAACATAGCCTATGTCCTTTTCCAAGGTCTCATCTATCTTTGTACCAAATTTCATTAAAATCGGTTCAGGGGTTGAGGCGTGAAAGCGTAACAGACAGACAGACAGACAGAGTTACTTTCGCATTTTTATAATATTAAGTATGGATTTTGTGCGTAAAGACAGTCATTAAAGTTTTGTTATTATTTTTTTATTGTAATATGAGAGTAGATAAACTTTAACTTATTTTTTTATACTGTCAACGATTGCTGTCACCTGTCAATCACAAACCAGTTGATTACACATGCTATAATAACATAGCAGGAAGTCTTAGCACTGCTACTAGCGCATAGCGGAGTGTAAGACGTTAATTATAGCGGCTGCTAATTACTCACAGTTGACGCAACTGCACAAGTGCAAGTGACAATAATACATATCGCAATCTACGCGATACTTTCAATAATTCAACACTAGGACGCATTTGATTTCGAGTCCCTTATGTCCTACCTCCTGCACTGAAGACGATCTAAACAAAGCCACTGACAGCGCAGTCGAGATGACAGAATATTCATCATTATCATCATCATTTCAGCCATAGGAAGTCCACTGCTGGACATAGGCGGTAGGCCTCCCCTATAGATCTCCAATAAGACCGTTTGGAAGCGGCTCGCAACCAGCGCGAATAATTTACATACATACATACATACAATCACGCCTTTATCCCTGGAGGGTTAGGCAGAGGTGAATTAACACCTACATTGCACCAATACCCACATATTTTCACCAATTTCGAATAATTTAAAGCACTGAAAAAGAGGATCATTATTGACACGAAGGCAGGTGATCCTCTTTTCTGAGACTTAGCCTTCAGCTCACCATTAGGCGAGGTGAAGGTATATTGACGTGTCGTGTATTATATAAAATAAAATACGTTTAATTACAATTTAACGTAAAATAATATAAAACGTAACGGTTTCTTATCTAAATTGATAACGATTCCATAATATTATATTGCTTGATTTCATATTTGTTGCAGTAATCGTTACACAACTGAATAGCGTAACATGCTACTTTTATACATACATACATTTCCACCCACAATTCACCAATCACTATATTAGGTCCCACGTAATACGGGGTGGGCCTATTGCCGTTTTCCGGGCACTATTGTTGATTCTACCCATGTATCTGAGGCTGAGTCTGTACTGTATATATCTGTCTGATGTTAAACAGCCCTATCCCTTAGTCGCCTTGTACGACATCGCATGGCAGGAGATGGGGTGGCCCAAATTCTACTCTGCCGGGAACCACGCGGTGGCTACTTTTATTTTCGAAAAATATTTTTAAAGTTTCTCGAGTTAGTTGCCGGTGCAGTAGAATAGTGCCACCCCATCTCTTCCCCTGTGTGTCGTAAAAGGCGACTAAGGGATAGGGCTGTTCTCCATCCGACAGTAGACATACAGCCCATGACTAAGTTCCCGCTAGACGGTAATAGGCTCGTCCCCCGACGACCGAATATTTGGGACCGAAAATCATAGTTAGCGAAATGTAGGTGTTACTGCACCTCTGCCTACCCCTTCGGTGATTTACAGGTATGAGTATAATGTATGTATATATTACGTATTATTAGCTGACCCGGCGAACTTCGTACCGCCATATTTTCCGCCCGCGTGGTATTCTGATCCCGATTTATCAGTGTTTCTCTACAATATTATGCATGTATTATACATATAATAAACCTTCCTCTTGAATCACTCTATCTATTAAAAAAAACTGCTTCAAAATCCGTTGCGTAGTTTTGAAGATTTAAGTATACATAGGGACGGACAGACAGCGACAGCGACTTTGTTTTATATGTAGTGATAAAGTTTCTATCACAGAATTGGAGTCTCTCCTCCAATTTTGTGGTTTCCATGCAAAAATATCAAAACCCAGATCAAAGCAAGCGTTGGTAGCTTAGCGGTTAAGGAGTCGGCCTTACGATCGAGAGGTCCCGGGTTCGAATCCTGGACATTACACTACCGACGTGAACCCACTCCTAACACAAGTAATTTAGCTTAGCTGGAGGGCGCACTGTGCGGTATAAAAGGCACTTCATCCCTCGCACACTCAAGCTGTGGAATGAACTCCCCGCGGTGGTTTTCCCAAGCGACTACAATATGGGGTTCTTCAAGAAGGGCATTAGAAGGTTTCTTCAGGGTCGGCAGCGCGAGTGTGAGGCCCCTGGTGTTGCATACGTCCATAATTCACGGTGACCACTTCCCATCAGGTGGGCCGTGTGCTTGTCTGCCACCTAAGTGGTATAAAAAAAGTCTAGTCTAGCTATACAATTGTACAAAAAAACAGAAGTCACAAGTCCTTTCGTCCCGACGACTACTCTGCCGTCGTAATTAAAAAGGGCACAAGTAACATTTTATGCCAAATTGAGTTATATACATATTCGGAATCAGGAAAAAAAGGTCTATCTGCCCAATTTTTTGTGTATTTTTAGCAACAAAATAAACAGAGATAGCATAAGTTTATAGGGCACAAATGCACCATTTTTCAAGTTTTTGTAAGGAAAAAGGTCACATTGTGACATATGTCTTCTATTTTATAATTATGGTTTTAACATTTCTAATTGACAAGGCATAATCGATGCATTTCAAATAGAAAGGGCTTATGTGGTATTTGTGCTATTTTTTTTTTACCAATACCGTAGCAAGAAACGTAAAAGAAAAGGCACAACTGGCAGTTATGCCTTTACTATTTACTCCACACCTTATAATTTCATATGAAAATATACACACTAGCGGAAATGCCTTTCCTACTTAACATCTGTGAAGAGAGTGCTGAAGTGAAGGGGGCGAGGTATGCGTAGGATTGCGCGGATTGCGCCAGTTGTGCCTGACGTGTCAAGACGAGTCCACGTCTGTCAACGCGACGCTCTGGTAAGATTGTATTTTGTTACTTATTTCTAACTACCTTGTTCTATTGTACAGGCCCATCTCGCTTCTGAGTCATGTTTACAAGGTGTTTTCAAGGGTCATTACGAACCGTCTCGAGCGCAGGCTTGATGACTTCCAGCCTTCCGAACAAGCCGGTTTCCGAAGAGGCTACAGTACCATAGACCACATCCATACGCTGCGGCAAGTTATACAGAAGACCGAAGAGTATAATTTGCCACTTTGGTTAGCGTTCGTAGACTATGAGAAAGCTTTTGATTCGGTCGAGACATGGGCTGTGCTTGAGTCTCTCCAGCGGTGCCGTATTGACTATCGGTACATCGAAGTGTTGAAGTGTTTGTATAATAACGCCACCATGTCGGTCCGAGTACAGGAACAGAGTTCGAAGGCGATCCCTTTGTAAAGAGGAGTAAGACAGGGAGACGTGATATCTCCGATACTGTTTACGGCCACTTTGGAGAACGCCTTCGAGCTCCTGGAATGGAAAGGATTCGGCATCAATATTAATGGCGAATACATCACTCACCTCCGGTTTGCCGACGATATTGTAGTCATGGCAGAATCGATGGAAGATCTCAACACAATGCTCGATGGCCTCAACCGAGTTTCTCAACAGGTGGGTCTTAAAATGAACATGGACAAGACGAAGGTTATGTGTAATGCCCATGTTGTACCCACCCCAATATCTGTTGAGAGCTCGGTTCTTGAAGTTGTTGACTCGTACGTCTACCTAGGACAAGTAGTCCAGTTAGGTAGGTCCGACTTCAAGAAAGAGGTCAGTCGCCGAATCCAACTCGGCTGGGCAGCGTTCAGAAAATTGCGTAATATCTTCTCGTCCGACATACCTCAGTGTCTCAAGTCGAAAGTTTTCGACCAGTGTGTGTTACCAGTGATGACTTATGGCACTGAAACGTGGTCTCTCACTATGGGCCTTATGAGTGGGCTCAAAGTAGCCCAACGAGCTATGGAGAGGGCTATGCTCGGAGTCTCTCTGCGAGATCGAATCAGAAACGAGGAGATCCGTAGAAGAACCAAGATTACCGACATAGCCCAGAGGATCAGCACCTTGAAATGGCAGTGGGCAGGGCACATAGCTCGGAGGACTGATGACCGATGGGGTCGAAAAGTTCTGGAGTGGAGGCCACGTATCGGCAAACGCAGCGTAGGACATCCACCCACAAGGTGGACAGACGACCTTATCAAGGCCGCGGGAACGCGCTGGATGCGAGCCGCTTCCAACCGGTCTTATTGGAGATCTAATAGGGGAGGCCTATGTCCAGCAGTGGACTTCCTATGGCTGAAATGATGAAAATGATGAATTAAGAATCAAGATAATATTATTTTTGTAAACTTTTTTGAAATAAACGTTGATTTTCTTATAACTACTTTATTTTATTCGTAGAGAAGTTTAGTATTTTCTAATATTTTACTTTTCATCGTAACTGATAATAATACGATGAAAAGGCACAATTTAATGAAAGTGCCTTTTCATTGTAAAATTCAAAAATGTGCCTCAAAATTTTACATTGAAAAGGCATATTTCCTTGTATATGCCTTTTAAACGTAACATGATTGATTTTATCCTATTTTTTATGTTAAGATGAAACGAATTATGCTAATTATCAATTATATGCATTAAAATTATAATAAAAGTTTGCTATGGTCATATACGTACTATACAAATGCAAGTATTACCATTCGCAGAATTTTGGAAAATATAGTTTAGTGGGGTATTTTTCAACAAAAACAAAAAAAAAATTTAATCTCTATTTTCTCAATATTTACAAAATGTTAGTTGTGCCCTTTTTAATTACGACGGCAGTACTGTCCAAATGACTCGTCCCTCCCTACCCTCACTGGGCGCACTGCCGTCTCCGAGACACTGCGTATTGTTCTCCAGCTGGCGCTAATTGGGGCCATTGCCACTGCGGATGTGCCACACATGTGGATCAAGGACTGCTGGGAGGCGGGTTCACGGACGCGGGGCAGACAGACCGGAGTTAGGGCTGTCGCGACGGGCATAACGGTAGCCTCGACTTTATAACGATGTACGAGGTATGAAATATTGTTGGTTGTACTTATCTCTGAAGACTGATAGGAGCTAGGGTTGTATGTATGTGTTATGCTAAGGTAATCTTAGGGGCTTAGGTTACCGGTATCGGCCATCCCGTCATGGCAACCGATAACCTTCGTTTTTCAAAAAAAATCACAAAATATTCGCGCCCGTGTGTTTAAAAAGTAAAAAACATACGAGGCGCTCGCATGGTGTGACGGCACAGGACTGAATGGTCGACTGCCAATGAGCAGTTTTCCAGTAGGTATTTATAGGGTTCCTAAGGACAAGCTAGATGGCGCAGCCGGCACTTTTGGTAAGAAGAGTGTGGTCTCACATCTAGTGTTCCCTAATTTATGGAAAAAATGTTCTTCGGTTTTGTAATAATTTACTTTACATAAATGTTTTGACATTTTTTTTTTGATAATATTATTATAAATATAATATTATTTTAAATTACAGACAGTGACGCGAAAAGAATTAAGCGTTTTATCATATTTTATCTATTGTAATATGGGTAAATGAAATTAAACTTTGGCAACATCGCACAAACAAACCACAGAGTACATTAAAACTACCAAAAGCTATGCTAGCGCCATCTCTTTATGATTTAAAAACCAACTGATTATTATACCTACTGGAAAACTGCTCATTCCTTTAACAAGCCGTTAGCCGTTACCTAGATTACGATTTTGGTATAATTAATTGATTCAGAGTTATCGTTTTTGTATTCTTCTTTTTATTAAATAACTGGACAATATAAAGGCCGTTGTAGTAAAAACACGCCATTTCTCTCCTTACACGACGGAGTGTAAGGAGAGATACTAAATGCTCAAAGTGGCTCACCATGGCTCGCGAGGCCGCAGGCTCGCGACTTTTCAAATTTGCCTCGGGTGTCACGGCTCGCGAGCAGGAAGCCCGAGCGTGGCTCGCGAGCCATGCTCGGTCGGTGTGGACGCGGCTATTGAAATAAACAACTTTTTAACAGATTTAACCGCGATTTACCTATTTGGAACTATTTACATTTAGCTCGACGTTTTGGCTACTTTTCAACAGCCATGGTCGCGGGGTTAAATATATGTAAACAGCATTATATTATCCGCATCATAGCGGTAAAAGAAATAATCTTTCGTTTGCAGAAAATTAAAAAATAATTAAAATGCCAGCGCGTGCCAAGTGCCAACCCTACGCCTAGTTAACATTGTATAACACAATCCTGCGTCCATTTGGTCGCTATGTTACGTGATATTTTCCCTTCATCCCAATGTATCCCGTCCTATTTTAGGATTGAGTATGTATAGGTGTGAAAGGCATTAAGAATGTAGTACCTACTCAAGTTACAGGTTCGACATCGCCACATGCAACACATCAAGAAAGCCGCAAAATTTACAAAAGAATGTCACGAATTAAAAAAAAAATAGGGTACGAATTGAGAACCTCCTTTTTTGAAGTTGGTTAAAAAGGAGAAGGCTCAGGCCAGGTCAATAGAGGTACTCTTGACCTGGCCTTTGTACAACCAGCGAATGCTTACACAGCTTTCCTCTCGGGGTTGGAGGATAGACGGTAGTCGCTCTCGCTCCCATAGGAGCCGTATAAGCCACACCAAATGGAGGAGGAAGCAGACTCCGGGCTTCGAGAAATCTAGATTATTTTTTTATAAGGATGCCTACGTCAATTTGACTACACCTCGCCTGATGGTAAACTAAAGGGAAAGTCTCGGAAAAGAGGGTCACCATTACAGACACGTACGCACTCAGCCTTTTTCACGCCCCGCTTAACCCTCTACTGCATGAATTATTAAGGAGATGAAAAAAAAATTTTTTCTTCGTGGATATTGCTTTATTTAAGTAATATTAAGACAAATAATACGAAAAAAAATAAAAAAGTAGTTTAATGTACAAAAAAAACTATGATACCATATATGGGCTCGTATGCACTTAGACAAAAACTCACTCGGACATATATGGTATCGTATGCAGTCAAACAAAAAAATAACAAAGTAGAAAAG
Source organism: Eilema depressum (assembly GCA_914767945.1). Lineage (NCBI taxonomy): Eukaryota > Metazoa > Arthropoda > Insecta > Lepidoptera > Erebidae > Eilema > Eilema depressum. Next base: position 10,764,748 of record OU612040.1, read on the forward strand.
GAACATTACATACTCGTAATATCTAAGACAAACAGGAGTAATATAATATTTTTTATTATTAGTCGTGGAATGTAACGAGACAGTTTCTTTTATCATTGTAGCATAGAAAAACGTTGCATTTTGAACTTCTGCCACATAGGCCAATGTCCAATATTGTCTGTTCTGACACAGCTCAAAGGAATGTCTTGGCGTCTTGCTGGCATTTTTTTCATCCTTTTAGAAGATACGGGTGTACCAGGATTGGACAGCGAAGGACTTCCTTGATGACTACTTGATGGTGAATCAGTTAATGCCGGACGACCCCTTTTCCGTGGAAGATATTTTCCAACCTTGCATAGGTGTTCAGATATCGCTTGTTTAAATGCAAACAGAGATAGGTAGTCATTTGTGTTCTTTCTGCGCCATAATATCCATGCATTTACAACGCAAAGGTCTATCATATGAAAGAAGATTCGCTTGTACCATTTCTTTAACCTCAACTGAATTCTATACAGGCCCAACATAGAATCTAGCAAATCTACACCTCCCATACCCATATGGCGATTATAGATTTCTACTGCTTGAGGACAGTCGATCTCTTTGTATTGACGCTCTTTTCTGAAATAGCGTTTTTTCTTAGTAGTAGGCTTGGTACCAACATATGCAGACAACAAGTTTACGGGCTTATTGTCAAACCAACTAGTCAAAGCAAGTCGAACACCTACAATTTCAGTAGTAGTAGTAGCAGGAATAGGATAAGCATATTTGTTTTTACCATAAAAGCGAGCAGGGTCCATTCTACGAAACAAAAGCAAAAAAACAGGTGTGATGACAAGGAAATAGGAAAAAAGCTAAAAAAATATTAGCACTTGAATATTTTATTCTTTATGAATATAAGTCAGAATGCATACGATACCATATATGTTCAAACGTATTTTCGTGGTACTGCATATGAGCCCATATATGGTATCGACATAAAAGTGGATGAAAAGCATAGTAAATACGTAAAAAGTGAGAAAATAATTGTTTATAGGTAAAGAAGGAAGTATTGACTTTATAAATATAATTATACGTTTTATAAATACTTACGTTTCGTTTTTGTTTTTGATACTTAAAAATGTCCCTCAGGCAGTCGTCTTTTGTTTCACTGACTACCCGCGCAAAAGTAACGTTTTTTCTAAATGTCATCAAACCATAGACAAACTTAGTGCGTTTTGTTATTGCTACTTAACCATTACATGAATTTAACAATATGGAATGACTTAATTATTATTTGTTTGGAAATAAAACAACAATAAAATCGCCATACCATATATGGGCTCATATGAAGTAGAGGGTTAAAGGACCCGGGACTATAGGAAGAAGGGAACATAACTTACTGTGTTGGTAAATAATTCCTAGACTTTATAGTGCGGCAAAGAAGCGCCGCCGGCGCCGGCCGCAACGCTTGGTTCAAAGATAATGAAGATGATGATGAATCTATTTATTTTTACGTTACAACTGATAAATATAGCAATTGTTTATTTTGGGAATAAAATACTATGATGATAAAAATAGTGTGAGTTCGCGTGAGAGTTGGACTCAGAGAGAAGTGGGTCGGGCGAAGTGCCAAGTGCCAGGAGAGACGCAGTAGGTCAATTAGCCAGATAGTGACTAGTGGTACTACTGCAGTATGATAGTGGTGTGGGCATTTAAAACGTCTATCTCGGTTGCTCCTGGTTATTCTTCTTCTTTCGTGTCAATGATCGTCTTTTTAGGGTTCCGTAGCCAAATTGGCAAAAAACGGAACCCTTATAGATTCGTCATGTCTGTCCACCCGTCTCTCTGTCTGTCTGTCTGTCTGTCCGTCCGTATGTCACAGCCACTTTTCTCCGAAACTATAAGGCCTATGCCGTTGAAACTTGGTAAGTAGATGTATTCAGTGAACCGCATTAAGAATTTCACACAAGAAATAAAAAAAAGCATTAAATTTTGGGGGTCCCCATACTTAGAACTGAAACTAAATTTTTTTTTTTCATCAAACCCATACGTGTGGGGTATCTATAGATAGGTCTTTAAAAATGCTATTGAGGTTTCTAAGATATTTTTTTTCTAAACTGAATAGTTTGCGCGAGAGACACTTCCAAAGTGGAAAAAAGTGTGTGTCCCCCCCTCCCCCCTCTAACTTCTAAACTAAGAGAATGATAAATCTAAAAAAAATATATGATGTAAATTGCCATGAAAACTACCACTAAAAATTGGTTCGAACGAGATCCAGTCAGTAGTTTTTTTTTTAATACGTCATAAACGGCAATTTTCGCCTTTGCTACTACGGAACCCTTCATGGGCGAGTCCGACTCGCACTTGGCCGATTTTATTTATTGCTCGAGAATAAAATTCTGCCATCTCGACCGCGCTGTCAGTGGCATTATTGAGATCGTCTTTAGTGCAGGAGGTAGGACATAAGGGACACGAAACCAAGTGCGCCATGGACTGCACGGGGGCTCCGCAGTCACATGCGATTACGTCCGGGTCTCGCATTCCCCACCTGCATAGATTTTGTCTCGACCGGCCGACTAGTGTACGTAAATGATTACCATGGCAGGTTCTGTCCGGGAGGTAGTTTTGCCTGGGAAGGTAGGAATTCCAAAGGTGGGGGGAATTTCTCCTTCCACAGGGAAATTCTCATCGCAGCAGGGTCTTCGTGTGCAGCTCCTAGTTGCATTCGACTATCTTTCGAAGTTCGGGATCTAAGTACTTACTACGTCTTCAAATTTCGATTTTATGAAGTTTATACGAGAGCGACTGCCGTTTGACCTCTCAATCCCGACAGCCTGCGCCAGAGCCTCGTCCGTAGGTATACTGGCTTGCACGGGCTTGCATGCTATGAATGTGTACTGTGGTCGTGGATGCCTATAAGAATAGACTTGGATTTTGAAAATTTCGAGAAGAAATAGCTTGAACTGCACATCTTCATAGCACATCTTACTCGCTTAGTTACATAGCATAGCACATCTCCGGTGGAAAAGCAAGCTTATTCCGATATAGTCCGGTAAAAAATTGTTTTATATGAAGGACTAGCCATAGTTCCATTTGTTAAAGCCTGTTCTATAAACCATAAAAACTACTGTATCGCCATCAGCTTTGTTCGATTATCGATACAATTTGACCTTCGCATAGCTCACAAGTCATAAGTCCACTATGTATGTGTGAATGCAGTGTCGAATACAGCTGTTAAAAGTGTATCGATTGTAGCGAGCGTGTTGCCGCAGTGCCGTGTGTGTCTGTCTGTCTGTGCCACTGCCATAATGTATACCTCGGGAGTCTCGGGGCACGTATCTTGGATCTAAGGGGCTGTCCATTAATCACGTGATGTTTTTTTAGCAATTTTTTAAACCCCCCTCCCCCATGGTGATAGGTACGTGGTGAGGTTTTGGATCACCCCCCCCCCCCCTCCCCCAGCCAAAATTACGTGTATTTTTTTATTCATTATTTAATGCTAAAAAACTAAGAATCGTGACAAAAATGGCGAGTTATAAGAAAAAATAAATACACGTGATATCTCAATATACCCCTCCCTCCCCCTGGTGATGTTTCGTGATTTTTTCCAAATCCCCCCCCCCCTCCCCATTTTAAGCCTCACGTGATTAATGGACAGCCCCCAAGTTGCGAGACAAACGAAACGCTGGTGCGTCCACTGCCGAAGCACTGCGTGCTATCCTCAAAAGGCAGTCAAGAAACGCGTACTGCGCATATAGAGTACATTTTAGGTCCAAGATATTATGTCTCGAGGTACCTCCTCTAAAGCTTTTGTTCTTATAAGTACCACTTTATGTAAAGTCGACTCCAGACCCCAACTGAGCTGGGCAAAGGCTCAAATGAATTGTAAGCCGTATGAGGGTGGGTGATGGGGTGCCAACAATCCCGCCCCTGGCAGAGACAGGGGACAGGCGATAAACTAAGAGGCTAATTAATGAGGATATCAATTGTAAGAGGTGTGTCCCTCCGCCGAGGCCACACCACGCCTCTTCGCACGGAAGGTATTAATTGATCACCCACAACTGTGGGCCTGCCTGTAAGTTTTTGCACTAGCATATTTTTTTATGGCTGCCGGAAAAAACATTCCATCTTTCCCGTAAGTGAATAGCCCCTCGCTTAGTCACCTTTCTAGATTAGGGGATCAGGCGCCATGAAAATTGTTAAAAGCCGATAAAGCAGGTCTAGGTTAGAGATGAGCCTCGAATGTAAGTGGAATCAGTGATAAAGTGAAGAAAGAGAAGAGAGAGACAGGGACTAAATGTCACTAGGTTAGCTTTACACAAAGACAAAATATAAGAAAAATCAAACAGAGCGAAAAAAGTATTTATTGGACAAAACTGGAATCTATATCCATACTCCATACAAATATTGTAAATACGAAAGTAACTCAGTCTGTCTGTCTGTTAAACACGCCTAAACCACTGAACCGATGTTGATAAAATTGGTACAGGCATAGATTAGATCTTGGGAAAGGGCGTAGGCTATGTTTGGTCGCGATAGTCGTCATTCACACGGTCGCAGCTAGTAAAATAATAAAATATTATTTTCGAGGCAAAACTCGAACTCTTGAATAATCCAAAATGTCTGCCTTTGGCTTAAAAAATATTATCTGCATAAATGGCAAATTAAATTGTTTACTCATTCCCACAGTCTGATGGCGATGATAGCCGCTTTCCTTTTTAATAACACTACTTTCTACCGCGTAACCGCCTAGCTAGTAACTGCTGCGGTTGCCGTTCGTGGGGTCACGGGTACAATGCCCGCTTCAAGCAAATAATAAAGTGAGCATTGGTTGATGCCAAAGCTACATTCTATCATCGCACCTCTCGCCATAGGCGGGGAATTCATCCTCACACATTGCGACCGGAAACGGTGCGCACTGTGTGGTATGAAAGGAACTTCACCCCTCGCACACTCAAGCTGTGGAATGAACTCTCTGCGGTGGTTTTCCCAAGCGACTACAATATGGGGTTCTTCAAGAAGGGCTACTAGAAGGGCTATTAGAAGGTTTCTTCAGGGTCGACAGCACGAGTGTGACGCCCCTGGTGATGCATACTTCCATAGGCCACGGTAACCACTTTCCATCAGGTGGCTTGCCTGACACCTAAGTGGTATAAAAATTAAGTATGTCACATTTCATAATGACTGCAAAGTACCACGCCCACTCATGACTCGACACAGCTGGTGCAGGCTCGGCTGAACAGTTGTCGTGGTTCCCAGAACTCGCCTATTACCCTATTACTGCTAATTTTATTGGTGTCCACCACGTAGGTATAGCTGTGTGCGGCCAAGGTCGCTACAGACCCGGCTATGAGCATTAGCATACCTACTGCACTGGTTGTTGCAGTTTGTTACTTAAACTCGTTTTGGTGCATAGTTTGAGATATTGACAATATTTAAATGAAATGTATAAGATCTAGAAGATTTATACTGTGAAAATGACGATGACCGAAAAGATTTCCACATGGAAAAAAATGGTACTGTACTATGTTCAAAAGTTAATCCTCGATGCAGGATTTTAAGCGAAGTGGATTTTTTAGAACTTCACCTGTCCACTAAAATCCATTGTATATGGCTCCTACACAATAAGTAAACAGAAAATATTAAAATGAGGACGAACTGTATCCATTAGTCATTACTTATTATAACAAATACTCGAGAAATGAATGATTTCAACCACAAAAGGCTTCGCCGTCTGTCGACAAAACGCTCGTGTCATTGTACATCCATTAATACAGTCCATTAGGCCTACCATGAACTTCGGCCGATCTTTACCAAGGAACACATTAGTCCATAATCGGGTCCAATACGTAAAATTTCGGTTCGACTTGAAACTCTACAATCCGAATCCTAAATGGTTTCATGGTACCTTTCCACGAATATCCCCTCTCCCCAGGGTGGTTATGTCGGACTGAAACGGGCAGCACACCGACTAAGGACTCATAATATGCTGGGTCTGAGGTGGCCCAACAAAGCATTTCGGTTGCACCCCGGCCGACCTTGGGTCATCTACAGTATTAAAATGGTTGTTGCCGCTGCACATGTTTACTTCACCCACAGACTTCATGGTACCCTACCCTACGGCCTTCCAATGAGTACCACAGTACATGAGAAACTAGATCGAGATAAGCTTTTTCCCATCATACCTTTGGAAATTTTCACTCTACGCCACTGCTACATGGCTAAATGCTTTTGATTCGAGTTCCATGCGGGCCCAAAGTTTCGGATGCTTCATAGTAATCCCCCTTTGCACAAACATGACTAAGCACAAAGTTACACCCTACAAAAAGGCCGTTACATTCGATAGCGGCCTTATTATCGGTCGAAATGGGACGGACGGGAAGGAATACGACCTATATTCATGTTTGTAATACAATGAAAAGACATTAAGTTGAATATTTTGGAAGGTTTTCTCGGAAAACATGGTTTAATGTGGGTGGGTTACCGCAAGCAATGCTGTTAAAGTACGTTGGGTGGGGTGTACAGGGCCCTGCCAACGTCCTTAAGACCACGAATCAGATCAGCATCGAAAAATCGGTATTTTCGAAACCGTTTTTCTTTTTAACTATAAAACATACAGATCTGGAATTCACATGCCTGCATACTACAGGATATACAGAGTAACTTCATCTTTTCATAAATTAAATAAAAAAGGAGAAAATAGTTGAAAAGAGGCTCTGAACATCACTCTACTCTTTCTTATGAAACCAAATATTTTCTACAATATGATCCAAATAATCTAAAATTATTAAAATTAGTTTTACTGATTTTTACGGTTCAAATATGAGCGAATGACCTTGAGCATTTGTATGATCAAAGTCATTCGCGTATGTAATCACCTCAAGTCCTTAAGGTAATCCGTTCAAATAACTGGGTTCTCACGTTTTACAAAACGGGACTCTTACAATGCAGTTTCGCTTTATCGATTTCGGTTCCACATCCTGGTGTTATCCACTCTAAGGTATTATCATCTCAGTATTAATCCCGGTTCAGTCCGGGTATATACAGCGGATACAGCCTTAGAAACCTCTACCATCTCTCTCTAACACATCATTACCACCTACATTCAGAGAGGGTAGGAAGTAGACGCACATGTGCTTCCTATATGAACTTGAAAAGCCGCATAATCTTACGGTTGGTTTCCCAACAGTGTCTTGTCTTCTGTCCTCGTTGCTCCTGTGCGTGTGCTGCGACGTGCGACAGGGATGGGCACCGTCTGCATTGGATGCAAGGCCGACCATCCTATAAGTTTGCTTTACAACACTAGTCTCAAGGTGAAACTTGTTTTTAAAATAATGATTATGTAACTATTTGGAACTGTCCTTCCGAGTAGTTATTTAATATTTCGTATATCAAACAAAGAAGATAAACTATTAAAATGTAAAAATAACTTCTATCATATTTTAAGAAAATTGCAGATAATTGCCAAAATAGAAAAATAGCTTATGTAGCGCGACGGCAGTGAAAGCGCCTGTTACGCAGAGGGCGCGTATTCGATATTTGTATGCATGAATATATCTATTTGCATTGGTCTGGATATTTTTGTGCCTCGGAGAGCACGCTCAGTCATCAGTCCCAGTTATAATACGAACATTTGGTCGTCGTTACGGGTAGTTGTAGTCCTAAAAAGTCCAACTACTGTTCAAAAACTAACTATAATATGTCGATATCGCTAGTCGCTTCACGGAAAATATCGTGGAAATTGAGCCTTCATCATTTGATCAGAGTATTGAAATAAAACTATACCTCCCAATATAACAATATTACATCGCTATTTTTTTCATGTTACATATTTTATGCCTAACATTGAAGCCCGACGTATCGACTCATCGGTGAATGTTTCGCGAGGTCGCCCGGCCGGCGGCTACTGGCTCATCCGCCCATTTACACGTGTCTTACATAATTCACCTGTCTTTTTCAGCCTTCACTAGATTACTGTGGTAGGTATATATAAATCCATCGAAGGAGGCTCACCGGTACTAAAGCCCGTCCCAGACACATACTCGTAATAAAACTCGAAGGAAAGTGTGATTTCTGTATTTGATCCTATACAGGGTGTCCCACGGCGATGCCACATGGAGGGAAAGTACCTTAAATCCTTAAGTTAGCTCATTTTGTTTAAAGGAAACTTCATTTTATTTTTAAAAAGAAACAAAACTGCATTCAAAGATTTTTAAAAATTCGCTTGCCACATCCGGTAATCGAACCGACTAAAATCCGAAAAAGTAACATCCTGTATTTTTATGGCATCAATCGATAGTGTCAATCATAAGGATCAAATCTCTCTAAGAAACATGGTAAATTAAATGAAAGGAAGTCCTTGAAATCTAGAATTATAAATTCAATTTGGCAAAATAAATCACTTTAACTCAAAGTTCATCCATCCATCTGGACCATATTTACAATAAAATTCCATATTTAAACTACTTTTCTTTTTTTATCGTGCTGACACCACTGCTGGTCAGCAGTGTAGTATTTAGGTATGTCGAACTCAAACCGACTAAAACCGTACGCCGTCTAAATTAACAGGTTATAAGTTGATCCATAGGGCAATTCTCTTGCCATTTTCGTTGCACAGGGTACACCGCGTGCAGGTTTCTAATCAAGCACCCAAAAATAACTACCTACCCTACCTACACATACCTCATGCAGTTACCCAATAAAGTTACATTCTAAACAGGTAACAAAGTTAATTCATTTAGTACTCATTTTACTAAATAAATTTCATCAAAGATATCTCTAGTGTTGATACCTTGTAAGAAATTCTTACAAGGTATCAACACTAGAGATATCTTTGATTTGATTAGAAACCTGCACGCGGTGTACCCTGTGCAACGAAAATGGCAAGAGAATTGCCCTATGGATCAACTTATAACCTGTTAATTTAGATGGCGTGCGGCTTTAGTCGGTTTGAGTTCGACATACATAAATACTACTGCTGACCAGCAGCGGTGTCAGCACGATAAAAAAAGAAAAGTAGTTTAAATATGGAATTTTATTGTTAATATGGTATCAGATGGATGGATGAACTTTGAGTTAAAGTGTTTTATTTTGCCAAATTGAATTTATAATTTTAGATTTCAAGGACTTCCTTTCTTTTAATTTACCATGTTTCTTAGAGAGATTTGATCCTTATGATTGACACTATCGATTGATGCCATAAAAATACAGGGTGTTACTTTTCGGATTTTAGTCGGTTCGATTACCGGGTGTGGCAAGCGAATTAAGTAAAATGAGCTAACTTAAGGATTTAAGGTACTTTCCCTCCATGTGGCATCGCCGTGGGACACCCTGTATACGTATATACTAGCGGTCGTCCGCGGCTTCGTACGCATGGAAATCGTTTTGTCCCCTTAGGGGTGTAGTTTCTTAAAATCCGTTGTTAGCGGATGTCTACACTCTACAGTTCTACACCCTATCTACTTGCCAAATTTTAAGTTCACCTACAAACTTAAATATCGACACCTCTGGGTTCAATTGGCGTATAAACCAAAACACGACTTTTCAGGAGAGCAAAAAAACGATTTTATTTTTAGAAAAAAAATCATAACTTTTTTATTTTAGAAGCTACATAAAAAATTCCAAGGGGAAAGATTCTTAGAATTTGGGGATGAAAAAGGCTAAATCATTCAATCATATCTATCCCCTTTGGTTTGGAAGTTAGCATGGATATACGTCTTAGAAAATATCAATTTATGGTTTATACACCCCATGAAAATTGGATAACAATTGACAGCTTACAGCTTATATCCATATTTGGTAAAATTATGTTCAAATTTACTGATGTAAAAGCATGTAGCTGTAGATTTTTTGGCTGTAAAAACTATTAATTTGCACATCAATAGAATTATAATTAAAAAAAACAATCTCGATACTGTTAGAATGTGTCAGAATTACATTAGTATTACTCTTACTACAGAATTATGGTCGATATACACGAAATTAAACTACCAGAAACAAAATTAACTTAGTTTTATTAAATAAAACAGATAATTATGTCTATTATAATTATGACATAACATTATCAGTCATGATAATGTTATGTCATAGTCGTGCGAAGTGGAGAAGGAAGAGCCGGAAGGCGGACCCTGAGCTTCGAGGTCATCTTGGCCACGGATGCAATCAGGAGAATACGTCTATATGCAGATGATGATGATGATTATCAGTCATGATCAGATTATCAAGCTTAAAAAGGCAATTATTTAAATCTTTAGTAACTCAACAAACAGTCATCTCTCCTTCACCGCGATTTCCTCGTACAACAGATTGTCCTCAGGGTCTTTGCCTTTAATTCAGCGGCACTTGGACAGAGCCTTCGCCGTTTTGGCCCTGGAACGCGCCAACTTATAGATAAGCTTTTGCCCCTCAGACGATTCCAAGTTGTTATATAGCGGTTGCAAGTGGTCTCGATGGCTAAAAACCAATCCCACCACTCTGTTAGTCCACACTCAAAGTCAGCGCTCTGCGCTTTGCGCATCATCTCCATTAACAGTTTCTCTCGGGACAAGGTAGATACGTTCTAGTCCCTGCCAGAACACCCGCTGTGATATCCTGTGTGTGCAGGAAACTCACAGGGATGCTTGCCAGAGTAGACCATACATCTCTGGACTATCCTTATCGCCATCGACACGATAGAAGAAGAAGAAGTGGTCTTGTTTGGCCCTGGCTACCACTCACCTGGTGGCGCGTTTTGCATCTTTGTACGCGTCGCAGTCTTCGCCAGATTTGGACGCTTGCCACTTTTTAAGGAGGGTTTTCTTCGCCCTGATCTCTCTCTGGACTGTGTCGTTCCACCACCAAGTGTCCCTGTCATACTTGCATCCACCCTTAGACGTACCGAGAACCGCCCTCCCCGCCTCAAGGATAGCTGCCTGAATCCTGTCCCAGTAAACCTGTACTGCTTCGTCTATAACATCAGCACTCTTGTCACCGATGACTTTGAATGACCACCTGATTCTGCGTTGGCCACGCTTGGCGCGTTTGTCTTTGGGTTTCACGCGGAGGTCCATGAGAAGGAGACGGTGTTGGCTAGTGCGACTCTCTCCGGGTATTACCTTGCAGTTGGCCACCCTGCTGATGCTGTGCCTCCTAGTGAGTAGGAAATCGAACTTTCTTTTTGAAGAATCTGTTCACGACGGAAAGTTCGGTGACCGTACACTTTCTAAGGATGTACTCATCCTCTGGGTTACGGCTACCATATCCAAAACTCCTCACACCTGTCACCCACATGACCGTTCGTGCAGTGGTTTTAGCTAAAGCAAAACCACCGTCATAACACGGACACTGTAATTGGTTTTTGAATTTTTAACATTTAATTTTAGACTTTAAAGCAATGTCTGTAAAATTTCAAATGAAATGGCTTTTTGTAGAGTGAACGCAAGCGTGTAGTAAAAATATTGTCATTTAATTTTGGACTTTAATTGTATAGCAGTAAAGTCTAAAATTGAATACCATTTTTTGCAATGGATATGGTTTATACGTCCATGTTATTTAAATGTTTGGATTTACGACGTCAATTTTAAATTACGTTTAAGAAATATATTTACTCGTCATGGCGTAAAATCCATTTACAATCAACGCAGACCTTACGCCCCGGGTTGGTAAAAATCTTGGTCATAACGTCTTACTAAAAATTTAAAAAAGAAAATTTTGGCTGTTACATTAATATTTTATCCTTTTTGTGGAAGGATGATCTAAATTTTTTGGGTCGTAAAAGCATTTTTTTTGCGAATTTGAACATTTTAAATATACAGATTGATAGAGAAAAAAAATCTGAATTAAACGGTGTATATAACTCATTTTGGCCAAAATGGTTTATACGCCAATTGAACCCAGAGGTGTCGATATGGTTTGTGAAATTTTGTAATTAATTTGAGAGCCTTTTTTCCGTTTTGACAGATTTTAATTTCGCCTAATTTCGATTTTTATAATCGATATGAAAATCGAATAAAAATATGAGGTCCTACTATAAAAAGTGAGGACGATGTAGATAATATAGTCCAAAAGGTTAAGAGACCTTTATTCGACCTTTTGGACTATACCACACATGCTAGCCAACAGAAGAAACTCTGCCGTACCTAAGTCTTCATCTCAGGATTGCGAGGTCAGCCGGAAATTAATCGATTAAATAATAGATTAGCGGACGCTGAGCTCTGATATATTATGAAGGCTTTGGATGCAAATGGGACCCAACACCGAAGTAATTTCCATACTTATTACCATGAATGCAAAAGTACCTAACGTTGTATAGTCCCTTACGTTTTCACGCCTAAACCACTGAACCGATTTTGATTAAATTTGGTACAAAATATGCACTAAAGGTTAGGAAAGAACACAGCAGGTTATGTTTGATAACGATAACCGACATCAACGCGGAGCCGTGAGCAATATCAAGTATTTTATACAGAATCGAAATCGATGGAGTAGAAAATCGAATAACCTTGTATCGATCTAAAAAACTTCGTATCCACACACCAGCACATCTCTATTCCGGCGAGTGTCCTCCATATATTACGATATACTGCGACACTGCGGCACGAGGGCATACCCATTACTTGTCTTGTTACATTACCTAACTACAATTTATTGACAGATCCCTACAGGAGACAGATGTCTAAACCAGAACTGGGAGGACATCTTGTTTCTTTGCGAAGGGATAGGTAGAGTTTTCGTTGTTTTTCTGACACCCGTATTCACAAACAATACTTCGCTATGCGTACTACCAAAACTGTGCAAAGAACGACAAATTCTCAGTGCGTTCCTTTGGCAAGCCTTTCTATTCATTGATAACACTCAAGTAATACTTCGTTGAGGGAACGCACTGCGTTAGATACTGCTCCGTGATGTTTGTGAATTAATTTGACCAGCCCTATGCGCTCGAGCACACTATGAGACCTCACAGTATCGTTTGTGAATACGGGTGTAAGTCTATCGCCGCCAGCTGGACACATTACTTTCTTTTCTTTTCATTATGGATTGGTTTATTTTACTTTTTGTACTCTTTCTGCTTTTGAAGATTATGGATGTGTAGACCCTTAGGATAGTAGACCAATGGGCAAAGTGAACAAATGGGGAAAGTAAATAGACCTATAGGGAAGTGGACGGATTGTGCATGTAAAGGGATGGTACCAGAGGGTTATGGGAGTGACTGTCGTCTGACATCCCTGTGCTGGTACCTGGTATACTATGAGTAGACAGACGGACATAGTGGACGGTTCTAGCCAATTTTTCAATTCCTATTAATATAGGTAACAGTAGATTATAGCATTATTTTTTAATAATGACTAAGTTCATGACTATTACAACGTCGATTTATTATTATACAGCAATAGTTCCATTAAGTAACTTTTATGCAAAACGCAAGGTTTTGGTTACGTGCCATTTTGTAATCAAATTATTTAATCAGTTCGATTCGACACCTATGAGTGTCTTCATTCTGTCTCAATTCGAGGTTGGGAGGTCGGACGACAGTCCCTTCACGGAGAATATCAAAGATCAAACAAACCCGCAGTTAGGCTGGTAAAAAAAAAAGCCCTGTGGTACAACCAGTTGTATCAATGGTTGTACCACGGGTAATACATGAAGCGGATCCTAGACTCTGATGTGAAAGTTTCAGATAAGACTGGAATTAACGCTAGGGCGAAGATGTCTGTTCGTAAAATTAATCAATCAAAGAGCTCATCGCAGCCCACTGCTGGACATACGCCTCTCCCAATGTTGGTAGTCTTTGGCCTACTGTGTCCACGCTGGCCAGACGGGTTGGTACAGGGTTTTATTTCGAGTGTTCCTTCTCTCGCAGTGATATCGTCTGCGTATTGTTCCGTCAGCCGCCTCTTACGACACCCTTCGGATGATATAGGTGGTGTGGCGATACCACATGTACACAGCGCCATCTAGCGACAGCAAGCCGAACTACTACGTCACTACGAATCCTGAATCGCGAAAGTGAAGTTCCAGCGCTGGTACAAGCTATATACAACATCCCAACGACAATCGTTGGGCCGCGGCCCGCCAGGCGTGATCATCTTGCCTGGTCGGAGGATCCTCTCTTTGGTTGGAGGAACATTACCTCCACAGTGGTAATAATTGTATTCTTTCTCCCTCATCACACGGATGACAGTTTTACGATGTGCTCTATACACGTTTCTTGGATGTCTTTTGAGGATAACACGGGGTGCTATTGCGGTGGACGAGCTCACATTCACCAAGCATAGATGATTACAATACATTCCGCGCGCGCCAGGGTCTCGTTTGTTTCACAATTTAGGTCCAAGATACGTGTCCAGCCCCTCTAGACAAGTGGCAATTCGTTGCTCGGCGTATGATGGAATAGAATGACAAATGTATAGGATTTGACGTTTTAGATAGATAAAAGATTTAGATAAGATAGATAGCCGCTGTAGCCTAGTGGTATGGGTAATGGACTGCTGAGACGAGGTCTCGGGTTCGATCCCAGGTTTTACCATGGCCACACACCAATGACTTTTCGAAGTAATGTGTGTATTTATCGCAGGTTCATAAGTGCCCGGTTAATGGCAATAGGCTCGCCACCTATTACATTGGGACCTAAACATAAACGGCGAAATGTGGGTGCTAGCACCTCTGCCTACCCCTTAGGGGATATAGGCGTGAGTTTATGTTATGTTTGACGTTTTAGACATTCGTTGACGCCTGTCATATACGTCAAATCCTATACATTTGGCATGCTATTCCATCATACGCCGAGCAACGAATTGCCACTTGTCTAGAGGGGCATAAGTAAACTACAATCAGATGACACAAATATATTCAACGAGTATTTAATGGCCGAGATATGAACAGATATGCTTATCACATCACAGATAGAACGGCGTGAATATATAACGAGGTTGCTGAACATTGCCCAATGCACAGATTTCGTTATCTCAAGTACTACTTTTGTAATCGTTGTAATCGTAAGCAGTACTTGAGGTGGTCTGATACAATGATTACGGTAATTGGATGGGTTTACGCTTCAAGTGATGTGTGGTTTATGCGCCGGCGCCATTCTCGTAAACGGATGCTGCTTAGCACCCCGGCCGACCCAGGGCCATATCTCTCGATCTGGCCCTCTTCCGGTGTGGGGACCATAAGAGTCCCCACCTCGCCCCCGGGTATGGGGAGGCACGCAATGCGCGTCGCCGCCACGGCCTGCTTCTGCTAGGGTGACAGGCGGCTCCACCCGTCACCCCCAGGCCCAACGGATGCTGCCGGTTAAAGAGGGAATCGGGAATAACTCGTAGTGTTATTCTTTAATTTAAAATTCGACATATATTCTCAGCCTTAAATATTGGGAGGGGGGAGGGTCACGTGCTGAAATTCTTTCAGAAAATACCTTTTGAAAAACTTTTCAAAAAGTGCACGATTTGGGGGAGGCCGGGGGGGGGGTCATGTCCCCTGTGATGAAAAGTGGTTACCGCGGCCTACGGACGTGTGCAACAAGAAGGGCGTCACACTCGTGCTGCCGACCCTGTAAGAATCTTCTGATCTCCTTCTTGAAGAACTCCATATTGTAGTCGCTTGGAATTTAACGTGTTTCATAGTGAACGTGTTTTTTTTTGTTTTTAAACTGTACTAAATTATTCGATTGCTATGTGTACGGAAGTCCCAGCACTGGGAGTGTAGGTGGTGGCAGTATTAGTGGCACTAAGCACACGAGACACGGACAAGCCAAGATGTACAAACGGACGAACTACATGCCATGCTGCATGACAAATGTATAGGATTTGACGTTTTTGACATTCGTTGACGCCTGTCATATACGTCAAATCCATTTGGCATTCTATTCCATCATACGCCGAGCAACGAATTGCCACTTGTCTAGAGGGACTGTGCACATATTTCTAATTTACATAGGCACTAAGTATGTACATAACGAAGATTAGTTAATGTTTTTTTTTGTATAGGACACGTCAATTTGACTTCGCCTCGCCTGATGGTAAGTTGAAGGCAAAGTCTCTGAAAAGAGGGTCACCATTATAGACACGTCTCGTGTTACAATGGTGGCACTCAGCTTGACGGCCTCAGCTTAACAGTATGTGTTGACAGCTGGCCCTCGATTCTGCTAAAATAAAACCACTGTAATACCAAGGACACCGCAAAACTTCAATATACTGGCACAGAATCTCTCTATTGTTACAGGGCAGGCAGCACAAGTGTGGCTCCCCTGGTGTTGCACTCGCCCACGGGCCACGGTAAACACTTTCCATCAGGTGGGCCGTGTGCTTGTCTGCAACCTAAGTAGTATAAAAAATATTCCGTGTAGCGACGGCCATCTGACCAAGTAAGGTAATTGGAGCCCTAAAAATCCGCCAACTGGTCTAACCACAGAACTTCGATAGCCTTCAGTCAGCTGTGGATTTCAATATTGATATTCGCGTATACTTCCGTCAAGTTGACTGAAAAGTCAACCTTAAGTGAGTTAAGGAAGGTCTGCGGAGGATGATAAAGATGATGATGATTCAAGGCCCAAGGCATGCGGCACCCACTTCTTTCTCAAAAGCTATCAGACCCGCTTGTCACCGTACTTAAGGCACCAAAACCTCCTCTATACACTTATAAGGAGCCTATTGACTAATTCGAGGAGCCTACACCCACACCCACCAGGCGCTCGGAGGCATCGACCTTCTTAGAACTAATTTGTATGTATAATAGTTTTACGTGAATACCAATTTTTTTGCTTCCATATTGGGAAGCCATTCAAGAAAATAATATATCATCACCAGTCATAGCTAAGTAAGAACAACTCGTACTGGCCTGCCGTGCCACCTACATACGGTGGAATCCATTCCGTCTCGCACCAAATGGTTTGAGGCCTCCTTCCTCTGCCGCATGACAAAGAGCTGGTACTGTTATGCTCTGGCTGCGTACGTGCTTCCCCCTTCCCACAGTCCCGGGTCCTTTAAGCGGGGCGTGACAAAGCATCTGATGAGGCCGTCAAGCTGAGTGCCACCATTGTAACATGGTACGTGTCTGTAATGGTGACCCTCTTTTCAGAGACTTTGCCTTCAGGCGAGGTGAAGTCAAATTGACGTGTCCTATAAAAAATAAACTCTGCTGACGATAATGGGATGGTTTCCTTATTAAAAATAAATAGTTGGCGACAAGTGGGTATTACCACACCTCTATGTACCCAAGCAAAGATATAATACAGCCATGAGTACAACGTATGCGGAAGAATACCGCGTATATCAGCAAGGTATTGCTCACGTTAAAAACAAAAACAAAACGAGACAAGAAGGATTGTTTAATTTTTTATTGTGCAGTCATAGTTGGGCAACATCTCACCGAGGTCGCTCGTCGCCCACCCGTCGCGTCGCCGTCGCCACCGTCGCCATATACGGCCTGCGCAAACGCTGTAGGCACTCGACGCCTGCGCAGATGCCCTTGATACTTGCTAGGGCTCACCCTTGCTCTAGTAATCCGAATAACATTTTAATTAATTCAAATAAGCCGGGCCGCTACGCAGGAGGTGCGACTTCGGTCCCCTTTCAGTGCAAATATTTGTATGCATGAATATGGGTATTAGCATTGGTCTGCTCGTGCCACAGAGAGCATGTTAAGCCGTCGGTTCCGGTTGCCGTACTAACATCTTTGGCAGTCGTTACGGATAGTTGGAGTGGAGCCCTAAAAAGTCTAACAACTGGTCTGCCTGCAATGCTTCGAAATCGCTATTGGGTTGTGGAGGTCATATGGCAGTTGCTTCATATAAAATATCGAAGTCCAAGCGACTGCCATATGACCTCCACAACCCAATAACGATATTAGGCAATATCGAAGCATTGCAGCTGGACCAGTTGTTCGACTATCTCAACTTCGGCTCTATTTAAAACTTTACATTTGCATACTTAGGTATGCAAAAAAAATAGAGATTTCGCCCGGCAGAAAACCGAGGGTTGTAGACAACCCTGAGCACACCTTTATAACTGAGATGACAGCCATAAGAAATACTGCATTGTTTATCAAGATGAATGTATGATTCAACGAGCCTCCTACACGCTGCATGCAGCCTCACTTGTGACGTCATTGTCTCCAACATAATGACTCCATACATAGTGCTGGAAGATCATATCGCAAGGTCATTCAGTACTGTGGGTAGCTTAGTGGTTTAGGAGTTGGCTTTACGATCAAGAGGTTCCGGGTTCGAATCCTGGCAATTGTTACAGACTTCCACTTCTAACACAAGCTATTTAGCTTAGCTGAAGGGGTTAGATCAGAAGGAATATTAGTAGTTTCGGTTATTTATAACGGAAGGTGGGACGGGACGCCTTCAGGGATCGGATGCTATGCCGCATATTGGGAGAAGTCCAATAGTGGACTGCATTAGGCTAATTAATTGATTGATTCTTCGAAAACAGAAGGGCTACAAACAGGAGACGGATATTTCGGGGTCGCCTATGGCCCTGGAGGCCGGTCAATGTCTCAGGAATATAATAGGGCATACCTGGTTTCCTGGTGACCTAAGCAAATGTGCCAAAACGCTAAGCTACCGACGCTTACTAGCTTAGCAATCCGTGTCCAGTCGTCGTTATTGTATGTGGCCTAGTTGGGCATCGTCTAAGAAACCATTTTCACGATATTAGTGCTGCAGTTAAGTGACTTATACCGTATAACCGGATCGTCAACACTATTTCTTACCAGTTCCGTGTTTTCCTCCTTCTACAGTCCCGGGTCCTTCAAGCGGGGCGTGAAAAAGCATCTGATGAGGCCGTCAAACCGAGCGCCACCATTGTAGCTACGTGTCTGTAATGGTGACCCTCTTTTCCGAAACTTTGCTTCCAGCTTACCATCAGGCAAGGTTAAGTCAAATTGACGTGTCCTATATAAAAAAAGACTAGCATTGTGGAGCCCTCCTAGGCTTTTACGAATGGGCACAGTAATATCACTATCACTGCGTTGTAAACTATAACATACTTACAATAGGGGTGATAATCCATTGCCCGGGGAAGCTTATCATACATTTATATATTCACTATAGCGCTTATAATTGTGCTGTTCAACAAATCCGCTGGTACCGACAGAGAAAGGTAAGTAATTATTTTAATAGGTTCGTGAAAAGAAACGTGTTTGCTCACTCTCAAGTGAATTATATTGTTGTTACCGGCAGCTACAGTCGCGTGAATTACTAAGTAAGTAAGTAAGTAAGTAAGTAGTAAGTAAGTAAATCATTTATTGCTCGAAACCCTGATAAGTGATCACATTGGTCGGACTAGGACTCAATACCCGTATATTATATTACTAGCTGACCCGACGAACTTCGTACCGCCATATTTTCCGCCCGCGTGGTATTCTGATCCCGATTTATCAGTGTTTCTCTACAAGATTATGCATGTATTATACATACAAACCTTCCTCTTGAATCACTCTACATATTTAAAAAAACCGCTTCAAAATCCGTTGCGTAGTTAAAGATTTATGCATACATAGGGACGGATAGACAGCGACAGCGACTTTGTTTTATAATATGTAGTGATAGTGATGATAGTGATATACGTAGGTTACGGACTCGGCCTTACGATCGAAAGGTCCCGGGCTCGAATCCTGGTTACACCACCGAAGTGCACCCACTCTTAACACAATTTTACATATTCAACATCTATGATGTCCAGAAGGCAAGCAGAAAAATCGCTTTACGGAAAATATCGAAATTCAGCCAAGCGGTAAGTAAAAAGCAGCAGAAGAAGAAGTAGAAGTCCAGAAGGCAAGTAATGTAGCACAGTTAATAAATAAACAAATATTACAGGACATTCTACACAACGCTATCTGGACCCAAAGTAAGCATAGCTTAACTAGCTTGTGTTGTGGGTTCTAGAATGCGGATAAATATAGACTTAGATACATTTTTTTTTTCGTAAATACATACATATTATACATAGAAACACCCAGACCAATATTCATGCACACAAATATTTGCACTGAGCGGGGATCGAACCCGCGCCCCCTGCGTAGCGGCCGCGTTCATTACCGCTACGCCACAGAGGCAGTCAGTTGTGAAGAGATTAGGATGGGGTATACAGCCTCCAGCAGCTACAGCTTGAAACTTTGTCTTACAAATGGTAACATTTCAAGCCCGACCTGACCTTCCACAGATCCAGCCACGCAAGACATGAATTGAATCACACCTCTGTCTACCCTCCTCGCGAATATACAGGCGTGATTATTATTGAGAGTACGTTATCAATTCTATAACAGCCAATATAAATATTACGCAAACTAAGCGCTTTGTATTGTAGCTTGCGCTTTGTTACATGCGCACGCGCACGCCGCGAGTTAGCTCGGGGGGCGATGACTCAGTACATGAATCAAATTCTCTAATTAGATTAGTGGTCTCTCTGCTGACAGCTGGTATGGTAAACATGAGACCACACTGTAGAAATTTGAAGAATTTCATGGATTTTATCGAAACTTAGCATTCGAGCGCCAATTCTGGTTGCATCTTTCCATAACCTTTGGAGTCAAATCTCCTCTCCTACTCCATAATTATCGGTATATCTTAGCTTTAACGAGTGTGATGACCGTCTAACCACCTAAACGAGACGAGAACCTGCGTCAGCTTGTCTCAGGAATGAGGGTGCAGTTGCATTATATTGTTACAATGGTGGCTCATTTGGATGGTTTCATCAGATACCTCTGCTGCCTCTGTGGCGTAGCGGTAGTGAACGCGGCTGCTACGCAGGAGGCGCGGGTTCGATCCCCGCTCAGTGCCAATATTTGTATGCATAAATATAAATATTTGCATTGGTCTGGGTGTTTCTATTTAAAATATGTATAAATTTACAAAAAAAGTATCTAAGTATGTATATCCGCATTCTAGATTCCATAACACAAGTTAATTAAGCTTACCATGGGTCTAGATAGCGTTGTGTAGAATGTTGTAGAATATTTATTTATTATTTATTATACCTTTTTACGCCCTTCTTAAAGGACCCGGACCTGTAGAAAGAAGAAAACAGGTGTGCTGGTCACGTCAAGAAGAATAAATTGATTGGACCGTATTGAGTCCTGCACATGTTGTTCTTTATAGGAGAAGGTGGGACTAATTGACAAAGCCCATTAGAAGGTTGCGACCGAATTGGGGGGCCGCCCAGGCTTCTGCAGGAGTATCAGCTTCTCGCTTTTCCAGCATATTCGGCGAAGCCCACAGGTAACTTACTTCACGAAATGTAATTATTGACACACACCTCTGTCTTAAGATACTCCGGCGTGAGTGTATAACGGTCGGTAGTGTATACTGTGGACATAGCCTAAGCGTGAGCTATGGACAGTTCCATGACGTCACGGAGATATCGTGTGTCTACAATGGGGCCTGTTTCTTTGTTTGTACAATTGTGGAGAATTGCCTTATTTAGCCCGTTCGGTAAGTGAGTTACCTTAGATGGCAGAGTAGGACATTACGAAGATAAGGAACTGTCGTTACAGTTAGGTGAAAAAATTGCTGTTTTTATAACTTCCTTTCTCAGCGATACATATATTATTAAGGAGGGGTATTCTAATCCTCAACAACGCGTCAGGGATGTCAACGTCGCAATCTCTGGGGTTGCTTTTGTAGGGTACACCAGATTCCTCGTGCTTGACAGATGTGTATGTCGAACTTGAGGGGGTATCGGGGTATCCACACGTAAATAATGGCTTAGGAGTGCAAAAGCTAAGGCAGTCAGGCCCTGAAAAGGCAATGGATGAGTGATTTCTACTGCATCGCCCGTGTGAATTTGTTAATCTTCCTATTCCCAGAATAAAAGCCCTGTAACCTGTTATTCCAGACTATAAAATCTATCCTTGTACCAAATTTCAGCCACATTCGTTCAGCCGTTAGTGTGTGAATAACAAACATCTGCCCAAACTTTCACATTTATAATATTAGTAGAATCATTGGAGCCAGTAGGAATCTTGTTATATTATGGACTCTGCACTGTTGCGCCGTCAGCTGCCAGACCGAGCCCTCTAAGTAACTGAACCGAAAAAAGAAAACAAACAGTATCTTGAGACACAGAAGCATAATAAACTAAATTTCACTTTCCAGTTACTCAATGCGGCGTAATAATAAAACATAATGAATTATATTAATGAAGGCATTATGTGGCCGCTAGCCGTGGCCGCGGACGCGTCCGACCGCCATGTTACGGTATAGGGGCATTATTCTAAGCTTAGATCATACATACTTAGTACAAAGACGGGCGTTGAGGCTCGTCGGCAATCCCATACTCGCAGGCGATGTGGAACCTCTCAGTCTCAGAATAGACTTTGCCTCACTGTGTGTGTTCTACCGTTGTTTGTGCTCAGAAGAACTGTTTCACATGATGCCTAAAGCTATTTTCTATCATCGCACCGCTCGCCACGGGCAGGGAATTCATTGCCGTTCAATTAACCGCCTAGTAGTCCGAGAGCTGGTAACTTTTTTAAGCACATGCTTGAAGCATAGCTAAAACTTGTCACACAACTCTCCTGTTATAACTTATACCCCAACGAAGCTGCAGACCTAGCTGGTGGGTACCGGGGCTAAATCAACCCCTATTTTTTATAATATTTCAAAAAATTACAAAAATCATGTTTGGTGCAATATGCAATTTTTATAATGTTTAAAGATTTTTTTTTTCTTTTTTATATAGGACACGTCAATTTGACTTCACCTCGCCTGATGGTAACCTGAAGGGAAAGTCTCTAAAAAGAGGGTCACCATTACAGACACGTATCATGTTACAATGGTGGCACTCAGCTTGACGGTCTCATCGGATGCTTTTTCACGCCCCGCTTAAAGGACCCGGGACTGTGAATTCCAAGACTTAATGGTGCGGCAGAAGAAGGAGTCGCCGAACCGCTTGCCTCTTGATGGAATATAGAAAAAGAGGCGACTTGGTGGGGGTTTTACCATTCGCCAGGCGGGTTCTACCAGTGTTATACTGTATAGAGCAATGAGTATGATTGGTGGGCCTAAAGAGATCTAAAACGCGGCGCAGCCTGAGTACATTGTCAAGAAGTTTGCCGGCCACATACAGTATAGACTTAGTTACGTAATGTGTGTAGTGTGCGCCGGCACACCCGCGCGCTGTCTGCGCCCGCGCAGAGTGGGGGCCGCTAATCTCGAGCGGTAGTGTCCACTTTCACGGAAGAGCCTTCTACTTAACTATACAATTACAAACAGACACACGTTTGGTTATTATTACAACAAAGAGCTATTCGATTTGATACATTTTATCTTCTACTAGCTGTTGCCCGCGGCTTCGCCCGCGTGTGTCGGTTATCGCTTAGTGTTTACATAGCCTGCATCTCAAAATCATTTCAAGGGATGCCTACGTCATAGTAGCTTTATGCATGCAAAGTCTCAGCCCGATCGGTTTAAAATTGACAAAGTTTTATACAAACTTTCATTCCCTATTTTATCCCCTTGGGGGTAGAATTAATCAAAATCCTTTCTTAGCGGATGCCTACGTCATAAAATCTACCTGCATGCTAAATTTCAGGCCGATCCGTCCAGTGGTTTGGGCTGTGCGTTGATAGATCACTATGTCAGTCAGTCAGTCACCTTTGAGTTATATATATTTAGATTTATTTGTTTTCCTAGTATCCGTGTGGTGACGGAGAAAAAACACAAGTATACCTCAGGACACGTATCTTGGGCCTGAATCGTGACACAAAAGAGGCTCTGGCGCGCGCAGATTGTTCTGTAATAATCTATGCTTGGTGAATTTGAGTTCGTCCACCGCAGTAGCACCCCGTGCTATCCTCAAAAGACACCCAAGAAACGTGTACTGCATAGAGCAATTTTAGGTCCTGAGCAATATCATATATACGACATTATTCCGTCCCAATCGAGCAGTCCGACTGGGCAAATACTTCCGCTCTACGGTCTACCGCGGCTATAATAAGCCTCGTGTTGCGATCTCGGCGGTTAGTAAGGTAGCCAGAGCTCACTGGAGAGGTTTTGTGCTGTCAGTGGGAAGACCAAAGGCTTGTCCTGCTTGTCTTCTACGCTGACGGCACAGAATCTCTCTATTCTTATAAGGTCGACAGCACGTGTGTGTTTCCCCTGGTGTTGCACTCGTCCATAGGCGACGGTAACCACTTCTCATCAGGTGGGCCATCTGTCTTCTGCCAAGTAATTGGTGTAAAAATTACTTCTCTTTAGGCAGTCATGTTTTGAGAGTGATTAAATCCATACTAATATTATAAATGCGAAAGTAACTCTGTCTGTCTGTCTATCTGTCTGTCTGTCTCGCTTTCACGCCTAAACCACTGAACCGATTTTGATGAAATTTGGTATAGGGGTAGATTAGACCTTGAGAAAGGACATAGGCTATGTTTGGTCGCGATAACCGACATCCACGCGGGCGGAGCCGCGGGCAAAAGCTAGTTTTTCATAAAATCTTGACTACATGTTCTCGTAATTTTACCACGGCACATAAAAAATGCCTTAGTACCATCCATCAGCGGAACCACGGCAAAATAATGCATTCCGTAGTACCATCAATGGTACCACGGCAAATAAAAATTTCCGTAGTACCACTAATGGTACCACGGCAAAAAGAAATTGCCACAGTACCATCAATGGAACTGGCTAACACACGGCAAACAAACGAAACTAAAGTCTACCGTTCACCAATCTA
The DNA here is from genome assembly GCA_914767945.1 of Eilema depressum. Classification (NCBI taxonomy): domain Eukaryota; kingdom Metazoa; phylum Arthropoda; class Insecta; order Lepidoptera; family Erebidae; genus Eilema; species Eilema depressum. The sequence goes on from OU612040.1 coordinate 10,789,362, forward strand.
TAAGTTAATTTCTAACAATTAGTAAAACAATGCGTTCTGAACGTTCATGAATATCTGAATACATAACGTTGGTTCCAATGTCGCGCGCTGTAGGTAATTAAAAATGAAATTATATAGAAATGCGAACAACAATGAAACACAAAGCATCGCCAATTACCGACAAACGGTTACTAATTATATATCTTAGGAGTGGTATTACTAACTACTGTTATGAACATGTTCTTTGATGTGAAAGGCCTGTGTACACTAGCACGGAGTAGACAGCTTTTATACCACTTAGGTGGCAGACAAGCACACGGCCTACCTGATGGAAAGTGGTTACCGTGGCCTGTGAACGTATGCAACACCAGGGGCGTCACACTCGTGCTACCGAAGAAACCTTCTAATATCCTTCTTGATGGGATTCTGTGCCATCAGCGAGGAAGACAAGCAGGACAAGCCTTTAGTCTTTTCGTTGACAGCACAAAACCTCTCCAGTGAGTTCTGGTTACCCTACTCACAGCCGGAACACAACACGTAGTTATTATAGCCGCGGTATTCTGTACATACTTCCCCAGTCGGACTGTAATGTATGTTAGTGTGAAGTATGTGTGTATTGTGCCAAATCAAAAGGTACTCCTCCTGACTACCCTGAGCTCCTAAGGTCCGATGCGAGAGCTTCAGATGTAAGCGAGAATAACGTTAAGATGGGGCTGATGATGGAGTTGCTTTTAAACCTAGTTTGTTGGTAATCCACGGTTTGTAAAGAAGGGATCAGTGTATGCAGTCCCCTAGACTACTAACATGTGGCACGTAAGAACACTTCGACGTTTGTATGCCAAGTTAATGACGAAGTCTCCGCCTCCCACTTTCATCAACATACATAGATACAACCTGCGCCACGTATCTTGGACCTAAATCGTAAGACATACGAGGCTCTGGCACCCGCGGATTGCTTTGTTAGTCTATGCTTGGTGAATTTGAGCTCGTCTACCGCAGTAGTATCCCGTGCTATCCTCAAAAGACAACCAAGAAATGTGTACTGCGCGTATAGGGCACGTTTGGAGCGCATTTTAGGTCCAAGATACGTAGCGCGGGTTATACATGCTGTTATACATACTCGAAATTACATACATATAAACACGCTTTCATCCCTGGAGGGTTAGGTAGAGGTGAATTAACACCCACATTTCACCAATCATTTTTTTCGGTCCAACGTAATAGGGAGTGAGCCTTTTGTCGTATTCCGGGCATTATTGTTAACTCGAGCTATGCATCTGAGGCTGAGTCTGGACTTATATCTATCTGATGTTAAACAGCCCTATCCGTTAGTCGCCTTGTACGACACCGCATGGGAAGACTTGAAATTAAACTATGAAGTGATTATAGATAGTAGGTAGAGAAACAACACGTCGCTCTCCCGAATGTTGAAATACCATTCCGGTAGTCCTGGGCCTTATTTCGCTTCTTCAACTTTTATAATTGTTTCCATGGATGCTTCACCAGATAAACATCAGCAAATGATTATATTATCTGTGCTGTGATATACACGATGACGCAAAACGATGACTTTACAACTATTTGATGCCCTTTAAGTAATGAGCAATTTTCGATGCAAGAACTGCCATTTCAGATACAATGCAGGAGAATCGGCTTTGTTGATGCGGCCACGTTTTGCGGCTACAGGCAGGTTACGTGGGGACCTATTAACTGGTCATGTCGCCTCCGTAGGGTCCAGGTAGAAGTGGAAGACCCGAGAAGTGCTGGCTCGGCATCAGCTATGCAATTTTCTATGCATACAGCGTCGAGCTCAGCGCTGCGACAGCCTAGATAGAGATTTTCATTGGTCGATTTCCAGTGACGTCACCAGCCCGACCAATGACAATCGGTGGCAGACAAGCACACGGCCCACCTGATGGAAAGTGGTTACCGTGGCCTATGGACGTATGCAACACCAGGGGCGTCACACTCGTGCTGCCGACCCTGAAGAAACCTTCTAATACCCTACTTGAAGAACCCCATATTGTAGTCGCTTGGGAAAACCACCGCGGGGAGTTCATTCCACAGCTTGAGTGTGCGAGGGCCGAAGTTCCTTTCATACCGCACAGTGCGCACCGTTTCCGGTCGCAATATTGCCCAAGACTGCGTAAAGTAGAGGAGAATAATCCGGAAAAGGGACTGGAGACTTCGATGTGAAAGCCTTGGAAGCGAATATTACTCAACGCTAAAACGATGATGAAGTACTACAGTCTCTCGCCATAGAAGCAGCAGCGACACAGCTCATAAAAGCTAGTTACGTATACAATAAGTAAACATGTCGGAGTGTCGTATGCGCTCGCATGTTTATGCAATAAGTCGACATACTTGTGCCAAGGTCGCAGTAGATCTGTAGAGACAGGACATTGGTTTTTTTTTAATATATATTTGTTCCTTTGGAACAGGCTAAGGTTCCATGACCATGCTGCCTTGTCATCAGTTATTTTTATTCTTATTTGGATGAGAATGAGGATGATGATGATAATGGTGAGTTGATGATCATGATGATGATTGCTGCCTCAGTAGAGTGGTGGAAACTTTACTAAAGGTTTCTTACGGAGGTTTGAAACCAACACGAGAAGTCACAAATCACTGTAATATTTCACTTTCCTACTCTTGTGCGCGTTTTCCAAGACGTTATGTTAAAAATCCACCATTTTTACTTTTTACACATAAAAACTCGAACTCACACTAATTTTGGAAAATAAAATAACACCGCGACCGTTCAGTCTCGTTTTGGCGCCAAAAGCTCGACAGGAGATTGGTTTGTGCATATATCACGCCGTTAGCCCACTGTGGTAGGTAGAGATAACAGGCCGCTCTGTGGTTCTGTAGTTACAGACTTCGTGAGCTTTCCTACTGTTATTAAACGTTTCACGCAAGCCTTCCGCTTCTTAGGGATTCCGTACCCAAATGGTAAAAACGGGACTCTATTACAAAGGCCTGTGTTATATAACGACGTTTAGTCCTGAATCTCGATATATTTGGATAATCGAGATAGGGACAGCAGCGTCAGAATGGCGGACATCGACAAAATCGAGACATCTCTTCGATCAAGGAAATCGCTGAAAAAAGGTGTTACGTGTAGGCATACGAGCCTGAGACTCCATTTTCCGTCTGTCTCTGTTTGTCTGTCTGTCTGTCTATCTCTCACCTGGCTGCATAATTATCATGAACTGTGATAGCTAGACAGTTGAAATTTTCACTGAATGATGTATTTCTGTTGCCGCTATAACAACAAATATCAAAAACAGATTATTAGGTACAGATCACCTTTTTTTTAAACTTTTGACTGTCTGTTTGACTTGGTTATTTTCAGAAACGGTTGGACCAAAATTGGCAGGACTTTTACTGTAATATAGCTGTTGTTATAAGGCATAACGTAGGTCACTTTGTTTTAAATATTGGCGTGCCGCGGAAGCTCATATTCAAGTCCACGTGGGCACAGATAATGTATATTATCGAATGAATAATAATTTATATTACGCTAAAAGGCGCCAAGAACTTGCTCGTGCCGGTGTGCGTATTCTAATTAAAATCCTTACAAGCAAGCTCTACTAAGACGGGTGTACCGCGCCATTTACGTTCAAGGCTGTATGGTAATTAGAAGATATCTCATAGGTATAGTTAATATACATAATTATAACACTAACATAATGATAGCAAAACAAGCTGATTTCTCTATCTGTACAATTGAATCTATACTAGCCGCGTGGTTCCCGGCAGAGTAGAATTTGGGCCACCCCATCTCTTCCCATGCGATGTCGTACAAGGCGACTAAGGGATAGGGCTGTTTAACATCAGACAGATATACCTATAGATCCCAGACTCAGCCTCAGATGCATGGCTCGAGTCAACGGTAATGTCCGGCATACAGCAATGGGCTCACCCACTATTACGTGGGACCTAATACAATTGTTGGCGTAATGTTAAAATTGATTTAATCTAATAATAATAATTAATACATAATTATGTCTTAAAGGTATGACCAATGTTTCAAAGTACACCATGGGCATGTGTCTTTCTGTCTGTTTGTTCAGGGTATTTTAAATTGGCTTCTCGTCTGGGTTTGGGAGGTCAGACTGTTGTTGCCCCCGTAACAGTTAAGATTACATTCCTTTTTTTGTCTCGTCGCATAAAAATATTATTTAAATATCATTCGCTTTAATAATAAACGACAAAATTGCTAAAAAAACGCGCGAAAGTACGTCATAATGTTCGAAAGTTTTTATAGTCTGCAAATCCCTTTCATAGCGCGGCTTATATAATCTGTGATTCGTATGCGCTTGAGCTTAGAATGCGGAAGTGGCCCATAGACAACAGCGAGCGCTCTAGCCGTAGACAATAGTGATTGAATGCCAATGAACGAGCACTAGGTTGTGGGAACGGATTCATAGATACAATAAAAAGGTGCTTATTATGAGTTTCCCATAGTTAGTGAAGTTATATACTGACGGAGACAATATTGTATAGAAAGACAAAAGAAAGAAATTGTTTATTCATACAATAAACCTACGAGATATACATAAAGGTATAATTCGGAAGGTGACCGCATACGACAACTGCAGACGCACGCAGCAGATACAGCGTACCCATTGATTTCACAGCCTGCGTGGCGGGCGTAGAGGTGTGAACGCGGCCGCTACGCAGGAGGCGCGGGTTCGATCCCCGCTCAGTGCAAATATGTGTATGCATGAATATGGATATTTGCATTGGTCAGGTCGTGCCTCGGGAGAGCACGTTAAGCCATCGGTCCCGGTTGCCATAAGAACATAATATATGGCAGTCGTTACGGGTAGTTGAAGCCCTAAAAAGTCAACAGCAACGGTCTAGCTGCAAAGCTTCGATATCGCCTAATGTCACCATTGGGTTGTGGAGGTCATATGGCAGTCGCTTCTCGGAAAATATCGAGGTCCAGCCAAATCCGCTGTTAAGACTGGTAAAGCGGACCCCAGACTCCGAGGTGAAAAGCTTCGGATGCGACTGGGAATTAACGCTAGGAGGAAGCACAGCGTACCCATTACTTGTTAAACTCCGATACGGATAAAGAAGTTGTCGTATGCGGTCGGCTCCTCTGCGAGGTCACTCAGACGTTGGAGGACACGCAACGACCTCCGTCTTCCATGAGTCTGCTATCCTAGCAGAAGCAGAGAAGGGCGGCGCGGCGGCTCGATGCGCACTCTTCTCCCCCTTCTTTTTGGGAGTAAGATGGGAAAAGATTATCTTGAAACCGGAGATGGCCCTGAGTCAACCGGGGTCGCGAGTTGAGGGATATGCCAGTGGCAATTTTACCTCCGGTAACTTATGACTTAAGGTGCGGTTTTAGTCGGTTCTAGTCTGACATGGGGGATACCCGAGAGGATATCTTCATTTAAGAAAAAGGATTATCAGTAGTACACTGAATATAAAGGGTTTGATTTAAAATGGCCGCGGCGCGCATTCCACCCGGGGGCGAGTTGGGGACTCCGTGATCGCCACTCCCGAAGAGGTCAGATCGAGAGATATGGCCTGGGTCGGCCGGGGTGCGAGGGATATATCTAAGATAACCTCACCTCTGGCAACCGAGTTCTAACGTAACCTCTCGGCGGCGGGGGGGAGGGAGATACGGCGTGGAATACCTTACGGAAGGTCACTTGCAAGCAGGGCTGGGTGAGCAGACAGCAGTTACTTCGTTAAAATCTGCGCGAGAGCGTCGTCCATTCAGAGACAGTCAGATATAAACCTTTACCTGCTCTAAACTGTCCTTCTGTTGCCAATAATAAAGTTTGAAACTATGAGAAAACTAAACTACAGAGAGAAATTCAATCAGCATTAATCCATATCCATACTAATATTATAAATGCGAAAGTAACTCTGTCTGTTACGCTTTCACACCTAAACCGCTGCACCGATTTTCATGAAATTTGGTATAGGGGTAGATTAGACCTTGAGAAAGGACATAGGCTATGTTTGGTCGCGATAACCGACATCCACGCGGGCGGAGCCGCGGGCTAAAGCTAGTAGTAAATAAATGTGATGACTACAATGTGTTGTCTGCACTCTACACCATATAATAGCCCATGAGTCACAGTGCAGCGCACCCACTAGCCTACTATAGATAAGAGAACATTTCACATGCAACCCCATCATTTACTATAATGGATAGAATATGATACATCTTTTTATTTGGGGTAGGCAGACACCACAAAATCAAAGTCAACTTCACCTGCTAGTTGGTGCACCTGCTAAAGACTAGGTTTTAGTTTCGGGGTTGGGAGGTCAGCGGCAGTTGCTCCCAGAAAAGTCAACATCCTTACTAATATTATAAATGCGAAAGTAACTCTGTCTGTCTGTCTGTCTTTCACGCCTAAACCACTGAACCGATTTCGATGAAATTTGGTATAGGGGTAGATTAGACCTTGAGAAAGGACATAGGTTATGTTTGGTCGCGATAACCGACATCCACGCGGGCGGAGCCGCGGGCAAAAGCTAGTACCAAATAAAAAGTGGTCTATGCAACTGAGCAATCTCTTAGACTATAATGGTAATGATGTCACTATTACCTAGGTGGTCAAGATATGCTTTGTCCAGCTTGAACAAGCTGAATCCCTGAACCATCTTAATCACCGACATCCAGTAGCATCACACTGTGATCATATAGATGGGTGTTGAAGATTGTTTCAATCTGCTGTACCACAAACAGTGGCCTTTTCTAAAACCTCAACAGGTCAAAAGGTCACCAGAAAAGAGGTTGCTTTCTTGCAAAGAGGATCCCAGTATTTGCATAGTTGATTATCAAGAACAGAATTATGGAAAGAAGAGCCAAAGACATTCCTAGATGATTTTAGATTGGATTGAGTGGCCAGCTCCCAAAGAGCACTGGGATCACTGAAAGATTTACCTACTGAAGTTTATTATGAAGATAGCACTGGCTGATGATGTTTTTATTAAAGGTGTGACACTTAAAAAATATTGCTTGGTGAATGTTATTGACCAAGGCTTTCTTGTGGGTGTTGAAACTGTAAGAGATATCCTAAATAGGCAGCAGACTTTTCTGTACCATTTCCAAATGGTGTAGCCCACTGTCAACATAATTACTGGAAAACTTGAATAGGAGCCATATTTGTCTATGCCAACCAAGTAGGTACGAAATTATTGTAGAAAATTCATCTGATGTCACATTTTTATTCAATTGCAGATTAATATTATTCTGATTAAAAAAAATATTCCCATGAGAATCTAATGAGAATGAAAATAATAATGTTTGTTTAATGCACTTGTGTGTTGTTTATAAACATCTGTTATCATTATCACCCAGTTATTATAATAATAACATTATATTATGCAGCAGTATAGTGATAACATACTATAACTGAAGCGGTTCTTTATTACATCTTCACAGTGAGTGCAAAAGTAGTTATCAGTTAATTACATAAATGCAAGAGACCATGCATTATGTAGAAAGAATAAAAAGAGAAACTACTTAAATAAATTAAAGACATTTTCTCATGCATCTTGCAATAGAACACATTAAAATTAAAATATTAGTTAGTGGCATTGTTTTTTTTATACATTTGAAACAGAATATAAATAAAAGAAAAAAAAAAGAAGTCTCAGGAACATGCCAGGCAAAGGCATTGTCATGTTAGTCCTACAGCTGTCCAGATTTTTTTTTAATTCTGTGACAATAGGAAATGCAATTACGATAAATTTTAGACCATGAACTGTAGCATTTTAATGCAAACAAATACGTTTGCGTTCCGCCTCCGTGCGTTGCACCGACTGCGATTTCACATTTATTTCGACAAACGTCAATTGAGTGAAAAGACTAGGCTCGTTTATTATACTTTTTCGAGCGCAACGTTTCTTTGTCCCTACGACTGATGAGTGATGGGCTGACTCATTTACTTACCAGCAGTTGAGCTTCTTTATAGCGGTGAGATCGGACTGCTTGGACCTCGCGATCACCATCTCCTCAGTTAGCCGAGCCATGGTCACAACACAACTTTGCCACTTCACAAACACAGACTGCCACTGATGTTTGTATACAGAACTAGTATAAAACGAACACAGCGAGTATGTTATTCACGGCAAGTATATACGAAGCTCATCGTGGCGTAAACGCGACGGCAATGCGCCACGAGCGCGTTCAAATTACTGAAAAACAATGCGATCTCGAACGGCGACGTTTCCGTTCACTTCATATACTTAATTTTGACATCGGCCGTAGGTCTTTGATCACGGTGTGTGTGTCCATTCCATTACGTTACTAAAACAGTCGGCATAAAATTAGAAATAATTTTGACTACTTTAAATGTTAAGTATAAATTCAATAGGGCGAAGCTGCGGGTAACAACTAGTTTGCCACAATTCTGGCAAATACATTAATACGGCTGAATACGGCAAGATAATGTATCATACATAACTGGTATTGCTGAAATTGTGAAGCGTTTTAATTTTCAGAAAAATCGTCTCGTCTTTACGGTGGAAATGGAAACTGGAGATGTCATTTTTCTTTTTTTTTAATTTCAGTGACAAGTGTTTCTACCAGTAAAATTATGCCAGAAATATGCTCCCTGCGTTTTGTTCTATATAAGGTAACTGTACCAATGCTCGACACTGTACCAATGCTAGACACTTTCGAACAAAACCCAGTATTTTGAGAAAATTATCCATTTGTTTTATAAGACTATTGACTTAAAAGATGCCTAATGGTATCTATAAGATATGTTCAAATATTCGCAACACCATCCGAAGTAAATTTAGAAAGACTGTTGACAGCAAATAATGTGACTCCGTGAACACGGTCGTGTTATTTCTTAAGATTTTTGCCAAGGGTACTGATTTTTATAGGTGTGATTTTTTTGTTTATAAGTTATGATTATTACTAATTTTAGTATAAACGTTATAAATATTGAAGTTATTGACATACTTGGACCATTGGGACAATGATGTCTAGCATTGGTGTTTTCGACCAAGTGCATAATAATTTAATTTAAAGTAAAAGTATGATAGATTTTAAAGATTTTATGGGCAAAAGTTAATGTCTAATTGTTGCTGTAACAGTTAAAAAAGAATGTAACGACCATGCTGTAATTAATTTGTTAAATTTTTTAGATTGAAATTTTATTTTTCCTTAAAGTGTCGAGCATTGGTACAGTTACCTTACTCTAAGGTTTTGTTTGACCCTAAGCACAGATAACATAATACCCTAAGTGACAGTTCAATTATTTTTGTTTTAAGTACTCTGTTCAACCAATTGATATATACTTAAGTATAGATAGTTCAGCACGTTTTAATTGATTTTATAGACACAGATTTTATATTAATCAATCAATCAGTCAATCAATTAGCCTTTGGCAGTCCACAGGTGCACTAATTTTATAATGCTGTATAAACCGTTTTATTTCTGCATCAGGCTTCTCCGCAGGCTTGACGTCTGTGCTGTGCTTAAGGATAACTGTCACTGTCATTACTGTCAATTTGACAGTGACAGTGATGTTTCCAACGTCAACTGAGCCTGCGGGCTTTCGTGTTTATTTTCTCTTTTTCTGAAACATTGTAAGAAATTAGGCTAAAAATGGATTCAAACGATATATTAGATGACAAGGATAATGGCCCCGAGGTTCAGATAAACTTTCCAAGCTCAGTGATGTGCAGAATCGAAGAAATGATGGGTGGCACTGAGCAGTTCGATAGCACCGAAGTAAGTACACGAATTATATATATATCTTTGCGTAATAACTTTTAATTAGATACCAAAATACGATGGTGGTATCTTTTAAGATGTACTTTGTACATTGTCATCCTTGTTTATGTAATACATAATTTATTTTCATGGTAAGAATAGCGTTTAAATTAATTAACAATACAGTTACTCTAAAGTATTGAAATCTTATAGAAGTCAAGTGTTACTATTCCCAATTTCTTTTTGGAATTTTTCATCAAGATTTGGTTATGGTTAGGTCCATTACATGACATGTAAATTCATAGTCAAGTCAAATAATATTATGACATCACAAATTGGCTGTCCTGTCTGTTAGTTTTTAATTTCTGAAGTCAAGTATGCAGCTCAAAGGACTATGTCGGTAGTCAGTAAAAAAACATAGCTGAAGCTAAGGTTTAATTAATTTATTATATGGATCAAATTAATGTTATTAAGGAGCGATGGAGAATACTCAATAGTCTTGAATTTGGTACTAACTTTTGGTAATTAATTATCAAAAATGCTTTGTTAACTGTGAATAGTTGCCATACTGTGAGGATGAACCCTGCCAGTGACAGTGGTGATAGAAAGATGTGTTGAACTTATTCTTGGAATCTCTCGAGTCTTTAGTTTCATATGAGGGGTTTCGGACCCTAGCCCAAGCCCAGAAATGATAGCAGAAGTCCTGTTATACATAAACTTTAAATAATTATCTTCTTGTGTTTACAGTTTGATGCTGTGGCCTACATAAACCGAGTGTTCCCCACTGAACAGTCACTGTCAGGTGTTGAGAGTGCGGCAGCAAGGTGTGAGTTCCATTTGGCGGGGGTGGAGCATGATATCCGGAGGCTAGTAAGGGCGCAGGCTGAGCAGAGGGATGCAGGACAGAATGCATTGCTAGAGGCACAGAGTTGTATTGCAGAGTTGGCACTGCAGGTTTGTTTTCTCTTATCTTTTGTTTACCATTTAATTTTCATCAGTGATCATGGGTTGAAATATGACCATACCTTTATTAAAAATTTGAGGAAAATAAGAGTGAAGAAGGTGAGGACTGTTTCCAATTTTTATTCTGTAAAAAAATACACAACCAACGCTAAGTTAAACCCACGATTTTTGACGTGCCAACGTCTTATAATGCGATGGAGCCGGCTGCACGCACGAAAAAACATGACGTATGCGGCGTTCGCGTTACCTCCTTCTGAGGCGTTCCATTTAAGGCTTGAAGTGCAAGCGAGAGCGCGGAACGAGCGACAAAGAGGCACAATCAGCCTCCGCGTTCGACATCTGTCTCTCTCTTACTTGAGTGAGCAATGCGTCGTTAAATGACGTTGTCACGTTCAACTATCGTCAGTAAACCGACTTTACAGACAACCAATTTTTTTTTATATAATATGTCAATTTTACTTCAATTTGGTGTTAAGCTGAAGGCAAAGTCTCGGAAAAGAGGGTCACTCAGCTTGACGGCCTCATCCGATGATTTTTGCCCCGAATGGGACTGTACGACTTGGGGAAACACATGAGCTGGTAATTTACGCAATCTACAGATTTTTTACACCTTTAGGTAGTGCAACAAAAAAAAAAAACAATGTTAAAAATGATTGCAAAATCATTCATTGGTTCCGATATATAGCTCGTAAGAGTATCGGTAGATGTCTCCACCGTCGCCCCTTAGACGGAAAGTATAGAGGAATTTGAGTTGGCTTCGTACGGTCTCGGTGGCTTACCGGTTAGAGCAATCCTCCTGTAAGGGAAAGGTAGCGGGTTCGAGTCCCGTCCGAAGTCGATTCTCTTTTCTTTTTGTAAATTGACCTTTAGTTCTTCTAATGATTCCAGGTAGCCGATATAAACAAAAAAGCTGAACGCTCCGAGAGCATGGTCCGCGAGATCACCTCCGAGATCAAGCAGCTGGACTGCGCCAAGTCGAACCTCACGGCGGCCATCACCGCACTCAACCACCTGCATATGCTCGTGGGCGGAGTGGACAAGCTGCGGACCATGACGAGGAACAGGCAGTACAAGGAGATTGTGCTGCCTATGCAGGCGATTATGGAGGTGAGGGTTTGAGCCTTATTCTTAACTAGCTTATGCCCGCGGCTCCGCCCGCGTGTTGTCGGTTATCGCGACCAAACATAGCCTATGTCCTTTCTCAAGGTCTAATCTACCCCTATACCAATTTCATCAAAATCGGTTCATTAGTTTAGATGTGAAAGCGTAACAGACAGACAGACAGACAAAGTTACTTTCGCATTTATAAATAGGGGTTAGAGTATGGATATGGATGGATTAGTAAGGATATGGATTTGTATTGTTGTATTGCATCTGTTCGAAAGTGGTTACCATGTTGCGTAGGTTCGAGGGGGTCACAGGGGCCTTGACCCCCCCCCTCCCCCCTCCCCCCAAATCGAGTACGCCTACGTCTAATTGAAAAGTCTTCCAAAAGGGTATTTTCTTAAGGGATTTCCGCACTTACAAAAAAATTAAGCCCCCTCCCCCTAATTTCAGGCTGCGACCGCACCTGGTGGTTACCGTGACCTATGGGCGTTTGCAACACCAGGGGTGTCACACTCATGTCGTCGACAGACAAAGCAGGAAAAACCTTTGGTGTGCTCATTCTTCTTCATCCTAGCGTTAATCCCAATTGCATCCAAAGCTTTCACCTCAGAGATTGGGCTCCGCTTTACCAGTCTAACTGCGGGTTTGGCTGGTGTTCTCATTGACAGCACTAAAACTCTCCAGTAAGCGCTGACTACTCTACTCACCGCCGGGAACACAACATGAGGTTGTTATGGCTGCGGTATTAGTGGCTTTCTACTTTCATAGTCGAACGGTTTTCTGTATTGTACTAGCGGTGCCCCATGGTTACGACTACCATACCCCCTGCCCACGGTTTTGTCAACTTTTTTTATGTAGGACACGTCAATTTTGTCTCGCCTGATAATAAGCTGAAGTCAAAGTTTCGGAAAAGAGGATCACCATTATAGACACGTACCATGTTACAATGGTGGCACTCAGCTTGACGGTCTCATCAGATGCTTTTTCACGTCCCGCTTAAAGGACCCGGGACTGTAGGAGGAGGGAATCACGTGTACTGGTGAGGAATTCCAGGTCTTAATGGTGCGGCAGAAGGAGGAGTCGCTGAACCGCTTGGTTCTTGATGAAATACCCCCCTCATGTGTAGGTGCTGCAACACTTCGAGTGTTACCGCGAGATCCGCGAGCTGAGCACGCTGCGGGACCAGGTGCACGCCATCCGCACCGAGCTCGCCGCGCAGATACGGGCTGACTTCAAAGACGCCTTCACTGGTATGTGTTCTACTCATAAAGGATACAGGCCCATATTGGTGTGATCACGATAATCTCAGTTCAGTCACGTTTTACTTCTTCTTCTTCATCCTAGCGTTATATCCCAGTCGCATCCGAAGATTTCAGCGTGGAGTCTGGGGTCCGCTTACCAGTCTTAACTACGGATTTGGCTAGACCTCAATATTTTCCGTGAAGCAATTGCCATCTGACCTCCACAATCCAATGGTAACATTAGGTGATATCGAAGTTATGCAGCTAGACTATTGTTTTTTGGACTTTTTAGGGCTCCAACTATCCGTATACTCCTGCGTAGCGGCCGCGTTCACTACCGCTACGCCACGGAGGCTGTCACGTTTTACTTATTTTTATTTCTTTCAATGACAGAGTCATTCGGTCACAATTCTATATAATCACATTACATTCAATGTTGGATGTTGAATGATACGAGAATAAAATACATTTTACGACATTTACAAGATCGGATTAGGTCCGAACTTTTCCTACATCGCAGATACGTGAGGGGTAATAACTGAGCACAATCATACAGGCAATTTTGAGACTAATTCACATACTGTGTCAAATAAAATAACTTTGTTTCTTTTCTTTCATTGCCTCGCCCTCTCTCCCCTCACTTGCCTCTCGTTAAAAGAAATCCTGTACCCATCATCTTTTGGCCTGCCCTCACGCCATTACCTCCCATCCTTTCCTTTCCTACATTCCAAGGTCTAAACACAATAACTTTTGACCTCTAATCTCCCCACAGCCGGCAGCAAGAGCACGATCTCCCACCGGACGCTGTCGGAGGCATGCGGCGTGGTGGACATCCTGGAGCCCAAGGTCAAGCAGGAACTGCTCAAGTGGTTCATCAACGTACAGCTGCAGGTAACCACCCGTACCTGCCAACCCTGTAGGAACTATCTAATGCCCTTCTTGAAGAACCCTATATGTAGCCTGGAATGCTCCTGCTGTAGTAGCAGGAGTTCATTCCACAGCTTGGCGTGAGTGGGATGAAATTCCTTTCATTTCTCACTGTAGACCATTTAGGAACTGCAGCATCAGGGATGTCTCCCTCGTACTGCCGACCCTGTAAGAACCTCTTAATGCCCTTCTTGTAAAACCCGATATTGTTGTAGTCGCTTGGAATAACCACAGCAGGGAGTACATTCCATAGCTTAACTGTGGATCCTAGTGGAGGGAGGCAATTGACTTCTCTGCCTGTAATACATGGAGACTCTAACCTTCTAGGGAGAGTAACTGAGTTACCTAGACACGTCCTGGATTACCGAAGTTCTCCTGTTCATAAGTCTTAGGTTGAAGTTCTAAAGTCTTCTTTACCTTTGTATTTAGGAAGTCCACATCCAGGATGGAAGTTGATCGCGCAGCAATCCCATATCACTAAGAGTACTCTAGCAACAGATCTTCCTGGATCTGTCCTGCCCCCCTAGACAAGCGGCAATTCGTTGCTCGGCGTATGATGGAATAGAATGACAAATGTATAGGATTTGGAGTTTTTGACATTCGTTGACGCCTGTCATATACGTCAAATCCCATACATTTGGCATTCTATTCCATCATACACCGAGCAATGAATTGCCACTTGTCTAGAGGGGCTGGATAGCTCATGCTCTGTGTGTTCCCAGGAGTACCAGCACCTGTTCTCTGCGGAGCAGGAGTGCGCCTGGGTGTCGTTCGTGGAGCGGCGCTACGCCTGGCTCAAGCGGCACCTGCTGGCCTTCGAGGAGTCGCTGGGCAACATCTTCCCGCACTCCTGGCGCCTCAGCGAGGCCATCACGCAGCACTTCTGTAAGGTCAGTGGCTCGTCGTCCGACATTGACAGTCTCTGTCAGCAGGAGGCGTGGGTTCGATCCCCGCTCAGTGCTAATTTGTGCATGAATATGGGTATTTGCATTGGTCTGGTCGTGTTTCGAAGAGCACGTCAAGCCGCGCGTTGCCATTCAAATATCTATGGCAGTATATGCCGTAAAGCGAAACCAGTCAGGCAATAAAAATAAAATAATTGAGGAAAAGTACAAGTGCTTTATTCAATATGTGTAGCAAGTTCCACCAAGTGCCATCAATCTCCAGTATAAACAATCTATGGCAGTCGTTACGAATAATTGGAGTCCTAAAAAGTCCAACAGACTCGGTCTTGCTGCAATGCTTTGATATCGCTCAGTACAGCCAATAGGTTATGGAGGTCACATGGCAGTCGCTTCACGGAAAATATCGTAGTTCAGCCAAATCCGTAGAAAGACTGGTAAAGCGGACCCAGTCTCCGAGGTGAAAGCTTCGGATGCGACTGGGAAGAAGAAGTGTCTCCAGCGCCAGTCCATGTGACAGCCCGCTGTGACCCTGGTGTCGTGCACAGATCACTCGCGCCGAGCTGGGCAGCATCATGTCGTCCCGGCGCAGCGAGGTGGACGTGAAGCTGCTGCTGTACGCCATACAGAAGACGTACAACTTCGAGCAGCTGCTGCACAAGCGGTTCACAGGTCTGACACTTATAGACTTCTTAGAAATAAGTTCATGCGTTCATTCACTCATACGTTAAATCCTGGATTCATTCATTCTTTCATTAAGTCCTACATTTATTCATTCGTTCATTCATTCATTCTATAATTAATTAATTCATTCATTCATTAATTCATTCCTTCTATAATTCATTAATACATTCATTTCTTCATTCATTCCTTTATTTCGCCCTTCATTCCTTCGTTCCTTTATTCCTTGATTCCTTCATTCCTTCGTTCTTTTGTTCCTTCATTCCTTCGTTCTTTAGTTCCTTCATTCCTTCATTCTTTAGTTCCTGCATTCCTTCATTCATTCGTTCCTTCATTCATTCACTCTTTCTTTCATTCAATTCTTCCTTCAGTCATTCTTCATCAATTATGATTTTCGGTCCCACGTTATAGAGGGCGAGCCTATTGCCGTATAGCGGACGTGTGACTTCACTTAGTCATGGGTTGTATGTTTACTGTCGGATGGAGAACAGCCCCATCCCTTAGTCGCCTTTTACGACACCCACAGAACAGCTAAAGAAAAAGCAAGAGAACATACATACATACAATCACGCCTCCATCCCCGGAGGGTTAGACAGAGGTGAATTAACAATGTAACACCCACAATTCACCAATCATTGTATTAGGTCCCACGTAATAGGGGGTGATCCTATTGCCGTATTCCGGGCACTATTGTTGACTCGAGCCATGCATCTGAGGCTGAGTCTGGGCTGTATAGTGTATATATCTGTCTGACGTTAAACAGCCCTATCCCTCAGTCGCCTTGTACGACACCGCATGGGAGGAGATGGGGTGGCCTAAATTCTACTCTGCCGGGAACCAACACGGCAAATAATAGGATAGATGGAATTGCCATCAACGACTGTCATCAACGTCAAAACTAGACTTTAGACTAAATTATAAGCATTTTTGTTTTGTAAATAGCCCTAAAAAAAAAAGCCCGCTGAGTTTCTTGCCGGAGTCTTCTCAGGCCGGGGCCGCGTTTCGAACCGGTGGTCCATTTGCTAAGCTAGTCTTTAGTACATATACATATATTTTTGACGTTTTGTAAGCGCCGTTTTGATGGTCTATACAGAATAAATGATTTTTGACTTCTATTCTACAATACGTCGATCAACGCATTGCCACAGGTTGTGTATTCCATTAATTTTCTTTCGCTTACGTTATCGATGTTTTTAATAGTATTTAATATGTTCTAGGTACGGAGCTTTCGGCCGAGCCGGTGGACGTGGGCGTCGATAAACAGACAGAATTCGATACTGACAGCAAAGATGTAAGTCTAATATATCTTGTTTAGTGTACCAAATATCATCAAAATATCTTCAAAAAAAAGATCTCATCCCCTATTACCCAATCTTTAACCCCCACATTCGTTATAAAAGGCAACCTATATCTGTTTCCAAGCTCATATCCATCATTGTGCCAGATTTCATCATGAACTTTCAAACAAATTTCCATCGCCTATCCCCCCCCCCCCCTTTTTTCCGCGAAAAAAGGTAGCCTATGTCCGTTCCCATGCTTTAATCTATCTCTGTACCAAATTTCATCAAGATCGGTTCAGCGGTTTAGGCGTGAAAGCGTAACAGACAGACAGACAGTTACTTTCGCATTTATAATATTAGTATGGATATAGATTATTTCATTTTCAATTATGTTACCAATATTGACGTTTCTGTTGCCATTCTTTACAGCTTTCAGCTCCGAGCTTATAATAATTTTCAATTAATAGTTAGTGGTAAGGCCTCTGTTGTAATCCCTACTAATATTATAAATGCGAAAGTAACTCTGTCTGTCTGTCTGTCTCGCTTTTACAACTAAACCGCTGAACCGATTTTGATGAAATTTGGTATAGGGGTAGATTAGACCTTGAGAAAGGACATAGGCTATGTTTGGTCGCGATAACCGACATCCACGCGGGCGGAGCCGCGGGCAAAAGCTAGTGTGTGTATATCGTCGTGTCCGCAGGGCGGGGCGGAGGCCGAGGCGGAGTCCCCGTGGCTGGGGCAGATCGGCGCGTGCTTCGAGCCCTACTTGTCGCTGTACATCAGCTCGCTCGACGCCAACCTGCGTTCCCTCACTGACCGATTCATACAGGTCGGTATCGTCTTCAGAGGCAGAAGCTCCCGTTACAATTTACAATTTGGAAATTGGAAATTGTAAATTGTAAATTGAAAATTGTAAATTGTAAATTGAAAATTGAAAATTGTAAATTGTAAATTGTAAATTGTAAATTGTAAATTGTAAAATTTTAGAATATCGAATTTCAATACAAAAATTCCTTTTAAATTTGGAATATCCGATTCCAATTTGGCTCTTTCAAATTTAGAATACCGCATTCCAATTTAGAATACTACTATTCCATTTTGAAATACCGTTATTCTAATTTAAAATATAGAATTCCTCTCCGGCATATCGCTTCGTAGTGCGCATTGCTGATACCCAGAGCTGATTTGACAATTTTATTGTGAAAGAAAAACTTTTTATAACTACACCTGTAAATCTCCGAAAGGGTAGCAGGTGTATTAAACACCCCATCTCGCTATGATTTCCGATCCCTTTATTATTAGAGGGCGAGTTTATTGCCGTTAAGCGGGTAGTTTGTCATGACCTATATGTTTACTGTCACTACACATATGCTGTGTAACCGTGTCAGGACGCGAAGGCGCCGCCAGCAGCGGGAGACACATCGCACCACGCGGCGGGAGCCGTTATCTCGAGCTGTGCAGATTTGTTCCTGTTCTATAAGAAGTGTCTTGTGCAGTGTGCACGGCTTACTACTGGCGAGCCTATGATCGGTAAGTGGACATCATACTGTAGGTTATAGTAGAAGGTTAAGGCGGAGTAGCTTCCGCCTTAACCTTCTAACATAGTTCATCAGAGGTAATAATACCTACTAGTAAACACAACAACAAAAGCGAATGTTTGTTACTTAATAACGCCCAAACGGCTGCACGAATCTGGCTGAAATTTGATACAGGAAAAGCCATGTAAGGCAGGAATGTGTTTATAATTCGCGCGGGCTACAGCATTTTATAAACACTACTAGGCTAAAAAATATAAAATCGTAGACGTGCTGCGAGAGAGAGAGAGACAGAGAAAACGCTCTACAAAAGCGAAGCGTGCCGATGTTGGCCGAACTGTCCCGAACAGTTCACCTTGGAGGGAAGTCGTCACAGTAACGGTGCTTATATAAAGAAACAGGTTCTTTAAGCGGGGCGTGAAAAAGCATCTGATGAGGCCGTCAAGCTGAGTGCCACCATTGTAAGATGGTACGTGTCTATAATGGTGACCCTCTTTCCAAGACTTTGCCCTCAGCTTACCATCAGGCAAGGCGAAGTCAAATTGACGTGTCCTATATAAAAAAAAAAAAGAAAAACACCACATATTATGATAAAAAACAGTCGCAACGCATTCTCGCCCTTATGTCTAAAGACACAAGGGCGTGAATACTTTGTGATGTTTTTTGACAAACGACGAATTGACATGACGGCTACCGATAGCCGATACCGGTAACCTGTTTCTTGGTATAAAAACGTGTTGTTTGTTCAACAAGTGACCGCCATTGTTCCGGCCCGAGTTACAGCACGTGGGCGATAAGAAACGTTTGTTTTAAGCAAAGGAACAACAACAAGTACAGTTAAGGTTACCAATGCTTTTTCGCTAGAATGTACTCTACTAGTTATTGCCCGTGGTTCCGTCCACTTGAATTTCGGTTATTGTATAACGTAGCTTATGTCCTTTCCCTAGCTTTAGTCTATTTCTGAGAACTCACGAAGTGGCTGCACACTGGGCAAACAAAATATGACACGATATGTCGTCGACTCGACAAAAGAAGTCCATCTCTGTATCAAATTTTACCAAAACCTGTTCAGTAGTTTAGGTATGATAGTGTAACAACGTAACATAAGGTACATTTTTCAATGTCCTTTTTTTAATGAATTCTGTTAATTTATTTATTTTAACTATAGGAGTCTACTCAATTTCGTGAGGACCCTACCATATTATATAAGACATGTCAATTTTACTTCATCTCGCTTGATGGTAAGCCAAAGGCAAAGTCTCGGAAAAGAGAGTCACCATTACAGACACGTTATCTTGGACCTAAATCGTAAGACAAACGAGGCTCTGACGCCCGCGGATTGCTTCATGCTTGGTGAATGTGAGCTCGTCCACCGCAGTAGCACCCCGTGCTATCCTCAAAAGACACACAAGATATGTGTACTGCGCGTATAGAGCACATTTTAGGTTCAAAATACGTGTCTGAGGCTGGACTGAGGGTCACCATTGTATAGCTTGACGGCCTCATCGCTTAAAGGACCCGGGACTGTAATTACTTAGTCTTTAGCTGCTTGTTGGTCACCATTCTAACACAGTTCGTGCTATTGTGCACAGAGCTAGCGGGCGTGTTCCAGAAGTACCTCCGCGAGTACGCCAGCGCCGTCCTGCAGGCGGGCCTACCCCGGGGAGGTGGAGGTGGAAGCTTGCCTCACGGGGTGCCCGCACTGGTCACCAATCTACACACGCTCCTGAGGGACGACAGCGGGAACGACGCCAGGTGAGGGTCAGCGTCATAAGACTCTTGCTTCGGAGTCAGGGGTCCCCTTGTCGGCTAAAGGTCCAATCCCACCAAACGCACCGCACCGGCCCGCATCGGAACGTATTCAACAATCTTTAAACAAAATTAAATCTTATTATCACAGTGTTTAAAGTTTATATTACCAAGTCACGCACGACAGCTTGACGTACGTCGACGGGTGAACGGAGCCGGCGACATGCCGCGACACACGATCGGCTCCGTCCTTAATACAAACTTTAAACACTGTGATAATAAGATTTAATTTTGTTTAAAGATTGTAAAATACGTTCCGATGCGGGCTAGTGCGGTGCGTTTGGTGGGATTGGACCTTAATACTCCACTACTTCCCATGGTCTTGGTCCCTTTAACAAATCGTTCGCAGCAAGTGATCAATAATTTTGCCTATCTGGTTCTCAATCCTTTCCGAAATAGACCTTCCTCTTGCACCCTCGTCAGGACCCTCTCATTTGTTATCCTGTCTGTCCAGCTTATTCCCTCCATCTTTCTCCAGCATCACATTTTGATCGCCTCCAGCCGCTCTCTGTCCTTCTGTGACATACCCATAGAGTGCAATGCCCCAGATATAAGAGTTTATAAACCTCATGCCAGCCCAGCGACACGGCCACGGCCAGACGTGGGCATTGTCCTACATTTTATCCACAATGTCACAAACATAACTACCCAGGTACCGGTCAGTAGCATCCAAAACATTTTGGAGTTCAGGGTCTACTGTACCAAAAAGCGTCTGCCGTCTGACCCCTCAACTCCAAGAGGGAGCTCTTGACCCAGAGCCTCGTCCGTCATACTTACAGGTGGCTTGAACCCCGAAAGTCTTGGTAGAACCACAGTGCGGTACTTTAAATAGGTATTTATTATCAGATTATAAAGTGGACTTTAGCTACGACTTTACGGATTTACTGGTAAGCTATCAACCATTGTTAGGTATCACTGTAAGGTGGCAACCACTCATACCACTAAAACTGCAAAAAAAATCATTTTAGACTTTATTCGTATACTTTTTAAGTTCAAAATTAAATTAAAAAGAGTTCATAACATTTTTTCATTCACTCTAGGTACAAGATGCCATTTAATTTTAAACTTTAAAAACATAATGAAAAAGTCTAAAATGAAATGGCATTTTTTGCAGTGTCTTTGGCATAACAGTGGTTGAGAATTAGCTGAATCGGGTTTTGAAGGTCTCTATTTATACAAACAACTTTACAGGTATACAAAACAAGAGATATCCAAGATCACAAGCGTGATCACCACTTCGGAGTACTGCCTCGAGACCACAATCCACCTGGAGCAGAAGCTCAAGGTCAAGGTCTCCCCCGGCCTCGCGGACAAGATCGACATGACGCCAGAACAGGACCTGTTCCACAAGATCATCAGCAATTGCATCCAGATGCTGGTGCAAGACCTGGAGTTGGCTTGCGAACCAGCACTGCAAGCCATGACGAAGATATCCTGGCTGAATTTTGACAATGTCGGAGACCAGAGTTCGTACGTCACTCAGATTATTATGCATTTAAAAAACGCCGTCCCGAGCTTAAGAGATAACTTATCTTCTTCTAGAAAGTATTTTACACAGTTTTGTATAAGATTTGCGAATTCATTTATACCTAAATTCATTCAAAATATATACAAATGTAAGCCGATATCCACGGTAGGGTCCGAACAGTTGTTACTAGACACTCATATGTTGAAGACTGCGTTGTTGGAACTGCCGTCGATAGGGTCTGAAGTTCGACGCCCGGCGCCGGCCACTTACACTAAAGTAGTGATTAAATTGATGACGAAAGCTGAAATGATTTTGAAATTAGTGATGGCGCCTTTAGATGGGAATGTTGAAGGTTTTGTGGCACAATTTGTGCAGTTATTGCCCGAGTGTACTCTTGCAGAGTTTCATAAAGTCCTGGATATGAAGGGTGCTAAGTTATCGAAGGCTCAGCAGAGTTCAACGGATGCGTTGTTTAAGGAAACTTGTAAAAATGTACATAGTGAGGTTGGGAAATAGTGTGATAGGTAATGAGTTAATCATGAAATTCCTGCATAGCTAGTGTGCATATACTCACGCCTGTAGGCAGAGGTGTATTTAACGTCCACATTTCGCCAGCTATGGTTTTCGGTCTCACGTGATAGAGGGCGAGCCTATTGCCGGCAAGCGGGCACTTAGTCATGGGCTGTATATACGACGAAATAATATTGATAATAAAGTACATACTGTTCATAATATTCTGTGTGTGCGTGTGTGTCTTCGTGCTTGTGTGTGTGCGCGCGTACGTATGCGTGTATTATCGAGTGATAGACACACAATATTTTTGACGGTATGTATTTTATTGTCATTATAATAATCATGTGTGCGGTGAGCCCAACGCAATATGTTTTTAGAGTAAATATAACAAAATTGACCAGATTTGTTTAGTTAGGAAAATTTTATGTAATATCTGTACTTAATGTTAATGTGGATATTCCTCAAATCACGACATTTTAATTTGTTAAAACGATTTTAAATAATGACGTTTAATAAATCTATATTGTTATGTCTAGATAGGGTGGAATAAATATCAATTAATTTAGGTATTTTTAAGTTATTTGTACTTTTACAATTTAGTAATAGAGAAAAATATTATAGTTTCTCACTTTCCTATGTAAGTAATATGAGACTATAAGACGATTTTCGGCCTTCCGTTTAAGTTCCTATATCCCATAAAATCACTCAAATCGGACATAACGATAATCATAACCTCTTACCATCAGGAGGGCCGTGTGCTTGTCTGCGACCTAAGTAGTATTAAAAAAAATCAGAGCACTTCGCAAACGAGACCAACTGTCCCAGATTGATCGGGAACATTTGGACACCTACGGTAGTGTCCAATAATTCTAGATCGGATTGAGACAGTTTGCAAGAAAGAAACAAAATATATACAGACATGCACGGAAACAGTATGATCGTAATAATATCTGGTTTAATTTAAAAAAATTGAATATTTATTTTTATAATTTACATATTAATACGTTTAATTAAATAAAACTGAAAATGGAATATCCACATTATGCTTTACTTATGTTATTATATTTATATTTATAAGTATGTAAATCTCGCGACATAGTTCTGACTTTATTTTAACAGTATAGTGTGGAATGAAGTTAATAGTTAATATTTATTGGGGCTTCAGTCTCTAGACCCAAAGGTGCAAGGAACCGAGATTATGCTATCCGTCCGAGTCTGTCTTGTCAAGAGAAGTCTAAGGCCCGTATTCTAGAATGCCACTCAGCTGAATCTCGATTTACCTCAGGTAAGATTGTATGCACAGATTCCTCAGATTTGACAGGCTGTCAGACAGATTACTATTAGAATAGAATAGATACCTATAATCGAAGTTTTGGGGGGGGGGGTCACTTCGGAAATTCTTTAAGAAATTTAACCCTCCCTCCGCTCGTACTGGGACTTTTCAATATGACTTGCATGGTTTTGAGGGGGGGGTCATGTCCCCTGTGACCCCCCCCCCTCGGACCGCGCCTGGATTGTCTATAGTTCTATACAATCTGTCCTCAGGTAAATCGTGTTTAAGTTGAGCTTCATTCTAGAATACGGGCCTTAAGATTGACGAAGCCGACAGCATACGACAATGACAGACGCATGCAGCACATACAGCGTACCCATTACTTGTTAAACTCCGATACGGATAAAGGGGACCATTGAGAAGCCGCAATGAACTACGTGCAACTGCTGTGTGCGTCGGCAGTTGTCGTATGCGGTCGGCTACGGAATCACACCTCAATACTCAATCAAGTCAAGAAAAAGATTCCGAAATTAGGGATTTTCCTTTGGGAGAATATTAAAAATGATTTGCCAATAAAGCTCAATCTCATGTACCTAAATGCAAGGCTTTGTAAAAGTTCAGGTTGTGTTTGGAACTAAACTTATTTCGTTATTTCTGGATGCAGAAACGATTGAACTAGTTTTGATGCAGTTTTTTTCGTTTGATAGGTCTTGGACAATTTGATCGCAATCGGTTGAGTAGAACCGGGAGATATGAGCAAAAGTCGTAGTCGCGATGATAGAATGTAGTATTCTATCATCGCACTTCCCAAGCGAACACAATATGGGGCTCTTCAAAAGGGCATTAGAAGGTTTGTTCAGGGTCGGCAGCGCGAGTGTGACGCCCCTGGTGTTGCATACGTCCATAGGCCACGGTAACCACTTTCCATCAGGTGGGCCGTGTGCTTGATTGCCACCTAAGTGGTATAAAAAAAAACTTGAGTGTAGATTTTATGAGCGCCCAGGTTACTTCTGGACGCAAAAAGTACTGAACCGATTTTGATGCAGTTTTTGTTTTGTTTGAAAGATCTTGATCTGACTTAAAATATTACATACGTTTGATCGCAATTAGTTGAGTAGAACTTGAGATATGAGCAAAAGTCGTGTATGTTCATACATTTTCCACCCAAGTTTAGTTTTAGAATACAATCAGTACTTGAAACTCAACTTGAGATTTATGGCGGAGACTCGTTGTGAAGTAGCTAAAGTGTGTGAAACCTTTTCTATATAATTCGCCGTGTGACAGGAGTAAGAGAAAA
The DNA here is from genome assembly GCA_914767945.1 of Eilema depressum. Taxonomy (NCBI): domain Eukaryota; kingdom Metazoa; phylum Arthropoda; class Insecta; order Lepidoptera; family Erebidae; genus Eilema; species Eilema depressum. Next base: position 10,814,043 of record OU612040.1, read on the forward strand.
ACCAAAGACCATATTTTATTCATTGAGTACTATTTTAATGGCGGACATTGTGCTTCCATGGCGTGTGGCTTTACGGCCATATTTCTAAAGAGGACTTTTACTCTTAGTACTATCTGAGGGCTAACCATGAACTCCTAAAATAGGTCAATAATTGAACAACTGTCTTACTACCAACTGCAAATGTAACTTTGTAATCCTATAATATTTATATGGAATTACAAAGTTATTTATGCAGTTGATAGCATGCCAGCCATTCAATTTTGACGTGTTTTAAGAGTTCATGGTACTTACGGGCTCTGAGCATTAAAATTGCATTGTATGTATGATGTATGGGCTTGAGTCAAATGTATCTCACTGTGTTTTACTTAACCGCCTTCCCTGCATCGTGCGTTGTGCAAATCGTATAGACTTTTTGCACGATTCATCATCATCATCATCATTTCAGCCATAGGAAGTCCACTGCTGGACATAGGCCTCCCCTATAGATCTCCAATAGGTGCAAATTTTCTGTACGAACTTAACTTAGTTTTATTTGCACAAAGAAAGCGTACACACGCTCGACGCAGTGGAGGCCTTTATACCTAAGGCATGAGTTATACAGAAACGGTACAGCACGAAAAAGGCTCAAACGCATTATAAATATGTTATAGTCCCATCTCCTCGCCTTTTTGTAAGTAATTTTAATCACGTCCACGACCTATCCGTGCCGTTCATATAATTCATACCTTATTCTTTTTGTGAACGAAATATAATTTATGAAGCGCAGGCTCAAATAATCTTAGTCTAAAGTTAATTTAATGTGAATCCGGACATTGTATGAGTGTGTTGTGTTATTTATTGTTAACAATGTGATTATGGCGACATTCCACTAATTTTTAATATAATTCTAGTTTTTATATGTATTAACGATTAAGTAAATAATAAATGTTTCAATTTATACGTGTTGTATTATTGTCAGTGCACCTAATAAGACAATATTTCTGAAAAATAAAAGGTTTAATCCGTCTTTTTTTATACCACTTAGGTGGCAGACAAGCACATGGCCCACCTGATGAGTTTGAAAAGTATAGGTACATTCTGTCTGTAAAATCTGTCGAAGTAACGACGGCAGTTGGCGCAAACGAGTCCTAGAGTGGAGATCGCGAGAAGGTAAACGGCAGGTGGACCCCCCACAGACAGATGGACTGACGGCCTGATAAAGGTGGCTGGGACCCCTCCGGCCACTTGGATCCTATACCTATAATCCCATGGGATCCTATTATAGTTTATTTTGACCTTTTTGTTCCTATATTCATAGGATTTCATTCCTACTGGATGTGTCTCGCCACAGGCAGAGGGATTCAACCTCACGCATTGGGTCCGGAAACGGTGCGCATAGTGCGGTATGAGAGGAACTAGAAAAACGTAACTACTTTCCATCAGTGGGCCGTGTGCTTGTCTGCGACATAAGTAGTATAAAAAAAACTTCATTCCGCGCACGCGTAAGCTGTGGAATGATTCTTTTTTTTATAGGACACGTCAATGTGCCTTCACCTCGCCTGATGGTAAGCTGAAGGTAGTCTCGAAAAAGAGGGGTCTCGGATGCGGTGGTTTTCCCAAGCGACTACAATATGGGGTTCTTCAAGAAGAGTAACAGAATGTTCTTATAGAGTCGGCCGTGTGCTGGTCTGCCACCTAAGTGGTATAAATAAAGCAACTGCCTTCTGACCTTCCAACCCTGACATGATGATACATCGTGCGGTTTTAGTAGGTTCGAGTCCGACACATACATACCCACCTCATCGTTAGTTGCTGTGTTTGTTTATTCTTAGACTACATACCGATACCTCCCACGTAAGTTGTTGTAACCCACAAAATTGCCATTTTGTGTTTTTCACGTAAAAGTGTCTAATTTTATGTATAGTATCCTGTAACAATTAGATCAAATCCAAAAATCTATTAATTTCGGTAGTTTTCAGAAGTATAACATCGTAAGTTCCGAAGTATCCCGGCGTATATTGTGGTATTTATTACTTGCAATAGTTTACGGCGGGCGGTGTGAGTCTGACGAGCGCGCTCATCCCGCGTATGTGTGACATAAAACAGACTACGTTGGAACTCGCTGTAGGTTGCATGTCACGCGCGTATTTTATGTGTTGATTTGATATTTATTACGTAATAGTACTAGCACATATTTTCTGTATTTAAAATATTGGTTATTTAAAATGTGGTATTGATTACATACAACAATATACGTTCCTGAATTTACAAGTATTTTGTGTTAAGTAATACATACAACATTTTACTTCGGAATTAGTTATACTAAAGTACATGGCAAGATGACTTACAATGATTTACGTGGTCAAATTAACTATTTTATGGTTACTAAGTAACACATACAACAATCTACTTCGCTTATCACTGACATTGTGTAAGTTGTAAGTAACATTTGCGGTTTATAGATGTGATCAAAAATCTATAGAAATAAATAAAATTGAAGTGTCTGTTTGTAATGTCAAAATAACAAGTGAATAAACATTTGAACCTAAAAAAAAGAAAAAAATAAGAAGTTGAATGAAATTTTGAAGCATTTATTATGCTAACTTAATCATCTTATCATCTTAACTTCTTCATCTTTTTCATCAAATCTTCTTCTTCGATCATCAATCATCATCATCTTATTCAACATAACAAATTTTTACTAAATGGGTGTGAATGTATATCAGGTACCATTAACAAGAACATAATTTAAATGTCTTTGGTCGGTCTGTCTGTCTGTTCCGCTAATCTCCTCCCTCCTCTCGAAGGTGACGGAGCGTATCATTAATACATAGCTTCTGGGGTACTTTGAACTGTATGATCTGCTGAGCAACCGACAGTACGGCTTCCGCCACCGTAGCTTAACCGGTGTATCTTATCTTAACCTTCTTTTGTATCTCACAAACCGTTGCGCGCAAGCCATCGAGACTCGAGGTGAGGCACTGGCGGTTAGTCTCGATATCGGAAAGGCCTTTGATCGGGTCTGGCAGACGTCTTCTTGCAAAGCTCTTATGGACTCCCCAAGGAATTATGCGAATGGATTGCCAGCTTTTTGTCCAACAGAAGTATCCAAGCCGTCGTTGATGGCAGTTGCTCGGACCGCATGGACATAAAACGCTGGTGTCCCACAAAGTTCCATGTTGTCTCGACCTTGTTACTGCTGCATATCAATGACATGCTGTCGGATGACTCCATTCATCGCTATGCGGACGACAGTACCGGAGACGCTTGTTACACGGACCGTGCAAATATCCCTCAGTCCGAGATGGAGGAAAGCCGCGAACAACTTGTGTCTGAAATCGAGACTACGTTATCTAGAGTACCCGATTGGGGCAGACTGAATTTAGTACAATTCAACCCCTCTAAGACACAAGTACGTGTATTCACCGTTAAGAAAATCCCATTTATTGTAGCATCGCAATTCCTGGGCACACTGCTTACCATTTCCTTGAGTATTGGGATCCTTGATATCGATATCTCCAGCGACGTACAATACCGTAGTCAATTGGAAGACAAGGTGAAGCTAGCATCAAAGAAGCTTGGAGTGATCAACAGGGTGAATACTTAACTGTCGGGCAACGACTCCGCCTACATAAGGCACAGGTTCGGCCCCACTTGGAGTACTGCAATCACCGTTTTGTCGAAGCGCCTACGTGCCAGCTTGAAACTTGAAGTGGTCAACCCCTTCGACTCGGTACAAAGACGACTATTGAGGCTCGTTGACCATCCCATACTCGCAGGTCATGTGGAACGTCTCAGTCTCAGAAGAGACTTTGCCTCACTGTGTGTGTTCTACCGAATATACAATGGTTTGTGCTCAGATGAACTATTTGACATGATACCCACAGCTGCATTCTATCATCGCATCTCGCCACAGGCAGGGAAATCATCGTCACACACAACGTCCGGAAACAGTACGCACTGTGCGGTATGAAAGGAACTACATCCCTCGCACACTCAACCTATGGAATGAACTCCCTGCGGTGGTTTTCCCAAGCGACTACCATTGATTGATAAATTGATAGCTGCCGTTGACTGGACAATACTTGTAGACTACACTTATGAGAAGCACTATAAAAGGAGGATGTCTGTACCTCGTCATCCAAACCCGATATATTCCTTTTTTCACGATCGCATAGGCGAGCAGTGCTTGTAGAACGCACAGTACCGTGGAAAACTAACATACCTAAAGACCACGCTATAAAGACGAACAAATACTTTGACCTGACTAACGAGTTAACCAAAAATGGCTACGTGATTAAACTCTACGCCGTAGAAGTAGGACCAAGACGATTTCAAGCTAAATCCCTGTACAACTTAAAGACCTCGGATTGCCAAGAGCTTCAGTAAGCTCTTTACTAAATCGAATGTCCAAAGCGGCATTGATAAGATCTTACCAAATTTGGATAGGTAGGGGGGTACACTACTGACGGTGGAGGTGAGCGCTGATGCATCACAAAATGGCCACCCTTAACCTACATCTGGGTCGCAAGTCCCAGTCGCCGTCACGGTGTGCTCTGTATCACGGGTCCATAAGGACCCGGCGACCGCACGGTGAATCCATGGAGTGCTGAGAATCGGATCTCTGGGGCTCTTCAAGAATGGGCATTAGAAGGTCTTTTCAGGGTCGGCAGCGCGAATGTGACGCCCCTGGTGTTGCATACGTCCATAGGCCACGGTAACCACTTCCCATCAGGTGGGCCGTGTACTTGTCTGCCACCTAAGTGGTAAAAATAAAACATACCACACCTTTTTTCTCTCTTGCTTTTCGGCGTAAATTGTTGTATCTGGTACATACGACTAAATGCGACTCATGTGTTTCGGTGTACATAATTGTAAGTGACTGATACAACAATTTGTAAAGGTCATATACCGCGGTAAAGTGTTGTAACAGCAAAATCTCTAAAACCTTTGGTATTTTTGAATAATACCATGAGGTAAACGCTAAAGTATTATTAACTGAAGTCACATATTGAATTTTATAAAGATTAGTTGAAAACTGCGGTTTTTATTGCCAATAGTACCTTTGAAACGCTCTCCTGTAAAATCACAGTTTAGAAGTTACAACAGTTTACGTAGGAGGTATCGATACAAACTTATAATGGCGATGGTAATGAAAAACTGAAAGGAAATAACATGCATAAAATAATGATACGAGTAACATTACTTTCAGTCTGCTAATCGGAATATCGGCATAACTTGAATTGGAAAAGACAACACTAGCAAATACATTACTTTCTCTCCTCTACACGCAACATCGACAAAATTGTTCAAGAGTCAAGACTAGATTAGCATAGAAATTGATTAAAAATGTTAAAATAAAATATAAATATCCTTAATAAAAAGTGCAAAAGTGAATAAAACACAACGTCCAAACCAAAATTAAAACCTAAACAGTTTCCTTTTCCGATTAGGCTGTATATTGTGTTTACAATTTCCTTTCCTGTTTTTAAAAAGTCAAACAAAAAAGTAAACAAACATGGTTGACAGACACGATACGTCAAAATCAGTCGCTCATGGAGAGCCGCACCGCGCGGTGTTGTTGTTACGTTGGACAATGGTGATTTTTCCTGTGCGAAAGTGCTTGCAGGCGGTTAGGGTAGCTCTATTATTAGTTTTGGTGGTGACTATTCTTAGTTTATTCGAACAGTGGCGGGGTGGGCAACGAAACGCAGGTGCCGCATACACGAACCCTCTCGAAGCCGCTTACGAGAGACAAATCTTAGAAGATGAAGCTCGTATCATCCCTGGACTTGGTGAAGGAGGTGTCGCAGCCCACCTCCTCGGCCCTGAGAAGAAGCTTGGCGAGGAATCGGAGAAGAAACTCGCTATCAATGTGTATCTAAGTGACAGAATCCCTTATAACAGAACTTTGAAAGGTGAGTTTTCGTGTTAGAAATACATAAAATTATGTGAATTCTAACTGAAATGTACTCATAAATAAGTAGTAAACATTTCCTTTTTACACTTAAAAGTTATGGCGGCCTAGAAACGATAACAATAATTGGTATAATATTGAATCTAGATGGCTAAGCGTAATGTGTGCTTAGTGAAAGTACCGGCGCGTTGTGGTCGTAGTCAACAGCCGCGGCTACTTGATTATGTGTGGCAGTAAAATGTATTACGTGCACATATGAGTGCATGTTGAATATAAAATAGGTTTATGTTAGTTCGATGCAGTAATACTGCTTACTGTATTTTTTATTTGATTCTAAACACATACTTTCATTTATAAGTTTGACACATTATGTATAGAATGTTATAATTTTATGATTAGCAGATTTAAAATTTAGTAGACTAAGTACTCCAAAGTTAAAAACTCAACATGAATATGAAGAAAGATAATGATGATGAATGTTTTTTCATTTTATATTTAAACTGTAGTTTATACAGTGCTGCATTTGCTACAAACTTTGTTTACACAGGGTCGGTAGCATGAGTGTGACTCCCCTTGTGTTTTCCACAAGCATAGGCTATGGCAACGGTAACCACTTTCCATCAGATGAGCCGTGTGCTTGTCTACCACCTAAGTGGTATAGAAAACATCATAATTCTGCTGATTTGATTTAATTAGCATTTTTATTATCAAGGAATGACGACAATAAAAAAAGATACCTACTATGTTACAGTTCTCTTTTAATAAAATAAATAATAGTTTAGAAAACATGCTTTAATATGAGATCTAACTTAGCATTACTATTAGAGCTATCGGGATATTGACCATGTTGTATTGTTAAATACCTATTACAAACTTAGAAGTAACACACACACGACTCACCCAAATTATTTAATGAATCATCGCCAGCAGAAGTTCATATTGAATTACTGCCTACTACTTTTTGTTCAAGACACATCAGACATGTATTAGATGAACTAACCATATTATCATTATCTAGTTGCCCTTGTCTCAAATACTTGAGGTTGGCGCAACATGTCATTCAACTCCATACATTTCTGTCAGATGTCATTTCCTCAGTCAGTCCCTTCTTTGCCATATCATCTTTCATGCAATCCATCCATGAACTTACCATATGCCTGCAATTAAATAATTTTCATGTAATATAAATAAAAATAAAAAAAAAATATGGGAATCTGTCGGATTTGTTGCCATTTAGGATTATTGCTCTGCTCCCTTGGTTAGTAACATGATGTTATATGTATAGCCTTTAACTCTTCCTCCATAAATAGACTATTTGTTTTTCTCTACAACCAAAAAGTCTACCTGATGAGTATGTGGTCATCTACTTAATATATTAAATACTAGCTGTTGCCCACGGCCCCGCCCTTGTGGATGTCGGTTATCGCGAGCAAACATTACCTATGTCCTTTCCCAAGGTCTGATCTATTTCTGTACCAAATTTCATCAAAATTGGTTCAGTGGTTTAGGCGTATGGAGTATGATGTATGAATTTACCTTTTTTTTTAACGTGCGAAAAATTCCCACGGACGGCACTCTCGCCGAAGCCGGTGGGTTATGTTGGACTCGAATCGACTTAAGCTGGGTCCACATTTGTATCATTTGCTCGATCCGAGCACCGTGTCCGTATCGGCGACGCGTATCTTAATCGCGTATGTGGCCGGGTGATGAAACGCGTATCAATGATATATACATTGTGATCATGATACGCGTCGCCGATACGAATACGGTGATCGGATCGGGCAAATGATACAAATGTGGACCCAGCTTTAAACGCACGCCGCCGTCTGTGGGCCGTCGGTTGCCGGAAGTGAGATTATCGTAGCCATATCCCTCGCACCCCGGCCGACCCAGGGCCATATCTCTTGATCTGGCTCTCTTCCGGTGGGAGGACCACGGAGTCCCCAACTCACCTCCAGGTACGGAGAGGCGCACACCGCGCGCCGCCACAGCGGCCTGCTTCTGCTAGGGTGGCAGGCAGCTCCACCCGTCACCCCCAGGCCTGCGCTCATGGGGGACGGAGGTCATTCTGCGACCTCCAACGCCGACGTTTTTACCAGTGGTGAAGGGTGAAAATTTGCAAAAGGGAAGCTAATGGAAAAAATACTAAGCTCTATCTTGTTTGTCATTCACAATGCGACCCATTGAGTAGCCTGCATTACATGCCATATTTGAGCTCCATGTGTAAATCGATTCACAAAGAGAAAAGAGAAAGATAAAAGAGAGTAAGGGAAAGATCGCGGGTTCGAATCCCGCCCGAAGTCATTACTCTTTCTCTTTTAAAATCGATTTAAACAATCAGCATAATAAATGCTTCATAATTTCATTCAACCATGTGTCATAGTCCCGAAACTTCGCTATTAGGAAAAAATCTGGGTCGAAAAATATCACTCCCTGAGAACTTGAATTAAAAAGTTTCCCATGAAGGATATTCTATGAAGTGATGTTGTCAATACATGTCAATAGTACATTCGTGGTCAATGGCGCCCAGAGACAACAAAGTATTGTTTGAACGACCACTTCAGTTTCAGAGGAATTCCTATTTGTGTTTACTATTCGACTGCTAAGCTAGAGGTCGCGGGTTCGATACCCGCTCAGTACAATTATTTGTATGCGTTCACATTTTGCTGACTATGATTTTTGGTACCACGTAATAGAGGGCAAGCCTATTGCCGTCATGCGGGCATTTTGCCTGTATGTTAACTTTCGGATGGAGAATAGCCCTCACGCAAGTCGCCTTCTACAACAACCACGGGCAGAAATAGGGCTAGTCCACCTGAATCCAATATAAGTTAAATTGTTCACACGCAACAATAATAACCACCTCAGAGGCCACTACCTAAGATTATCCACCAGCTTCTCGAATAACAATCCACACAAAAACTTTATACCTAAGTAATAGGGTAGTGAGAGAGTGGAATAAGCTACCACATGATGTTGTGACAGCCCAGAACATTAACCAATTCAAAAATAGATTAGACCAACACCTTAACCAAAAAAATAAACACTAGTGCATTATCAGTTGTTTCGACTGCCTGCCTGTTAAAAATAATAATAAGTTAGGTATGAGAAAAATACGAACGTAGGACGGTAGGACGTCCACCCACAAGGTGGACAGACGAACGAACGGAACGTGCTGGATGCGAGCCGCTTCCAACCGGTCTTATTGGAGATCTATAGGGGAGGCCTATGTCCAGCAGTGGACTTCCTATGGCTGAAATGATGATGGTGATGATGATGAGAAAAATCGACTGGTTAGAGCCGTCCAAAACCACACGCATGTAAATAATATGAATTGCCATGGTGATGTAGGATAGGGCCACCCCACCTCTTCCTGTGGGTGTCTCGCCCCCTATTACGCGGGACCGATAATCACAGTTGGCGAAATGTGGGTGTTAATACACCTCTGCTTACCCCTTCGGGGATTTACAGGCGTGGGTATATGTATGTATAAATTTTACAATATAAAGTTTAAACAGGTAGCCAGATGAATGATCGAATCACGATGTCTGTGGGCAAAATAGGGATAAAACGGTAATACAATTCCACGCGGGTTTCGTTCCGTTCCACGGTTCCGTGGCGTAGCGGTAGTGAAGCGTAAGCGGCCGTTACGCAGGAGGCGCGGGTTCGATCCCCGCTCAGTGCAAATATTTGTGTGCATGAAGTATAGGTATTTGCATTGATCTGGTCATGCCTCGGAGAGCACGTTAGGCCGTCGGTCCCGGTTGCCATAAGAACATCTATGGCAGTCGTTACGGGTGGTTGGAGCACTAAAAAGTCCAAAAACAACGGTCTAGCTGCAAAGCTTCGATATCGCCTAATGTTATCATTGGGTTGTGGAGGTCAGATGGCAATTGCTTCACGGAAAATATCGAGGTCTAGCCAAATCCGTAGTTAAGACTGGTAAAACGACCTCAGACTGGGAATTAACGCTAGGATAAAGAAGAAGCGAGTGAAACCGCGGGCAACAGCTAGTATGGGTAGTTATAATAATGCATTATTATTATGTTTATAAATATTGTCATTATTGTAAGCTCAGTTCTATTATTACCATAGATGTGTATTACGAAGAGAAATTTCTATTACGATAATATTAATAACATTTTATTATTATTGTGCGTTTAATTGCACATTGTTAATGGATATCATCTATCTTATTAATAAATAAACCTTTTTATATACGTAAACATAATATCTCCTCTCGTCTCGTCCCTCCTCCTACAGTCCCGGGTCCTTTAAGCGGGGCGTGAAAAAGCATCTGATGAGGCCGTCAAGCTGAGTGCCACCATTGTAACCCCTTCGGCTGTCTACGAAACCAGAGCTACGTAACTAGTTACTAACTAAACATAATTCGTCCTTGTACGATACCAGCTACGTACACACACTTTTTTTACTTCAACGAAACTTGGTATCGTAGCAGGAAACTTGAAGTGAGTTATGAAAGGGGACTTTTTGATTCTTCCGACGTAACTCGTTCAAACCTCATTAAAGGCAAATTATATCTAGACCTCATACAGGAAAAACTCCTTCGTGCAGAGTACTGCACATAGGAATTCACAATTCATAGGAATTATCACAGATCAGTAGATCTGTGATAATACTGATAATTCCTATGACAATGTCATTGTTTAGAATAAATTTGACGAAAAAAAAAATTAAAAAGAAAACCAAAACGTTCAAAAATTATGAAGAAATCGACGATGAAATAAGTCGCACAATAGCCAATTAAATGAAAATAATACTTAATATAACGGTTGGTCACTGCATCGAAATTTTATCTCCGTTTTCTTTTAAGTTTTAACCCTTTTCTTGGCATTGTGCATTTTTTCATAAACTGGTGGACCCGGCAAACTTTGTTTATTGCGAGGGTTTATAATAATATGTCATTGAGTATAGGGTTAAAATACAAAGTAAAGTAAAGTTTTATTATTTGATATTACATAATATATATTGGTTTTATTAATAATCCCCTGGTTTCCTTTAAGTAAAAAATACGTGTGGCACAAGGACGAATATGTTTAGTTCTAGTTTCTAGTAAGCTCCGGTTTTGTAGGCGGCCGAAGGATTTCTTACACTGTAACTGGTTACGAACTAGATACCAAGTTTCGTTGAAGTAAACAAACGTGTGTACGTATCTGGTATCGTACAAGGACGAATTATGTTTAGTTAGTAACTAGTTACGTAGCTCTGGTTTCGTAGACGGCCGAAGGGATTGTAACACGGTACGTGTCTACAATGGTGACCCTCTTTTCCGAGACTTCTTCCTAAGCTGAAGGCAGCTTACCATCATTCGAGGTGAATTCAAATTGAAGAGTCCTATAGAAAAAAAACCTCTTCGGGAATAAAACCGGACTTTATGACATTTTTTAGATTTCAGACTTCAAAAGAAAAACGAAACCCGTAACGAATATTTATCATTTCGTTATCTCTTTGTTTGTGAAGCAAGCCCTTTTCTTAAGGAATCAAAACTTTGTTTTATAAGCTTATTTTTTGCTTCTCCGAGTGGTCTCGGAAAAAGAATACAAGTATCACCACCCCATCTCATCCGAAGGGTGTTATAACAGGCGACTAACGGAACAATACGCATATCGAAAACTCTAAATAAATCCCTGAACGACCCGTCTGGCCAACGCAGAAACAGTAGGACAAAGCCTCCCACCATTGGGAGAGGCTAGGCTTCAGCAATCTAGCCTTACTACTACCACTATGCGTGTCGAGTGTGAAAGGGGAAGGATGGGAAACGCCTTTGAAAGTCATACCATCAGTACATACTCATACATAAACCTGTCCAAACAAATCGACCTAGAATCTAGAACTGTCGCGTTCATCTACTGTTGAGTACGGCAGGAATCCGGATCAGGCTATGTTCACTGAGATACAGTCTTATCCACTTATGTTAAGAGTCAGTTTGGCTTGCGCGTTAGCAGTTGTGATTGGTCGCAGTTAATTACCGATATCACCGAGCGTTTTATACGCAAGCACTCTCGTCACTCTTGTTTAATGCGCCTTGTAATTGTCCGATAAACAGCGTGGACAGATGAATACACGGTATAATCATTAAAGTAGTCTCAACGTAAGAGGCCCACTATGACATTTGTCATTTGGACGTAACTAGGGATGTAACCACACCACTCGGTACACGATACTCAAGATAAATCGATTCAAGTTTGTATGCGTATTTGATCGATTAGAATATGTATTGTATTGTAGTGTAAAGTTCATTGGCTTAAAGTTCTAATTACGTTTTGCACTTGACCGGATTTTTACAGATAAGTGTACGATCTTTAACTTTGTCTTAGACATTTTTATGATAAAATTAAAAAAAATATCTTAATCGATTTATTTTTACCATAACCAATATATTAATAGTCTGTGGAGAGTATAAAAAACTCGTTATGGACAGCACTGAGCGGAGTGGGCGGTACCCATCAATGAAAAATGTCATTCTACGTTTGAAAAATATCATTGTTTTACGTTCTCAAAATTGAGAACTTCATGGACTTGAAATGTCCAAACGGGCTTTTTACATAGCGATTACTTTATCAACATCATTGCGGCGTTAGACCTGACCCCCTAGACAAGTGGTAATTCGTTGCTCGGCGTATGATGGAATAGAATGACAAATGTATAGGATTTGACGTTTTTGACATTCGTTGACGCCTGTCCTGTAATATACGTCAAATCCCATACATTTGGCATTCTATTCCATCATGCGCCGAGCAACGAATTGCCACTTGTCTAGAGGGGCTGGTTGTATCCGAAGTATTCCAAAGTTCACAGTTTGGTACCCTGGTCTCCTGTTCATCATTTTATTGGTTTACTACCTGTCTCTCACGGTCTCATCCGCGTAAATGTCAATTATCGCGACCAAACATTGCATCGTAGTCTATCTCTGTTCCAATTTTCAATATATCGGTCCAGTGGTTTAGGCGTGAAAGCGTAACAAAGTTAATTTCGCATTTTAATATTAATATAAGTATGGATTTGACACCCAAGAATAAAGAGAATATATTATACTAGCTGTTGCCCGCGGCTCCGCCCGCGTGGATGTCGGTTACCGCGACCAAAACTAACCTATGTCCTTTCCCAAAGTCTAATCTATCTCAATACCAAATTTCATGAAAATCGGTTCAATGGTTTAGGCGTGAAAGCGTAACAGACAGACAGACAAAATTACTTTCGCATTTATAATATTAGTAAGTATAGTTAGTGTGGAGTAGGGACTAGGGGAATTGTCCAGCATGGTAAATATCACTGAATTTGAAAGCAGTATGCGTCTAAACTCAGAACAAAGGATTCCTAATCAGGCAGACGCTCCGCATGAAAACAGATGCTTGAAGTACTTGAAGCTTAATCAATTGCGCCTGACAGCTGCGGGTGCAGATAGATCGGTGACCCATATATCTGTTTACGTTGTAGTTCGCCGCAGCAAAGCAAAAAATATTGTTTTTATCCCTCCGCTCGGCATTGTCGTAACTTTTACGAGAACGACGGCGTCGTTTTAAGGCCTAACATGATGATCATACAATAATGAAAACAAGATGAAAATGCTGCGGTGGATGTGTGGTGTCACGCGTAAAGATTGCGTGAGGAACTCTCGCATCCGCGGCAGCCTTCATGTTCGTGACATCGCGGATAAAATGCAAGAGAGCCACCTTCTCTGGTGTGCAGGGGTAGCAAATGCCTGGCAATGGCGCACCCGCTGGGTCCTGTTAGAAGTGGTTGGTCCAATTAGTCCTGGCTTGACACTGTGAGGGGAGACATGCGTGCAAATAGTCTTACAAACCATGGACGCCCAAGATCGTGCGAAGTGGAGGAGGAAGAGCCGGAAGGCGGACCCTGAGCGCGCAGCCCTCGGATGCAATCAGGCAAATACGTCTCCATGAAGATAATGATGATGATGCTCATAAAATTAGACAGGTCTAACGATGGAGTTCTGGATGTAACCTTCAACTTTGAGTTGTAATATAGTTAATCATTATCATCATCATTTCAGCCATAGGAAGTTCACTGCTGGACATAGGCCTCCCCTATAGATCTCCAATAAGACCGGTTACTTCACGGTGAATGTCCCAAAATTCCTTCCTTGGTAGATAGTTGTCTGCGTTGATGAATTAGTCAAGTCAATGTGTCGAGACCAGTAATAACTATGTACCTATAGATCTATGTCTGTAACTGCTGTGCAACCTACAGTCTAGACGCGTGTGTATAAACTTCAATGAGGTGTGCAGCGACCTGCCGAGTGTGCGTACCTGTATGCGTCGTGACAATAACTCATTTCACGCCTTTCGACACGCCACTTAACCCATATAGATATGTTTCTAGTGCTCAAGCTGTTCACTTCTTTAACGAGCTAGCGTCTAAACGTGAGTAATGTGCCTTCTTGGAGTCCTGAGTTTAATTGGACCGTGTTGGTTCCCTGTGTAGGGCCATCTCTTCACTTGGATGTCGTAGAAGAGGGCTAAGGGATAGGGCTATTCTCCATCCGACAGTAAACATACAGCTCATGATAAAGTGCACGATTGATAGCTATAAGCTCGCCCGCTATTACGTGGCACTGAAAATCATGTTAGTGAAATGTGGGTGTTTTCATATATTTCTGCCTACCCATTCAGGGATTTAAAGGCGTGATTATGTGTATGTTCATTTACCTTCATTCTGAGATTTCACATGTGCTTCACGCCGGACGACGGATTTTAGACCCGGTTACTTAAACCTCATCCGTCTGGAAAAATTTCCGTCTCAAAAAACATACGGAATCATTAATTCGAGATGGAGTGGTTTCAGTGTCCTACAGGCGCGGTCCGAGGGGGGGGGGTCACAGGGGACATGACCCCCCCCAAAACCATGCTCATCATATTGAAAAGTCCCAGTACGAGGGGAGGGGGGGTTCAATTTCTTAAGGAATTTCTGAAGTGACCCCCCCCCCCCCCAAACTTCAAGCTGCGACCGGCCCTGTGTCCTATACACTGACTGTCACACTGTCCAACTAAGGTTTCTGGTATTCAGGTTAATCTACTGCGGGTGGAGAGCTAACCTCGTCCCGATGGAACTTTGGGATTAGCACAAAACAATAGAATCCAGCATGGTATTATAACTTATTATATAGGTATTACACAACACAAACACATACAGCAATGGTCGCTCTGTTAGCAGCTGATAAACACGATGTTAAGTAGCACTCACTGAACATTAAATGTACCTACAACATACATACATGTAATCACGCCTTCATCCCCGGAGGGTTAGGCGAAGGTGCATTAACACCCACATTTCACCAATCATTGTATTCGGTCCCACGTAATAAGGGGTGAGCCTATTGCCGTATCTTGGTCACTATTGTTAACTTGAACCAGTCATCTGAGGCTGAGTTTGGGCTATAAGCCCTATTCCTTAGTCGCCTTGTATCTACGACACCGCATGGGAAGATATGTGGTGGCCCAAATTCTACTCTGCCGGGAACCGCGCGGCGATCTGCTGTCGATATAAGGGATTTTTTTTATACGACTTAGGTGGCAGACAAGCACACGGCCCACCTGATGGAAAGTGGTTACCGTGGCCTATGGACGTATGCAACACCAGGGGCGTCACACTCATGCTGCCGACCCTGAGGAAACCTTCTAATACTCTTCTTGAAGAACCCCATATTGTAGTCGCTTGGGAAAACCATCACGGAGAGTTCATTCCACAGCTTGAGTGTGCGAGGGATGAAGTTCCTTTCATACCGCACAGGAGATCAAATACTAAAATAAGTTTTACCCACTTGAATGAATCCCTCTAGCCTGTATGTCCCTCCCCCAGACTACCGCAACCCCGCGTGCCAGCGCCTGCTGTACGACGCGGAGCTGCCGTCGGCGTCGGTGATCCTGATCTTCCACAACGAGCCGTACTCCGTGGTGGTGCGCACGCTGTGGAGCGTGGTCAACAGCGCGCGCCGCTCCAACGCCTGGTTCAAGCACGCCAACTACGTCGACAAGCAGACCGGGAAGGTCACCAAGATCGGTAGGTCCACGAGCTTTTCTTTAAGTAAAACCCGGTAATTTTATATAGTTTTAGCACCAAGATTTGCAAGGGTGTTTTTAGGCCCACTAAGTCCTTTGGGGTTTATCTGTAAGCCGGTACTCCTGCTGGTTGACGAGCGAGGTTCTGGCATAGGCTTTCCTCTCGAGATTGGAAGGGAAAAACCGTATGAGCTTAATCAAGAGGATGAGGATTGAGTGGACCCTGGGTTCCGAAGTGTAAGCCTAGGATGCAACTGGGAACCACGCTATGTGTTGTATGTTTACTGTCGGATGTAGAGCAGCCTTATACCTAAGTTACTTATACGATACGAAGAGATGGGGTGGCCCTATCATAGGCTCTATTCTCTACTCCATCGGGAATTCGGTAACCAACAAGGAAAAACAGAAACGGTTGAGTTCTATCGTCTTTTTTTTCTCCTTATGTAACTATCATTACAGGTTGCCCCAATGCGGCAGTTTCTATAAACATCATACGTATCTGTCCTACCAGGGTACCCCGGCCAGCCAGACGACTCGCCCTTCGTGTACCTGAAGGAGATCATCCTCGTGGACGACAACTCCACGCTGCCGGAGCTCAAGGGCAAGCTCAGCCACTACATCCGGACGCGCCTGCCGCCCGACCTCATCCGGATACTGCGGCTGCCGGACCGGTGAGTGGCCGATGGATGTGGCTATCAGACACTGGAAATTAGAGGGCCAATTCTCGTAATTAAAATACGGTTCAAAATTCGTTTCCGATTTCATCTCGATATTTACTTGCTTTCTCGTAACAACATTTTCGGGGTGATTTATCTAAAGTTGAGTTAAATGAAGTTCCATATTTTTTGCGAATATGACATTCGTCTTGTCACTGAACTGAGCTTATGTTAAAGTTAGGGCTTATTACCGAGTCCCCCCTTATCGGATTTATTCTTTTATCAGCACAATAGCTATTTTCTTCCAATTCATAATTCAATGTTATTGCAATCACTTTTCGTTCTGTGATGGATTAAGATTACGAGAATTGCCCTCCTGAATTTCAGAATATGATAAAATTAGAAAAAGTGTTCTGAGATACACATATCGAAGGATGTGAGTGCGAAAGAGACGACATTACTTACTGTGTGTGAAGTTTACCGGTAGCGTGTGAACACTTTTCAGCTCAGACGATTTGATTTTTTATGATTTTTTTTTAGTTAAGTATAACTAATAACAAATTAAATCCATAAGGGATCATGTTATGTTAAGAAATGATACTTATTTTGGATAAACATTGCTGCCTAATGAAATATTCGTAAACTTTAAAGGTGGAATTAGATTACTAAGTGGTTCTGGCTTATTCTGAGCTGTTTATAATCTGTTAAAACCCTTTTAGGATAGGAGACAAAGAACTACGTCGTTAAAGTCTTTAACATAAGAGCACTGCTAGACAAACTCATGCACTCTGAGTGAAACAATTGGGTATTTGACACATTTTGGAAACCTATGATACTGTCTGAAGTTTACGCTAATCTCACTCATTGAAATAAAAAGTAAATTAACGGATGCTATCGCGATAATAATATGTATGTTATTAAATCTATATAAACATCCGCATGATAGCAAAGCAAAACTGAAACTGAAGGTCATTGAGGCTGCGCGTAGAATCAGAATAAGAAAGTAAACAAGCAAAACGATGTTATCTCAGTTACAGAGGTAATAATGCATATAAAGTTCACTCGCTATCTCAGTTATAGAGGTCATTCCCAGATATAGAGGTCATTCCCAGATATAGAGGTTTGCTTCGTCCCACTAATAGAGTTAATTCAGTGCCAAAGTGTTGGAACCTCAGCATGAGTTCCAGTTATGGAGGTTTCTCACTTATCCATATCCCAGATATCCAAGTTTCACTGTATTTACTTTTAGCCCGGCGTTTCGACTACTTTTTACCCGACTACGGCGAAGCCAAAGGAGGGTTATGATTTTGACAGGCTATGTATGTATACTATGTGACTGCCTCTGTGGCGTAGCGGTAGTGAACGCGGCCGCTACGCAGGAGGCGCGGGTTCGATCCCCGCTCAGTGCAAATATTTGTGTGCATGAAATATGAATATTTGCATTGGTCTGGGTGTTTCCATGTATAATATGTATGTATTTACAAAAAAAAATGTATCTAAGTATGTTTATCCGCATTCTAGAACCCATAACACAAGCTAGTTAAGCTATGCTTACTTTGGGTCTAGATAGCGTTGTGTAGAATGTCCTACAATATTTATTTATTATTTATTATGTATGTATGTATGTATGTATGAATGTATGTATGTATGTTCGTTTGTTCCCTCATAGCTGCTCAACTACTTATTAGAACTGGACATATAGCATATCGTTAGAATCGTCTTGATCCTCCGATGGTTATAGGCTATATGACGTGTCACTAAATCTAATGTGGCGCCCTCTAGCGGCCATAAAGTACTGTGTTGAAAAAATAATTTGAGATAAATATGCCGTGTATGGTATCAAATTAAAGAGCTCAATTAGCACATTTCAAATATGCATAAATTATAGTTGTTGGGTGCCCCAAAATGAAAAAAATAAAAAAATAAGTTTAAAACTAAAACCCGACTACTTAAAAATCACGCTCTGAAAAGTATTAAACAAGAAAATATCTAGGATAGCCGTGGTCGTATGCCACTTACTATAATAAAACGATACATACATGCTATTCTAAGGAAAAGTGGCATACGACCACGGCTATCCTAGATATTTTCTTGTCTATTACTTTTCAGAGCGTGATTTTTAAGTAGTCGGGTTTTAGTTTTAAACTTATTTTTTTAGCCATGGTCGCCATGACCCAGCCAGTCACGCCACGACTATGGCTTACGACCTTGCAGAATGAATTGAAGATAATATTTAGTAGGTTAACATTGGTAAGCGCTCACCGTAATCACTATCTCTGGTATCTCGGTATTAATAACTATATTCGTATCTATTCAAAATAATTGATATAAATAAATATATTATCTCTTTATGCTACCTAATGACATGAAAAATTACTTACATACAACATGTACAGCATAATGGGTTCGGTAGAAACTTATCTATCATTATAAAATAGGTGATTAAAATAAAACTACTTTTATCGCGATTTATTTGTTACTAGCTGACCCGGCGAACTTCGTACCGCCATATTTTCCACCCGCATTATGCATGTATAATCACATAAACCTTCCTCTTGAATCACTCTATCTATTGAAAAAAAAACCGCTTTAAAATCCGTTGCGTGGTTTTGAAGATTTAAGCATACATAGGGACGGACAGACAGCGACAGCGACTTTGTTTTATAATATGTAGTGATTATATTTACTTTTAGCCCGGCGTGAGTGATATTCGCGTAAACTTCAGACAGTAGGTACCAGGGATAAGTAATTTAGAGAGTAAGTATTCCCTGAAAAACATTGCTGAAAACTATTTTAGGTCTTTTTATAGTCTAGCTATCGTTATTAGCAAATATAATTATTATGCTGCACTTTGGACAAAGATACTTCGGTACTAGAAAATGCCTACGGGGCCCTAGGCCAAGCCAAGCTCGTCTGCAAGCCGGTACACTTACCTACTGATGACGGACGAGTGTCTGGCGCAATCTTTCCTTTCGGGAGTGAGATTCGAGCCATAAAAATCGTATAAACGAAACCAAAAGGACGAACACAAGTAAGCAGACCGAGGTGCCTCGCACAACACTAAGATGATGATTAATTTTATTTATTTTATTTATTATACACTTTATTGTACACCAAATTAAAGAGATACATTATTATTTAACTAAAACTAGAGAAACGGTACAATGGGCGGCCTTATCGCTTTAAGCGATTTCTACCAGGCAACCTTTGGATGGTAATTATGGCTGAAGGATTGAGTGGTAGTTGTTTTGGCGTACATTTTTTGTGCATAATTACTAGAAACTGACTAATAGAGAATATCTTGGACCTAAAATGTGCTCTATATGTGTTCTATACACGCAGTATACCTTTCTTGAATGTCTTTTGAGGATAGCATGGGGTACCGCGCGTGCCAACTCCTCGTTTGTCCCGAAACTTCCAGGTCCAAGATATGTGTCCCAAGGTATACACCAATTATGTGCTGCCAGAAAAAATAAATAGCTCAGTGAGATTTCGCAGTGCTCGGCCTAGTCTGGCTAAATATAGGTTTGTTTTTGTGTCTATTCCTTGAGAGCCAACAGGTTTCCTAACTGGTTACAATTAGGCATCAGCAGGTGATCTTAACGAGAGCATTTTGAATTTAAATCACTGTTAATGAGATTGGACGAAGTCGTTACTGTGCGTTTACCTCCTAAAGACTTGCTTGTCCTCTCTTGGAGGAAGTCAGACTTGAAGGTATTGCGACTAATATCTTGGAAGGTTCCCCTCAATTTTTGGAAACTATAAAGCCGACAAATTAGTAAAAATATGGAATGGCCTGCTCACTGCAGGACTAAAGTGACGAACTTCCCGAAAATGTCATCGTCATCAGCAGATTCTGAGGACTTAAATCGTATGTTCGCACAGGGTAGGTCTGACGCAAGCGCGCATGAGGGGCGCGCGTGCGGCCAACGGCTCCGTCATGATATTCCTGGACTCTCACTGCGAGTGCGTCCAGGACTGGCTGCGGCCGCTCCTGCAGAGGATCAAGGACAAAAAGTCCAACGTGCCGACTCCTCTCATTGACGTCATAGAGCAGAGCGACTTGATGTACTCGCCGGGGAACTTGTTCAACTTCGAGGTGGGAGTGCCTACATGAGTAGTCGTTGGGTGCCGTAGAGTAGGAAGTATATAATCGGTTGTTTTGGGGTAGTTCGTAGAGATGTACCGACTAGAGCAGTAGGTGTCAAACCGATTAGTCGGTTCGGATTGATTGTCTTGGTTATTGAAATATTCCCTGTTATTCATCAGGGGTTTTGATATAAAGCGGCATAACCCGTCACATCGGTACTAGGCTTCGATCCATGTAAGACTCCTATTAAATCCTTGATTATCTCTCCTAATCAAATATTACGTATTACGAACATATTCCAGTAGCTCCTTGCAGTGTATAAGATTTCATTACTTATTTGTGTTCAGTTTATTGTTTTAATAATTGTGCAAAAAGTAAATTATGCACCACTGTTACTGCACACAGTAGGTACACTTTAAAACCGACTAGTCGGTCGTCCTCGCCAATACTGACTGAAAAGTCGGTACATCTCTGTATTACAAAATAGCTATATTATATAGTTACACCGAAATTAATAACAAGGTCTTTAGTTAGTCACTACTGTTTTGTTTTATTAATCTTGGCTACTAATAATGGTCGTAGCCAGTCGTAGGATTAAATTTTATTCGTATATAGTCTAGTACGGTATTGTAAGATATCTTCAGAAGAGTATGGTCAGTTTTTTTTTAATATATTTAATTTTTGGCAGTATATAGCAGTAGCTAGATGAGCTAATTCACTTGATTTCACATCTCATTTTTTATTTTGTGTTTTCTCTGTACTGGTAAGCGGACTTGAGCGTTAGGGTTTCCGTGCGGAAAAAAACACTTTCATGGTTCGTGCCCATAAGCTCAAAATGTCAATTAATTTATGATTGATTTTATGATGTATTTTAATCAGATTTGTTTTTTATTCTAAAAATATCCTGAAAGCTTACGGCTCCTTCTCAACGTATTCTTTAAACAGAACAAAAGAACCTTGAAAATAAATATTAATATCTACGTCCGTTCTCTTCGAAAGACGGCTAACGAATGAGGATTTTGAAACGACGATCTACTTGGCGTATGGAAAGATGGCGCTTTACTAATAAAAATAACAAAGATTCAATGCATACTTATTAATTATTGCAACTTCAAAGGATGTGCTTAATTGAAAATCCATAAATTATATCAGTATCTTCCTATAACTTTCCTAGTATAATAATACCTACGGTAAAGAAGCTTTTATTTGGAATAGGAGAAACCAGAAAACATCCTTCTATCAAGATCCTCCAAGTGTTAAGACGTTTTAGCAAAACCTTTCCAACCACCAGGAGAGGCCTGACGCGTGCGAAATTCGAAGGCGCGAACCACGCGTCTGGGGACATCTTGGTGTTCCTCGACTCCCACTGCGAAGGGAGTAAAGACTGGCTGCGACCGCTCCTGCAGAGGATCAAAGACCGACCCTTTGCGGTGCTGACTCCCGTCATAGACCTGATTAACACGAGGACCTTGAGTGTCGAGCCAGCCGAGCTTATGGTAGTAGGAAATTTGATCTTATCTCCATAGATTGATGGTCTAATTTTGAATGTGTGTTGTAACTGTGGTAGTCTAACCAGAGCCTGTACAGCTTCTTCTTTCAATATAATCGTCGTTGTGTAAGATTTGTAGACGCATGTGAATACTTAAATGTCTTGTGTTTTAACCCACATTCTCCTACCGCGGCTTAAAAGACACACCTACTTTAAAAAAATATTGCACTTTATGTGAATAGTTTTACGTATTTTTTAAAATCTCAATTGATGGTCCAGGGTTTAGCCTAACAATGAAAAATGATAACCAATGTCTAGACTTAATTATATTTGTGTAAATTAAGCTTGAGTTTGCTTGATTTTTCAACCAGTAATTCAAGGTAAGTTAATGTAATGTTACATTCTGTTTTTAATATATATGTGATATAATTACAAACCTTTAATTCGTATATGTTATGAATGCATAGAAAAATTTATTGATTTTATAGAATTACATTTTCTATATCTCAATTATTTTACCTGTTCCGTAAAAGACGCAGTAGGAGAATGTACTACCATGTGTAGTGTATACTCAGTCATAATAAACAATTACACAAACAACGAGGTAATTGAAGAAACTAAATAAAAATGCTGAAAAGAAAGTACCAGGCTATATAACTACCATTTCACCAGATTTTGAGTTACCTACTTCAGTATAACCCTGAATCCCAGTTCAGAACATCAAATAAAATCTAACGTGCAGACTTTAGAACCTCTTTTCAGAGGCTAAAGGACATTGCTGTTGTCATTGAGGTCCTGCATCATACAGTCCAGGAGGCAACACCCAGGTCCTACTACGGCTGGGGTTATTCCATGAACCCACCCCTTCGTTCACTGATATGAGTGAGCACCTGAAGTATTAGCGTCACCTCGTAACAGCCATTGGAGCAGAACGCCTCATGCTGCTGATCCCAGCGTTAGCCATGGTTAACAGTGAGGGAACGTGGAAAACCACGACAGCATTTTGCGAAGTAGTAATGACTGCCAAAAGATGGTGAAAAAAGTATGGTAAAGAGTAGGTTCGCTAACCCTATTCAGCGCCGTATTACAAAACAGTCTCCAAAAGCGCTTGCCTGACGATGATGGTTCAGGCTAGTCATTGCCCTAAAAGACACAGGCCCTGGGTGGTGTCGTGTCATAATCCACGTGTACCTATCTATATAGGGGAATGAGAATTATACACCACACAATGCATAGGGTTCGCCAGGACGGACAGCCAAGGCCAATCGAATCCTCGGGATACTAGCGCGCACTTGGTTCTCTATCACTAATAAGTAGTATTTTCATGAAAATCTATGAAAAACATATTTCGTCGACTGCCTCTGTGGCGTAGCGGTAGTGAACGCGGCTGCTACGCAGGAGGCGCGGGTTCGATCCCCGCTCAGTGCCAATATTTGTATGCTTGAATATAAATATTTGCATTGGTCTGGGTGTTTCTATGTATAATATGTATGTATTTACAAAAAAAAAAGTATCTAAGTATGTATATCCGCATTCTAGATTCCATAACACAAGCTAATTAAGCTTACCATGGGTCTAGATAGCGTTGTGTAGAATGTTGTAGAATGTAGAATAGAATATAGTAGAGATGTGCCGACTAGTCGCCGACTAGTCGGTAAAGCCGACTATCCGGCCACTTTTGTAGTCGCCGATTAGTCGGCGACTAGTCGGCAAAGACTGCCGACTATCCGGCTTCATACCGGTTTACTGATTTGTGTACCTTAAATAATAATGATACTACTAAAATAGTAGTATCCAATTTCTAGCAGTCTAGTAGCTATCCAATTTTAAGCGGCTGAAGTTCTAAAGCTATGAATAGGATTCTGCAACTTATTTTTATCCATAACAATAAAATTTAGCTCTTCAATGGCATACAATACAATGCCAGATAGCATATATTTTGTTTGCTTAGTCATAGGTTTGATGGAGGATGATACTTAAGCAGATTGAACAAAATCTCGATATTTTTTTTGAGCACTGTTATCTAAAAAATCATAAACTTTGTTCAATATAATAGTTAAGGGTTGGGTGGTCGTAAAGAACCTAAAGTTTCTATGTGTTCCTATGTGTTTCTGTAAACAAACAAAAAATAGCGTAAATATTTGTATACGTACTAATTATTTTTTATCTGATAAATTATATGCACCTTTTTAGGGTTCCGTAGCCAAATGGCAAAAAACGGAACCCTTATAGATTCGTCATGTCTGTCCGTCCGTCTGTCTGTCCGTCCGTATGTCACAGCCACTTTTCTCCAAAACTATAAGGCCTATGCTGTTGAAACTTGGTTAGTAGATGTATTTTGTGAACCGCATTAAGAAATTCACACAAAAATAGAAAAAAGCATTAAATTTTGGGGGTCCCCATACATAAAACTGAAACTCAAAAAATTTTTTTTCATCTAACGTATACGTGTGGGGTATCTATAGATAGGTCTTTAAAAATGCTATTGAGGTTTCTAACATAATTTTTTTCTAAACTGAATAGTTTGCGCGAGAGACCCTTCCAAAGTGGAAAAATGTGTCTCTCCCCCCCCCCCCCTCTAACTTCTAAAATAAGAGAATGATGAATCTAAAAAAATATATGATGTACTTTGCCATGCAAACTTCCACCAAAAATTGGTTTGAACGAGATCCAGTACGTAGTTTTTTTTAATACGTCATAAACCGCAATTTTTGCCCTTGCTGCTAGGGAACCTTATATGGGCGAGTCCGACTCGCACTTGGCTGGTTTATTTATTGAATCTCTCAGTAAACAACTTACACTACAATAGACAATCAACTGCACTAGATACATTTCGTAAACAGAAATTTTATCTACACAACTTGCGGAGTCGGTACCTTTGAGCTTTATTATCTGATGAAACAAAGAATTCATTGAAATAACAAATTGTAGCATAACGTGTACCTACAGAATAGTCCTAAGCAAGTATCGATAGCTTATTCTAACTATTTTCATTTTGAGTAAATTGAATTTCGTCCACCTAAAACTTGAAAATTGATCAGCGTGCGGCGGTGCGGCTCGCGCGAACGATCTGTAAACGAAACGTGCCGGAAATACTCGTAGGTACCTAACCATGATCGGCTTGGCCGACTAGTCGGCCGATTAGTCGGCTGTTTAGAAACCGAATAGTCGGCTAGTCGGCTAGTCGGCCAAAGTTATGATCGGCACATCACTAGAATATAGCTTTAATTCATCTATTTCCTGATTAATCGGGCAGCCAACTGAAATCAATATAATAGAAGATCATGGTAGTGAATTCTCCTACTGCGTCGTTTAAGACACGGCATTTTCCGACTTTCCCTGAAGTCAAATATTTTTTTTCAATATTTTTTATGTAATGTTAATGACTTGTATACTACGCGGTAGCCTAGTGGTATGGGTAATGGACTGCTGAGACGAGGTCTCGTGTTCGATCCCAGGTTTTACCATGGCACACACCAATGACTTTTCGATGCTTTTCGAAGTTATGTGTGTATTTATCGCAGGTGTTTATAAGTGTCCGGTTAATGGCAATAGGCTCGCCACCTATTACATTTGGACCTAAACATAAACGGCGAAATGTGGGTGCTAGCACCTCTGCCTACCCCTTCGGGGATACAGGCGTGAGTTTATGTTATGTTATGTTATGTATACTACGTATACGAAATTTTAAATCTATTGTACGAAAAAAGTTTTTCAGAAGTGGGTTAACTAAGTTGTTGAATGTTTTAGAGATTTGATGTTCACTTTAGTATTAGGACTTCTTCCGAAAATATCTATCTGTAAAGTAGTTATTGGTGTTCTCAAATTGTACTGTCAGTATCTTCTTTAGCCTGTCTCCTTCTCACAATGTTTCTTGGAAAGGTTATATTTTTAGGATTGAAGATAGTTCCGTCTTGAAGCAACATACTGTTAGCTGAGTCACTTGCGTCGCTGTCCGTATTGTATATTATTAGATTCATACTTACTCGTAATAAGTACAAAACTATCCATCGTTTTGGTTGTATTTTGCCAGTCAATTTTGTCTCGACAATTAATGCGTTAATTGGAACATTATCTGCGAATTGTAATCCTGATTTAATTTTTTAGTAAAATAATGATTGTATACCAACGATTGCCATTAAAAAAGGTAGAACGCTTGAAGATGTAAGCAAGAAGTTCACTAGCCAGGACTTAATGAAATAAAATAAATATTCTATGAAATTCTACACAAAACGCTTTCTAGGCCCAAAGTAATCAGAGTCTAACTAGCTTGTGTTGTGGGATCCAGAATGCGGATAGTCATAATCTCTGCAAACTTAGTTACTAAGCGTGATTTGAGAAGTTAACGCGAACACTAGTAACGTCTGCCAAACTTTACTAGTAGTTTTAAAAGGTATTAATTGCCCCCAGGGTACTGAAAACCTACCATTTAAAAAGTATTTATTTTCGTAAAAGTAAAACATGGACGCTACGTTTTTGTTCAAAACAATATCTAGTCCAAAAAAGCTCAAAATCACTTTTATGGCACCATTGTATATGTGTGTGTCGCCTGTATCTACCTCACTCCGACCATTTTAGGGACCCCGGCGAGGTCGGCTACAGCCAGCCAGGGCGTCAGTAATCGGCAGAAGAACTGACGAACCATTCTTAAAGTACCTCCTGAAATTCCATAATTTACCCGTCAATTGTCTGAGAAACCATCACTTTGTTCTTTTTTCCTGACTGCGAATCACGCGGAAACTTCGAGAACCCTTCCCAGCAGCTCATCATATAAGGCCCAGGTATAACGTGTGTGGTGTATGACAGCATTGGACTGACGCGGGCGCGGCTGGCGGGCGCGCGCTACGCGACCGGCGACGTGGTGATCTTCCTCGACTCGCACTGCGAGGTGCAGCCCGACTGGCTGAGGCCTCTGCTGGGGGCCATCAAGGAGCGGCCGCACGCCGTCGCCGTGCCCATCATCGACGTCATCGAGACCAAAACCTTCTACTACAGCGTGGTGGACGCCAGAACCTTCCAGGTTGGCTCTCCGCCCGTGGAGCGGCAGATGTTGGCTTACGCTCTGCGCCCTTTCATTTCAGCTTCACTATTCTTTACATTGCACGTTGCTTTTGTCTGGTCGTGTTCAAGGTGCACGTTTTTCTGCTATCATTCATAAATATGAGCGCGTGAATATAATAATGTTAATTGCCTTCGAAACAAATAAGTTTAAATTAAGTTAAAAATAGTTTTTTCGCATTAAATGACACTGTTTTGGTCGGGTTTTTCCAAGTATACACGCAAGGACAACCATTTATGGTGTTTATTATTCTTTTAGCGAGGAATTACTAATGATTTGAGTTTAGATTCGCTAGCTTAAAATTAAAACAATCATCATCCATAATTCCTTGGGCATATCATTCAATAATAAATTTTTAATTTTCGTCCAGAATCTTCAGTAACTAATACGGGGCTAATTCCACTCATATTCCCATTACTGTAACTTCTGTACACCAGGATCAACAGCAGGGACCTTTGAGCATACCGAGCAATGACACTCGGAAAGTGTCAGAATAGTTTCGATAAATTAAAAATAATAAGTGTAAAATTGTACATTTCCCCTTTTTTTTTAATTCATAGCGGAATTGTACAATCATAATGAGTTAGCCGTTATCGCAGCGCCTAATATGCCGCGAGTGCTGCTCGGCGTACAGTTACCACATTATCATTCAAAGCCTATAATATACACCTTACTGTGGAGATCGAACAATAAAAACGTACTGTCACATACACATTTATTGTCACGCACAAATCCTGTAAATTCGCCCATCAATTAAGTTTTAGATCGATTCATTTGCACCTGCAAGTCCAGAATATCATAATTTGAAAATGACAGTTGAAATTAGGATGCAGTTTAGGCCCTACTTTATTGCCGTTTTAATTGAAGATGTGTGCATGCGTGACGTGGTATTAGTTATTCAATCAATCATGCAGCTTATTGCAGTCCACTGCTAGATATAAACCTATGCTAACGCCATAGCACTCGGTCCTCTGTCTTTCTAGCCATTAGCGAATGCGATATAATTTTCAATTTAAGCCCAAAATAGTCTAGCATCGGTTTAGAAGCGTAGTCACATTTGGCTTTAGTTATATTAGGAATATTATCATATGTATACTAGCTAGTTCCAAAAACTATATTGGCCCAAAGTGTAAGACCAACATTTGCCTCGACACGTCCAGCGACGCGCGTTGGGTTGATCGGTTCACGCTTCTTCACGCACTGTTTTGATATTTGTGCCACGCATATGTACATAATATGATTTGATGTCCGTTGGTTTTTTGGATATTTCTTTGGGTAAATGGATATCTTTTGCTATCCAAAAGCAATGGCGAAACCCGCGAACCTTTTCTTGGAGGTAATCAAAGGTTTTAAAATGAACCTTTTGCTTTTTGGGTAAGTAAGCATTTTTGGTGATTAATTTCTGGAGTGACGTTCGTTTTGGAGCCTGTAAATCCTGCTTGCAAAACGCTGAAAGCTAGCAGACCCTTTCATGCTGAATATGGTTTTAAATCTAGCTTCAATTGTTTAAAATTGGTGAGTATATAATCATATTTTTCCAGTGGATCACAGTGTGGAGTGAAAGAAAGTCAAAAGCTTTTCAAATTACTTTGTTAAAGTTTAAATACACATTCAAATACGCACACTTTACGTTTTCTGGTTTGATTTGGGCACTGTTTTGTTAATTATTTATGTCACTGATCGTTCATTGGAGTAAATCTTGCTTACAATGTGAAATCTAATGTTTTGCCGAAAGTGGATATCCGTCGAGAATATTTTTCTACATTCTTTGTTTTGTTTGTTTGTTTACTTGACGTTGGTGTTGTTATGTACGTTTTTATGTAATGTGTTAACTGCGGATAAGGTTTTGAAATGCCTCGTTACTTGACCTAGAGAGAAAAACAGCATCTTGCTGTAGGTCATCTCCTAGAGAAGGATACAATAGGACTTCATGCTCTGCAGCGACCATAAGATCCTATCAATGTCACATCACAGTGTCGTCGTGACTGATATGATTCTGGATTTCCGGATTCATGATGGATAGTTAAGAAAGAAATCCATCAGGAAATCACTGGTATGTCTGAGAATACGGTAATATGGTGGATTTCTATAGAAAGATTGACTGGCAGAAAATGCCATAGGCATTAAGTCCGCCTTTGTACAATCATTTTGTATTTGTGCAAAAAGTTTAAATAAATTAATTAATTAAAAAAGACGGTGTTGGATATCGCCAATAGTACATTTTAAAGTGATGAAATGGTCGTTTTACGTGTAGCTCAAAGGGTCGCGGTCTTAGAAAAGGTTCTATTAGTTCGCAGCTGGTTGCGAATAAGGAATAAAATGTATTAATTTGCAACTAGTTACAAACCATAGTTGCGAATACGGCCGCGGGGAAATTAGGTATGTTTTAGATAGTAGCCAAATCTGGCTCATTCATTATAAACGGGTTTGTAACGCTATAAGGCTTACAATTTATAACCTAATCCAAATCATTTACAAAACGAAAATCTACACAGAAAATTGGAGTTGTATTTAATATTGACAATAATATACCTTAAAAACAAATTAAAAACTCCAAACCAATACAGATGGGTTGGACAGAGAACACAGTCATATTTTCAGTTTCCTGGTATACACCTGTCGCTTCTTCTACTTACATATAGGTACACGCGGGGTGCGTGTACAACCCCTCTAGACAAGTGGTAATACGTTTTTAGAATAGAATACGAGTATAATGATCGATATATGGTATCATGGGCGTATTCAGCTTTCTTTAATAGATTGGACAAAAGTCAAATCGGGTCGTTGTCGTTTGTTTTGAAATTATTCGGGCAGAGGAGAGCAGGGTGGGTCGAGCACTCCACTTGCCCGCTCTGGGTATACCCATGTATGAGATTGACATACGTTGACGACTGTCTTAAACGTCAAAATATGCGTCAATTCCATACATTTACCGTTCTGAATTCAAATTCTTTATTTTTCAAAATAGTGCAACACTGTTACAGCTTTTTGACGTCAAATTCTGCTTAAAACTAAGTTTATTCTGTTCTATTTGACTGGGAATCATAATTTGACTGGGAAGCTAACCCCAAATGAGTTCGGGAAAAGGCTAAAGGTGATTTTCCACCAGAGGGGCTAGGCGAAGCGAGGGGAGAATTGAAATTTGTACGGCAAATTTTCAATCCTGAAGCCTACGGGCGGCGCGGCGGTCTCGCGCGAGCTCACGATGTCTATTTTTAGTGCAAAAGGGTCAGTGCGATTTCAAGTCTCTTCTAGCCCCGTCTCGTCCCGCCCCTCTGGTGGAAAATCACCTCAAGGGATGGTAAATACGTTGGTCAAAGAATTGTCACTTGTCTAGGGGGGCTCTGAGTTTCCCTACAGGGTTGTCTCCGTCTCTCTGTGTTAATGAACCATCTAAGCATCTTCTCCTGTGCCATACCGTTCCCTTATCACGCTGTTCCTCACTCCATCATTTTAATTCAGCTTGCTCGTGACATCTATATTGGACCTAAAATGTGCTCTGTACGCGCAGTACACGTTTCTTGGGAGTCTTTTGAGGATAGCACGGGGTGCTACTGCGGTGGACGAGCTCACATTCACCAAGTATAGATTATTACTAAACAATCCGCGACAAGGCCTCGTTTTTCTCGCGATTTATGTCCAAGATACGTATGGGGCTGTCCATTAATGACATGATGTATTTTTAGCAATTTTCTAACCCCCCCTCCCCCATGGTGATACGTGGTGAGGTTTTTGACAACCCCCCCAACCCCCCCCTTTAGCCAAAATCACGTGTATTTTTTATTTACTATTAAATGCTAGAAAACTATGAATCGTGACAAAAATCGCGAGTTACAAGAAAAATTAAATACACGTGATATCTCAATATACCCCTCCCTCCTCCCTGGTGATGTTTCGTGATTTTTTCCGACCCCCCCTCCCCCGGTTTAGCCTCACGTAATTAATGGACAGCCCCTATCCTGAGGTATACCTACCTTTAGAACTTCCCACACCGTTGAGTTTACTATCATACTTATTTTATGCTTCTTTTACCAAACTCAACACTATCGCACTTAAGTGAACTGTGTGAAAAATTAACTTATAATAATTTATTGGATAGACCTAAGTGCTGGGTGTAGAGTAAGTCTGTAGAGATGTTACAAGAGTACCTACTAGATTAAGACTAACCCTGGGTTCTCGTTATCACTTTTATCCAATAGAATTCATTGAGTAAAACTACTAAAACTAATTGAATGATAAAGTAATTATTCTGCTAACTATGCAAACCGATTAGATAGAAAAAAGAGAAACGACTCAGGCGGGACTCGAACCCGCGATCTTTCCCTTACAGGGGGAATACTCTGACCACTGAGCCACCGAGACTCGCCCGAAAATGATCCAAGTTTTTTAACCGACTTCAAAAAGGAGGAGGTTCTCAATTCGATGGGTTTTTTTTTCTATACTTACATCCGTCTTGGGGCGACGGTGGGAGCCATCTACCGGTGCTCGTACGAACTATCGGAACCAATGAATGATGTTACAATCATTCTAAACATTGATTTTTGATTACTCGACCTCGTAACGGAAAGATCGCGATCGTTTTATTCTATCATTATCAATTTGTAATGTTTTATTTTTATAATAAATAAAAAAAAATATTATTGAAAGCCATTCTATTCACAAATTATATTATTGGTAAGTTCCCATCATTTGCGCAAAACGCACCTACTTGCACATTTTATAGCTCGTCGTAGCGAATGGTCGACATACTATAAGTAAATTGTAGGTGGTTTTTGTGTTAGCGCGAGACTTACTTTTTACTACTATATTATTACTATTATATCAAGGTTTTAAATGGTAGGTTGTAGGGCATGACTTAAAAAAAAATAGTTCGACCGGGTAACTACCACGTAATACCGACGGCAAGCCTTCAGGGCCAGCATTCTGCTTGGAAACGTATAAATTGAAACGGCGTATCTGAACTGAACACACATTAAAACATGAAACTTAGAAATGAATTAATTTGTACAGTTTTCTTTATAGAATCGTTATCGGTAAACAATACCACTTACTTGCAATTCTTGCAAACAAAATTAAACTACTCACCTAATGGTAGGAAAGGTTTAAAGACTAGGCCCTTGACGGGGTGTCTAGGATCCCTGAGCCGATTTACTGGAAAGCCTAAATATAATAAAATGTATCTGGGTGTCCCCACCAGCATCAGCAGAGTCCCTACCAAGTCGAGCAAAAAAGGGGGACTACCGTACCACCCTTTTCACGAAGCACTTTAGGCCATTTTCGGTCGAAAATGGCCTAAAGTGCTTCGAGAAAAGGTGTACAATCGGTTGTGGATAAAACTAGAATTTTCGTCTTTACACTTCTTATAACAATGAATACCAATTACCTACCGTTTACTTTGTTCCTACAGTTTCTCTCTTTAACAATGGATAAATACAGTCATCTTGGTTGGGAAGAAGTTCATTCTCAGACATTTCTAAAGAAACGGTGCGCACTTTGCGGTATGAAAGGAACTTCATCCCACGCACGCTCAAGCTGTGGAATGAACTGCCTGCCCTCGGTTTTTCCAAGCAAATATACATATAATATAGGTTTCTTCAAGAAGGGCTTTGGAAAGTTCCCAGGGTCAGCAGCACGAGTGTGACGCCCCTGGTGTTGCACACGTCTATAGGCCTCGGTAACCACTCTCTATCAGGAGCGCTGTATGCTGGTCTATCTGTCACCTAAGTGCTACATAAAAGCAGTACAGCTTGCCTCATGCATTCGATTTATGTCCAGCGAAGGTCTGATGCGCGCGCGGCTGACCGGCGCACGCGCTGCTCGCGGAGACGTGCTCATATTCCTCGACGCGCACTGTGAGGTGACGGTCGACTGGATGCGCCCTCTGCTGCAGAGGGTGAGGCACAAGAGGGACGCCGTGGTCACGCCCATCATCGACGTCGTCGACCAGAGTTGTTTCGAGCTAGAAGCTGCGGATTCCTACAAGGTGCTGCAAGACTGCTGAATGCATGGGAACTGTTGCCTGGAGGAGGAAGGAGATGGGTTATGAGAGTTTAGCTTTTTAATTTATGTTCATCACTCACCCTTGGCACAATTTTCTGGCAACTTCAACGAACATTTATTGGTTCCTGTGTCTTTGTCAGAAGACTCGTCGCTGAGTATACAGTGACACAACTAAACCGTGATAGCACGTTCCTCATGCCGTCATGCTCCATATGCCATGTTTTCTTTTATCTTTTTTCGTATTTGTTTATTACTTTTCACTTAAATATTTCAATGTCAATTCTTAAATGTCCATGGACGTCCAAGTTTTGGTAACTATTGTTGCCGTGTCGAGGGTGTGTGGTGAATCCATCAGCATTCCGCAGTGGCAAGTTCAGCATGGAGCATCGGTTCAGGGATTGCAAGTTGTTGAGAAGCTTTTGCATACTAGCTGATGGAAAACGGAGCATGGAGAATCGTTAGAAGAAACTAACAATATAATAAACCTGCAGGTGGAAGTGAGAGCGATGATATTGGTTGAAGTCGAATGTTAACTCGCATGAAAATATAACTGCATGATAATTTTAGGAACGTTGTATTTTTATACTGCCTCTGTTCATCAGAAATGGTCCTACTGTGTAAGGTTCTGGGTAGGATGCCGGGGTTGTGCAATACTGTTAAAATGTTCTGGTATTATACGCGCGGTATACTTATGTAGAAAGTAACTCAGTTGACGGCAGTAGACTTAGGCGAATATTGGTGATGGTACCCTTGAAATCGTCGGCGTCTAAATTGTACTTTGAGATGCAACTGGTATGAAACGCTGGGTGAATGCAGACCTAACCACACCGCACTCACCGCAGTCCCCCATTCCGAATTCTTCATAAATTATGACGTTCTATGCAACCACGCACACCATGCCGCGCCGCAGTCGCCGCAGTACCTGAAGCGGTCGAATACAAAAGCGATGACTGCGGTGAGTGCGGTGCGGCTAGGTCTGCGTTCACCTTATATCTGAAGTTTTTCGGTTTGCGGCGACGGCCAATGTGCGGACGACACAACAGTGGGCATCGAACCGAAGACTCCGTTATTTATATCTCACTTGTGACTTCTGATACGCACGGTACCGTAAGAAAAGATTGGAATGGTATATATTTGGTTCATACCTATTGGCGTGAGAACATTCATTGCGCGATGCAGGCTTATTAGTTCTGAAGTAGTTCGGCTTCAGTTCACTAGATAGCGCTGAACATAGTTTCGTCTAGACGTACCCGGGGAGTACTCGGTGTTGATGGTTGACAAGAAGAACAGCCCATGAGTCGAGGTTGCAAAAGCAAAATACTTATTGGTGTTTGCATAACCACTCGGTTGAAAAATTGAACAGGCCTTTCAGAATCATGGCATGACTGCATGAGAGATCTACACTAATTGTAATTTACAATCACTCGATAATACTAACGTAGTTTGTAGGTGGATGTTTTATTCGTATGCTGATTTTGCATGTAATTTCCATGCCCATGTAATCACAATTACTAAAGTTATATAAATATACGGATAATTATTGTAATAACCGCATGGTAACGCACATAATAACGTTATAGGCGTAGGTAATCGTAATCATTTGGTGGCAGGGTGATAGGCAAGTGCCTAATATGTTTTAATCTAGTTCCCAAAGTTCCCACCCAGTAATATACTGGGTAGACTGCAGTATGATCAGCCCTAACATTAACTAGCCACCTAAAAGATAATAATCTGTCAGGTAAGTAATTTACGACTTAATTTAAAAATGAAATCTAGCTTAATCCTGCTTAATTTGATTGTACCTTTTACTATTCAATATAATAAGTAATAAGGAACACCCTACGTGCGACAAGTAACTGTAATTACCCAGGTGACTAAGTTGACCAAAGTGACCATAGTTACCTAGGTGACTAAATCTTCCTAAGTATCAATAGTTACCCAGGTGAGTAAATTGACTAAAGTGGCTAAAGTTACCCAAATGGCTAAATTGACCCAAGTGACTATAGTTATTCAGGTAACTAAATTAACCCAAGTAATTATGGTTACCCAGGTGACTAAACTGACCCAATTGACTATAGTCACCCAGGTGACAAAATTGATCCAAGTTACTATAATTACCAGGTAACTACAGTTACCCAGTGATGACTACCTATAGCTATACAGGTAACGAAAGCTCCTTAATTTATACATAACATGTATTTCTTTCCTCAAGTAAATATGTACATAGCTCGCTTCCACTACTAATTGGTTTGGGAATGTATGCAACGTTGGTGTAAGATAGATATAATATCTCGCACTCACTCTAACACTAACGCACTAATAATAATATTATGTTTTTATTTCAGCACTTTGTATGTATACAACCTTCACGTCAAACAACATCTCACTGCCCGGCGGACAAAGCTGGGATACCTCTACAACTTAATATACTACCTGACCCCCCCTCCCCCACCCTAGACAAGTGACAATTCGTTGACCGGTGTATTGTAGAACATAACACCCAAACGAGTAACACTGTTACTGGTTAGGAAGAAAATATTCCAAAAAGTCACACGTATCAATTTTTGTCCCAACGTGTCACAGTTGTTACTGGATGCAACAATTTTTGTCCCAAAGTGTCACATGTGTTACTGGATGCAACAATTGTTGTCCCAACATGTCACAGGTGTTACTGGATGCAATAATTTTTGTCCCAACGTGTCACAGGTGTAACTAGAAGCAATTCTTTTTGTGCCAACGAGTAACACTACAAAATATTGATGTTACTGGTACGAAACGGCTTGTATTTTTTTAGAAACTTGAATCACAACGCTTGAGAAGAACAGCTATTGTCCGCCGAGTGGTATACGATCAACAAGCATTGCACTGGTCTTTTAGATTGAAAATCGCTTGCATGTGTGACACGTTTACTGTGAAATTTCATTGCAAATGCGGATAGTGTGCAAGCAATTTTCGTACTAAAGGTTGTTGATGTTACACGTAAACTATATATAAGCGCTTATTATACTATGCTTAGGGTCATTTTAATGAGCCGGAGAAAGGCTCTAGTAGTTTTTAAATAGTAATTAAATGTAAACCTTATTCGATTAAGATAAAGCCTAAAATAGTATGCACTAACGCACTAGTCTTATCATACTGCTGTATACTATATTGAGCCTTGCGTTAATTTATTATCCACCTTATTTTATTCAGAAAAGGTGGATATTGAATTAACACTTAAAAAATGTTCGACCATTTTTCTGCCTGGTCTGAATTGACCGTTAGGATTTACAGTGATATCGTTTAATCAATTAATTC
The DNA here is from genome assembly GCA_914767945.1 of Eilema depressum. Classification (NCBI taxonomy): domain Eukaryota; kingdom Metazoa; phylum Arthropoda; class Insecta; order Lepidoptera; family Erebidae; genus Eilema; species Eilema depressum. The sequence goes on from OU612040.1 coordinate 10,850,570, forward strand.
ACTGATAAAAAATTTATTTCCGATATAATCAATCTTATCTCTTATAGATTCCCCTGCAAATAATAAATAGCCTAGTGATTAAGGAATCTGTAGGTATTACAGTCGACAGATCCTGGGTTCGAATCCTGGTAATTACACTACCGACTTCAACCCATTCCTAACACTAGCTTGCCTTAACTGAAGGGGTTAGCTAGTAATTTCTGTTACGAAGTAGTACTTCTTCAATAAACAAAAACACTATCTTATACTCGTATGTAAGTCAAAAAGTTCTTATGCAACTGAATTCTATATAAGTGCTGTTATATTGTAATGTCCGTCTGTCCGTAGGTGGGAGGCTTCTCGTTCATGGGCCACTTCCTCTGGACGGATGTGCCGGACAGAGAGAAGAAACGGCGCGGATCTGATATTGGACCCACTTGGTAAGTCTGTAGTGCTGGTTGGAGCAGAGCCTTATTCTTGCGAAGACCAGAGAGACCTTTCTAGATTATGTGATAATATATCCACTCAGTCCACTAAGATCCACAAGTGAAGCGAACAGCACTCTGGAGTTCACTATGAACCGTCAGTGGCCTAGTGGATCCTGTGACCCTTGCAAATATTTTAGGATCCACCACCTGCCCCACTAGTGTATTGTACTCTCGTCTCCAGGTCTCCTACGATGGCAGGGGGCTTGTTTGCCATCAGTCGCGACTACTTCTGGGAGCTGGGCGCGTACGACGAGCAGATGGGTGGCTGGGGAGGCGAGAACCTCGAGATGTCCTTCAGGATATGGCAATGTGAGTGTTTAGTGTTTTAGTGCTTTTTTGCTCTGTGAGCGTTTTCCGTCATACTTGGTTCTCGACATTCTTCTGTCTTCATTCCAGGTGGAGGTACGCTAGAGACCATCCCGTGCTCGCGAGTGGGCCACGTGTTCCGGTCGTTCCACCCGTACGGGATGCCAGCCTCTTCCGACACACACGGTGAGTCATGTTCGACCTTTCACATTTTAAGTTAGGGAACTCCACATGAACAGCAGAAAAAAGACAAGAAGTACTTGAAACCGGCGAGCTTGTAATGGTTTAATTATAGTAGAGGAAGCTCCTGGTGTAAAGATAGAAGCAGACGGAGCCCCGGGGCGAAAAAGGCATAAGCATAATGTATGTAGAAGACAGCCCGAATCGTTTTGCCGATAATCCACCCGAAATATTGATAACTCAATTCCAGTCCAGCGCGTTCTTTTTCGACTATAGACACTATACTGTATCTACATGTAAGACATACTATTTCGTCATATTCGCAGGTATAAACACAGCTCGCATGGCGGAGGTCTGGATGGACGAGTACGCGGAACTCTTCTACCTGCACAGGCCTGACCTTCGAGTGAGTATTAACTCACAAGTAGCCCAGCAAAAGTTTGCTGGATGCAGCAACCCAACCAGGCACTCTACAGTAGTATATTTTTCCAGAACAATCCAATAATCGGCGACGTGACTCACCGCAAGATCCTACGCGAGAAGCTCAAGTGCAAGAGCTTCCAGTGGTACCTGGACAACATCTACCAGGAGAAGTTCGTACCCGTCAAGGACGTGTACGGGTACGGCAGGTAAGGGACATGTTTCACCTTTGCGACTGCAGCTGTTCTTTAGTCCTTCTCCTCCTTTAGGTTTGGGATTGGGTTATGCTACTTCCAGGATTGCCGTCTAACCCTCTGATTTCGAGGGGAAAGCCAACGCCAGAGCCTCGTCCGTCAATCACTAAGGATACCAGAATGTAGGTGATAGGTTGTCAGACTTGAGCTCATTCAGCCACGCCCTTGATGTTGCACCTTGAGCCCTATACCTTCCCGTGTTCCTCTCCGGCGGCACGTGTACATGTGGGGTGGTCCTGTGCAGGTTCAAGAACGAGGCGACGCAGATGTGCCTGGACACGCTGCAGAAGGAGGGCGACAACGTGCTGCTGGGTGCGTACCCGTGCCACCGCGAGCTGCAGGCCTCGCAGTACTTCTCGCTGTCGCACCGCGGCGAGCTGCGCGACGAGACCAACTGCGCCAGCATACAGCGCACGCGGTAACTACACCACTACTCACTAGCTGAACTACAACGTGCTGCGCGACGAGACCAACTGCGCCAGCATACAGCGCACGCGGTAACTACACCACTACTCACTAGCTGAACTACAACGTGCTGTACCACCGCGAGCTGCACTGGGCGCGTACCTGCACCCCTACTCACTCTATGTCTATGTCGGACATGCTGTCGCAAATGAGCTGTCGGCTAGTTCAACGGTTTGCTTCTTAGTCCTATCGATCGTAAAACAACGTAAGCACTTCTAAGGTAATAATCATTTCTCTGAACTAAATGAACTGTCAACGTAATCACTTCTGTGTCTATGATCATTTCTCTGAACTAAATGAACTGTCAACGTAATCGCTTCTGTGGCCATGATCATATCTCTGAACTAGATGAATTATGATCGTAATCACTTCTGTAGCCATGACCATTTCTCTGAACAAGATGATCTGTAAACGTAATCGCTTCTGTGGCTATGGTCATTTCTCTGAACTAGGTGAACTATGATCGTAATCACTTCTGTGGCTATGATCATTTCTCTGATTAAATGAATTATGATCGTAATCACTTCATCATTTCTCTGAACAAGATGAACTGTTAACGTAATCGCTTCTGTAGCTATGGTCATTTCTCTGAACATGATGAACACTGAACATAATCACTTCCGCTGTTTTGATCACTTCTCTGAACATGGTGAACTATGATCGTAATCACTTCTGTGTTATTTCTCTGAACAAGATAAACTGTAAACAAAGTTACTTCGTCTGTTAAATCAATATGCAACAGTGGTAAATACCAAGGTATTAACATCATTTTGAGTACTTCGATAGTCGAGATCGATGTGATGCTGACTGTACATACGAATTTCAATTTCAGCAATCGTGAAGTTAGATTTGATTACAACCTGTGAGTATTACCGACTATTACTGTTACAGTACTACACACAACAGCCTTTTGAGAAGGAGTAGTAACCGAAAGCAATATTGCATGTGTCCGAACCCGTGACTTTTTGATCGCAAGTCGAGCTCCTGGCCCACTAGACTACCATTGTTTCTATTTTTTAGAAGAAAAGAGCAATGGGTTGTTCTACCGATAAGACAAATTTTATTTTTATCTCCTAAAATCTAAACAATGACTATTTTATTTGGTGCCGAACCCAAATGCGGTCTGATTCAGTATGTGCTAGGCTAGCGCTAGATGCCTAGCGCTGGTTTTCTACCAGGCCCATCCTTTCAACTTACAAATGCCAATCAGAGACGCCTAAGGCGACCACTTTCCATCAGGTGGGCCAAGTGTTTTAAGTGATATTTAAAAAAAAACTTAGCAAAAAAATAATGAGACAAAGTAACCAAAGGCAAAACAACATTAAAAATATTTAATTGTTAAAAGATTTGTAAAAAGATATTTAATTGTTTTTATTAGATATCGCAAAACAAAAATGTTAATTCTTGTATAAATAGTACCTATTGCAAGTCTGATAGTATAGTGTAAGTGGTATTGTATTAGTTTTACCGTTACAGGCCTTTGTTCGCACCTGATTTGTGAGTATTACTAGAGCTAAGTAACCGATCCAACGAACAGATAGAACCAACCGACCCAATCAATAGATCTAACTAGTCGATCTAACTAACAGACCCTAATAAATAGATCTAACTAACCGACCAAACCACTTAGTCGACATTAGTTCAGTTGTTATTATTCAAATAGATCATGCAGGAAATAATTTCTGCAGCTCCTTTTTACTACTATTATTTTTACCGAATGCTAAGAAAGGTTATTATAAATTTACACAGAGTATTACATTTTTATGTTCTTCGGTTGCATATCTTCTAATATATAAAATTCAATGCCACTTTTCGTTGTTATTTTATAACTCAAGAACGGCTGAACCGATTTGGCTAATTTTAGTCTTGAAATATTCGTGGGTGTCCAGGGAAGGTTTAAAGGATGAGAAAGTAGGTGCAGCGGGAACGGGAAAAATATGGTGGTACGAAGTTCGCCGGGACAGCTAGTTATTTTATAAACTTTTCATTATAACTTATTTTTTCACACTGTGTAAGACGTGGAAAAATAAGTCGGGCCTTGGAGGGAAATTACCTGAAATCCTTAAGTTGGCTCATTTTACTTAAAGGAGGCATTCCTTAATTTTTTAAAAGAAGCTAAACTACATTCAAAGATTTTCGGAAAATTTCGTGTCACACCCGGTGGCGCAGCACGAAATTTTTCGGAAATGCAGATTACCGAATCGAACCAACTAAGATTAAAAAAATATATATCTTATATTTTTATGGTAACAATCGATATTTTAAGTCATAAGTGTGTCATCTGTGAATCACCGAAGGGGTGAAAAGGCGTATTAACACCCAAATTCCGTCAAGTATGATTTTCAGTCCCACGTAATAGTGACGAGTCTATAATTGCCGTCTAGCGAGCTATTTTATTTAAGTATAATTTTATGGAAAACTTACAGCTAGTATAGTAACATACACAGATGTCAATAATATGAGAAGGCCACTTAAAAGTTTTCGCAAGTAAATACACAAGACGATAAGTATTAAATATTAGTAGACAGCAACGGGAAACAAATAATTGTTACTCCAACAACAATGACTCTACCCACACCACCGTCACATCACTCCCCCTTCCCCAGAAGCAGTGCAGAAGAAAGTCGTCGCGAGCTGGTCCGTCCGGTGATGATGTCAGCCTGCCGCGGGTCCCGCGACCAGCAGTGGGCTCGCCTGCCTAGCGGCCAGCTGCAACACGTGGCCACCCGCCTGTGCCTACGGGCTCCGAGGAAGGTGGCCGACGTGCAGGCCGGCGTGTGTGCGCCCGACGAGCCGCGCCAGCTGTGGGCTATCGACTACACGGAGGACAACGACTTCAAGCACGACTGTGAGTGTTTTTAAGCTATTGCATAGCTTCTATCGCGGGCCTTGAGCGTGGAGACCGAATCCAGAAATTCTGTAACGAAAAAAAGGTAACACCCCCAACTCCGAGCTCGCACGAATCGAGCCGAGCTGCTCCGAAGTAGCTCCGCTTAACGCAAGTAATTATAATTGCATAAGTTGTTAGTTTTCAAATTCAAATTCAGACTCAGATTCAAATTCAAATTATATTATTATTTATTATAATTGCATAAGTTCATAAAAAAATGCTATGCAATAGCTTTACCGCGGCAGTCCCCGAGTGCCACACGTCTTTTTTTATACTACTTTTTCACCATTGACACTCGAAAAAGGGCCCGTGAATCATCAAAAACAGTGAATAAAACGCTCATTATTTCATAACATAACATAACATAAACTCACGCCTGTATCCCCGAAGGGGTAGGCAGAGGTGCTAGCACCCACACATTTCACTGAGTGAATAATAAAAATTGAATTTGGAACATGCCCGAATGTACGGTGAGAGTATGCAACCTCTTTGCACGGTTTTACTATAATTAGTAAAACCGTGCAAAGAGGTTGCATACTCTCACTATAAAAACGTACTAAAAGCCACCTAAATGTATTATCTGGCTGGATGGAATGTGGCTCAGTTTAAGTTAAGAAAAAAAAAATGCCGCCAATTTTCTGTGCAATTTTCCTTGTAAACGTTTCTGTTTGTCTCTTAATCTTAAAATTACTTCATCCAGTAATGAAAATGAAACTCTCTTATTCTCGAACGCAAAAAGACTCCGGAGTCTTTTCGCGCTAAAACGGTAACTATTACTGATAATTTGCTGCTTCTTTTATGTACTATCCATACCAAAATTTAATTCATAATCAAAGAGTATTTGTTTTCTCGTAGTCAATGATGAAAAGTAGCGTACCTAACACGTGAAAAAAAAATTCATCTTGGCTCTTGTATCCATCGATCCGCTCAGGTTTCTATCTAGAATCCCTCGCTACGCTCGGGATTTTACTGCAGAAACCTTCACTCCTCTCGGGATACAACTTAGTGCCTCGAAAAGAATTCATCTTTTTTTCACTTTTTGGGTAATCTACTAATAATCGCAGATACGCACACGACCCCCTGATGGTAAGAAGTTACCGTGGCATATAGGCGAGCGCAACACCAGGGGAATCACACTCGTGCTACCGACCCTGTAAGAACAGAGAGATTCTGTGCCGTCAGCGCAGAAGATAAGTAGAATAAAGCCTTTAGTTTTCCCACTGACAGCACAAAACCTCTTCAGTGAGCTCTGGCTACCCTACACACCGTCGGAAACACAAGACGAGGTTATTAACCCGCGGTCTTCTGTAGGGCCCGTCTTCTGAGTGCCGCTTAATAGCGTTGATCTACTCTTGTACTGAAATGTGACTATCTCTGTGGCGTAGCGGTAGTGAACACGGCCGCTATGAAGAAGGCGCAGGTTCGATCCCCGCTCAGTACAATTATTTGTATGCGCGAATATGAATATTTGCATTGGTCTAGGTCTTTCTATTTATAATAATATATGTACGTATTTTCTAGAACCCATAACACAAGTTAGTTAAGCTATGCTTTCTTTGGGTCTAGATAGCGTTGTGTAGAGTGAATGTCATTTATTAAGATGATTGATTAAGATAGAAAAAAGGTAATACAGCTCGATTCAAAAATGTAGTCGCCCCAAGACGGATGTCTTAATGAAATTGGGTCGGCTTCGGGCCCGATGACTCAGTGGTTAGAGCATTCCCCCTGTGAAACAAAGATCATATATTCGAGTCCTGCCTGAGATGTATTCGCTTTTTTCTATCTTAATCGATTTGAATGGGATAGCATACTAAATAGATTAAAAGGAGACGGGGACTTCTGGGCCAAAATTGTAATGAGTTGAGATATGACTTAAAAAAAGCGGTATTTTTTTCTATTTCAAAATATTAAAAAACCAGCTCAATTGAAAATCTTGAAGACGAGAAATCTTAAAACTAAATTTATTTCACTAGCAAAATAAAATATCGATTACTAAAAATTATTTAAACAATATTGCGTATTATAACACTTGCATCACAATTTGATATTAAATCAATCAGAGTGAACAAAACTTAATCATAATAATAATAATAACCATTTAAAATACCAAATAATAGTGTAATAAAAATAAATTCTGAATCGATTTCTGTTAATCGATTAATTATTTCTTGTGTTTATCAACTGTATTTTTAAACTGTGACAGCTGACAGCTCCATTTTCTGTCAATCAGGCCCACGAATGTATGGAAGAGTATCCATCTCCTTTCATTCAATGGTACATAATATTGTTACAGCAGCGGCCCTGAACCCCGAACAGGAGAGGAGGATCAGCAAGCTGCGTGGACCACGGTCAGTACGCGTGACGTCACACACCACACTTGTACTGTACATGCTTCCTTATTTCTTCTCTATTCATTAACATTCTCTGCTTTCAAGTGATATACATTAAAAGTAAAAGTTTATTTCTCTGTACGTACCACGGAACATGTGCAGATAGGTGGCATGACTGATGACGTCACTAGTAGGCCCTAATTGTGACGTCATCACAGTAGGCGTGGCTTTAGTGTACTGTCGATGTTCGTCTCAGCTGCATTGTGTCCATATTTTATTGTAATAAATACTAGATGGCGACACTTTGTATTAGAATACTTACATTTAGTGACATCTAGTGAGGTAGCTGCTGTACTATGCAGTAACATCGACATAGGGATGATGACTATTTTTTTATTCTCCAAAAAAATCCAGTTCATAATAATATAATGAACTGCTCAAGTGAAATTTAATTACAACAAATAGTTTTAAAGATATGTTATTTTGAAAATTAAATTTCTCGAACCGCCCAAAAACTCTCGTTCTAACCACAATACCTTTCTGTGGTACGTTCCCTGTGACACAATTTATTCTAAACTGTCTCTCTATACAAGTCTTAACTATACTATGCCTTTTCTAACAGACTCCTTCAGTATTTCTGAACATATTTCTTAATAATTGCGTATCACTGCGTATCTTAATGTGATTTGTTTCATTGTAGCACGAAAGCAGATGACAAGCACTCGTTACGGTAAGTTCTCGTTACCTGTGTACTTAGACTATAAACTTTATAGACACAGTAATGGTTACTATAGCGCGACGTAAAGAATAGTTACTACTTTGGTACAAGTTTGGCATATACTATACTATATTTGGCATATGCACACACTGAGAGTTCCGATAGTTTGTACGACTTCCGATAGATGGCTCCCACTGTCCCAAGATGGTTGTATAGGAGAATTTTTAGCACTCTAGGCGTGATTCAGTAGTTCAGGAGTCAGAGCATTCCTCCTGTAAGGGACTGGTTGCGGGTTCATCTTAATCGATTTGAATATAATTGCTTTAAAATTTCAAAAAAAGAGTTTATAGACAATATTGACATTACTTTACACATACATAACGCGTATTTCGAGCCGTTTTTTGCGAAACATTTTTTTTTTAGAAATACTGTGTCTTATACAGAATATAGTCAAAGCCTGTGTAGTTAATACAATACAATAAATTTTCTCAAGGTTTCGTTAGTCAAAGTAAAACTAACTCAGCCCGGTCTAGCGACACGCGGTTATACTCCAACTCTTTTGCTAGAATATTTTTTATTTATAATGTTTTTTATCTGGAAAAGTATACCACGAATAACAAGCGAAATTCAACTTAATTACTTACAACTTAAAGCCAATTTTTCAGTGAGATATGTCAGACACCTATTGTTAAATTTATTGTACACGTGTAATTGTGCCCAGTGTCGCTCCGCACTCAAATAGTGAGAATGCCATTAAAACAGTGACCGACTGACTATAATTTACAATAGATAAGTATCTTAAGCTTAGCTGTCTACCGGGTACTCCTGCTGAGAACCCCAGTAACCATCACACCCGAGTGGTAAAGTAACCCCTGCCCCGTGTTGTCCGCAGACGCATCTCCCGCTCGCTGCTGTCGTACTCGGAGTCCAACGCGAACCAACCGCTCCCAGACGCTCGACGAGACGACGGGGGCCTGCCCGACAACGGCACTGTGCGGAGGCACACGCACAAGGTGGGCATACCCACTAGCTAGCAGGGCACTGGCCCTCGATTCTGCTAAAGCTTAACCACTGCAAAAAATGGCATTCAATTTTAGTCGATAATCTATAGACTTACAGTCAAAAATTAAATGAAAAGAGTTTCATTACACTCTTTCATTCACTCTACAAAAAGTCATTTAATTTTCAACTTTAACAGCATTATTTTAATGGCTAAAATCAAATAGAATTTTCTCGTAATCTCTGTGGTGTGACAGTAGTTATGCTTTAGCAGAATCTAGGTCCTGTACTGCATTGCTGGTGTTCCTCAAGACACTGCGCGAATGGAATTCTTTTTTGTATATCACTAGGTGACAGACAAACATATGGCCAACGTGATAGAAAGTGTCACCGTGTCTTTTGGCCGTATGCAACACATTGTCGCAATCGCGTTGCCGACTCCGTAAGAACCTTCTAAGGTCCTTCGTGAAAATCCCCATAATATATTCGTTTGGAAAAACCACGGCAAGGAGTTCATTCCACAGTTTAAGCGTGCGGGGGATGAAGTTCCTTTCATACCTGACTGTGCGAACTGTTTCCAGCCGCAACGTCTTGTTCGCACGTGACAACGCAAATTCTGATGGTGTTTGCGTAACACATGGGAGTCAATTCGATGGATACATTTTACATCCTATTATAAACGAGTTCAGCTGCTTCGCATTTGGACTGGAAAACTAGTAATGGAATGAATTAAAATGGAGTGAATTAAAACGTGGAAGTTTATGAACATGTTTATCTATCACACTCAGATGACTAAACTAATCTGGTTGAAATTTGGTACAGGGATAGATCATAGCCTGAAATAACAGGTTACTTTTTATCCCTAAAACAGGTTCTCATGGTACGAGATTAAAATGCCATGCGTTGCTGCACAGGATATACAGGGTGGAAGATTTTAACCTTACCTGGAGGGAAAGTGCTTTAAATACTAGAGATAGCTAATTTCACTCAAAGGAAACATTCCTTTATTTTTTTAAAGAAACCAAACTGCATTCATAGATTTTTGAAAATTCGCTTGCCATGCCCGGTAATCGAACCGACTAAAATCCAAAAAAATAGCATCCTGTATTTTTATAGCATCAAGCGATAGTGTCAATCATGAGGATCAAATCTGTCTAAGAAACATGGTAAATTAAATACATGGAAGTCCAAAAAATCTTAACTTATAAATTTAATTCCAACAGACACAGCAATTCTACTCAAGGAACCATCAACCTACCTTATCAACAATAAAGCTATCTTTGACGCTATTTATTTATTAATATGAGTACTAAATGACTGAACTTTGTTTCTGGTTTAGAATGTAACGTTATTGGGTAACTGCATGAGGTAGGTACATACAAGTATTTTGGGATAAGTACTTAGTCGAGAACCTCTGCGTGGTACACCGCACCGCACCCTGGGCAACGGTGATAGCGAGAGAGAGAGAATTGCCTGCCGTTGGTTCGCCTTATAACCTGTTAATTGATACTTTTTAACCTGAGACAGCGTGCGGTTTTAGTCGGTTCGAGTCCGACATAAATACCCCTGCTGACCAATGGGGGTATCCGCATGAAAAGCAGGGATAAATTATTTAATTATGGAATTTTATTGTTAATATGATATCTGATGGACCCTTGAGTTAAAGTAAATTAAGTTTACAGGGATTCTCTTTCATTTAATTAACCATGTTTCTTAGACAGATTTGATCCTCATGATTGACACTATCGATTGATGCTATAAAAATACAGGATGCTATTTTTTCGGATTTTAGTCGGTTCGATTACCGGGCATGGCAAGCGAATTTTCAAAAATCTATGAATGCAGTTTGGTTTCTTTAAAAAAATAAAGGAATGTTTCCTTTGAGTGAAATTAGCTATCTCTAGTATTTAAAGCACTTTCCTTCCAGGTAAGGTTAAAATCTTCCACCCTGTATATGGTACATTAATATTTGATCTTAAAAACTATGCGCAATGACAAGTCCCCTTTTTCCGCCCAACTGTGTCTCGATACTGTAACCTGCTTCCCCTACTATAATGTCCATATCTCCCTTCAGAGCAAACACCACAAGCGTCACGGCCGCAAGTCGAAGCACGGCTCCAAGCGCCGCACCAAGAACAAGTTCATCCTTCGCATCGTGAGGACGCTGATGAACGGCACCGAGGAGCACCTGGAGGTGGACGTGCACTGCAAGCACCGCCAGCTGTTCCCCAACAACACCTTCGTGCGCGACCTCGTCACCATCCTCAACGAGAAGAACATCAAGGTGAGCTTGTAGCACTCCCCCCCTCATCTCTCCCCGTCAGTAGTTGATAAACCGTAACGAACGTCATAGATGTTTTTGTGACACCATTATATCTTGGACCAAAATCCCTATTCACCATTATACCCTAGACAAACGATGCCCTAGCGCACGTGGTTGTTTTGTAATAATTTATACTTGGTGATGTTCATCCACTGCAGTAGCACCCCATGTTATCCTCAAAAGACACCCAAAATACGTGTACTGCGCGTAAAGCGTGTATTTTGGGCACATGTTTAGTTTTAAGATATATGTCCCGAGCAATACAACTAACGTTCTTCCTGCGTGTGTCAGGTGATCAACAACGGGCGCGTGTTCGAGCGCAACAAGGTGACGGACACGGACACGCACCGCCCGCAGAGTGCCCGGGTACTCAACAAGATGGACATCGAGGGGCCTCCCCCCCCTCCCCCGTCCGCGCCGCACCAGGTACGTGCAGGCGGGCGCACGGAGCCGCTCCGCAAAACGGTAAACATCCGACCATCCTCTGGAGATTACAAAAAACTAGTGCAAGCAATTGTCGACCTTATTGACTTGACTAGTTACCTCCATTTGTTTTAGCACATTCGTGATCAATAAGGGTGAAAGTTGCTTGCACCTGTTTTTGATGCTCATTCGCTTTTACCAGTTTATCTCTTGGTAAACAAATACATTTGAAATATCTATTATTATTTTTCTAATTGTACAGATTATATTCATAACAGTCCTATCTACATCTACATATATATAAAAATCAATTGCTGTTCGTTAGTCTCGCTAAAACTCGAGAACGGCTGAACCGATTTAACTAATTTTAGTCTTGAAATATTCGTGGATGTCCAGGAAAGGTTTAAAAAAATGGCGGTACACAGTTCGCCGGGTCAGCTAGTTTGTAATAAAATACTCATTTCCAAAAATGATCCGCTTATTTAACCATATCCAAATATACCTTTTAACCACACGCACAGGACAAAATAGATGTACAACAAAGAAAAAGGTTACAATCAACGGAAATGTGCGTATACGAAGGATAATTGGAATAAAAGGGCTTCATTCATTTAAATAACGTATTATTTTGTTACAGTTCCATGAAAAACACAAGAAGCCGAAGCTGCTCCCCGGGTCCCCCGTGCAGGTGTACCACACGCGGGTGCCGGCCGCCATGCCGCCCAGAGGTAACACTGATACACTAGCGACGACTGACGTCACCGTGGTCACACCAGGGCAGACCCAACAGTGGTCTTGTGGTGGTACCATAAGTAGTCAGCGCCATCTAGTGCCAGCCAGCTAAACTATTTCGACACTACTACAGAATTAACGATCCTGCATAGCGAAAGTGAAGTTTATCGCGCTGGATATCATATAATGATTCAACATGCCAATGTCTAACGTTGGTTGACAGCCCGCCAGCTGTGACCACCTTGCTTGATTGATACCACTTAGGTGGCAGACGACCCAGCTGATGGAAAGTGCTTACCGTTGCCTATGGACGTATGCAACACCAGGGGCGTTACACTCGTGCTGCCGACCCTGAAGAAACATTCTTGAAGAACCCCATATTGTAGGTGGGCAAATCACCGCTGGGAGTTCATTCATGCTCTGGTTGCATGCATTCCATCAATTCTTCATTCCATAATCTGGTTTGATCACTTTTTGTCAAAGCTACTGCCGTCTGACCGTCGTCGTTCCTGGGCCTCGATTCTGTGTTTATACTAAAGCAAGTCACTAACACTCTAAAACTATTTAACTATAGACTATGCCGTTACAAAATAGCTATTTCTAGAGACAAAATGAAAAATTGTAATGAGCTTTCGACATTCAATTTTAAACTTTAACGCTGTACTTATGAAGTCTAAAATTGAGTAGCATTTGTTTAAGTAACAGTAGCTGACTTTAATATAATTTAAGGCAGAATCGAGAAGACCAGACCTGCCGATGTGGTTGGCTTTGGTTCTCTCCTGACTGACAGATAAGCATTTTTGCATGCCAATTTTGGTGAAATACTCTAAGCTAATAAATTATTATTCATTCATTCTCCCCCAGACCCAGTGCCAGTGGGCGCCGGGTTCAGTGACACGCTAGAAGCAGGCGGAGACAAGAAGCTCATCATCGAGGACTTCGTGGAGGTGCGCACCCCCCACACCACCGCGCCACCCAAGGTACCGCGACACCACTCGCAGCCAGGAGTTGTTCCTCAGAGAATAGGCTCTGCCTACCTGTGGTCTTCGTTATGGTTTAGTTTATGCGGCCTATGGCGGTACCATATGTAGCCAGCGCCGTCTGGTGGTGGTAAATCGAACTACTTTGGTACTACTAAGGTACACTAATTCTGTATTGCGAAAGTGAAGTTTTCGCGCTATTATAGCATTTATACAAGAGCTTAATGACTAACCGATGGTTGGTGGCCCGCCAGGTGTGATCACATTGATTGTAGTACCTCCACAGGCTTGTATAGGAATGACTACTGTCTGACCACCCAACTCCTTATTCAGTACTAATAAAGACATCGAACCAGCAACATCTTGTTTCCTATCATTTACATCGACTCAATAATCGTTATAAAGTGCATGATAGAACTAATCATACATCACCTATTATATGAATATATCGCGATAGAATCCGCTAAAAAGTAATTTTATTTCAATGAGTGAGACTCGCGTAAACTTCAGACAGTATCAAGGCATATATGCTCAAACTGGCTCACATTGTGTACGATGCAACAACAAATGCAAGCATCGTACAGTGGCATTGCGCGTGGTCAGCGGTTTACGCCGATCCGCGCTATTTCACCATTACATTCAATGAGCAGTTTTCCAGTAGGTATAATAATCAGTTGATTTTTAATTCATCAAGAGATGGCGCTAGCATAACTTTTGGTAATTTTAATGTAATCTGTGGTTTGTTGTTGTTCTTTTCGCGTCGGTCTGTAATTTAAAATAATAATATTATAATTTAAAATAATTTCATCAGAAAACATGTCAAAACATCTATGTAAAGTAAATCAATACAAAACCGAAGATCATTTTTTCCATAAATTAGTTACCAAAAGTGCCGGCTGCGCCATCTAGCTTGTCTTTAGGAACCCTATAAATACCTACTGGAAAACTGCTCATTCGTATCATTACGACAATCAATCAGTTCGAGTGTACTCACTATTCTATCATAACAATCATAACATGATTAAGTTGAGTCAATATACAGTTGAACTTTTATTTATCATCTCGGTAAGAATAGCAGAGCTCATACACATTGGCTCGCGAGTCACGCTCGGAACCTTTCATACTCAAGTAAGTCCGAGCGTGACTCGTCTGGCCTGCTACTAACACTAGTGTTGTCCCGCAGCGTCACCCGCCGCGTCACAAGCGGCGCCGCAAGCCGCACGTCAGCGCCGCGCCGCGCCGACCCGGACCTCGCCACAGGTATGTTCCCACACCACCCACACCACCCACACTACCGACACCACCCACACACACCACCACTACCATCAGGTGGTTCCTCAAGGAACTTACCAATGTGCTTCTAAGCAAATTCATTTATATTGCTTAGTGATAAGATAACTCAGTGGGTTCTATTCAAAAATTTTGATAAAAATGTTATTAAATTAATCGTTTATATGTAGTTGTTTATTTTTTTGGAAAATTACCTTGTATAACTATGAAATTACTTACAGTTTTTTTTAGGTGAAATTTCAGTCCAATGAAGAGTCACATGTGGGCAAGGACAACATGTGACTCTTCATTGGACTGAAATTCTGCAATTCTGCGGCTGCCTTCATGACAGATAAAATACAAAGAAATCGCCTTCGATGGTGCGGTCACGTTTTGCAGAAACTGCTTCGGGGGAAACAATTGTCTGGAAATCGATATCGATTTTCAGCTGGATTTCGACAGGAGGGGTACATCAAAGAAATATGCGTGACAGTAGTCTCACCACCATGGACGCCTACGACTGTGAAGTGGGGGAGGAAAAGCAGAGTTCCGAGTTCACTTCGGTCTCATGTGATCGCTAAGGAACTGGATGAAAAATACGTTTTATAGTACCGACCCAAAACTTAGGATGTACAGTAGCTTTCAGAAGTCCATTGTCGCCATTGTTAGTGTGGACAACGTATCTATAGTTAGGAAGAGAGAAAGAAAATGTTTTTAACCTTACAAAAATCTGAATTTAAAGAGATTTAGGTTCCACACAGCCATACACAACAACTGTTACCTCTCAGCGTAATGTTGTCTACGCTGTAGTGGTTTGGTTGCAGAGATTTTTTTATACTACGAGTACTTAGGTCCCAGACAAGCACACAGTCCATCTACTGGAAAGTGTTTACCGTGGCCTATGGGCGAGTGTAACACCAAGGGAGTCACACTTGTGCTGCCGACCGACCCTGTAAGAACAGAGAGATTCTGTGCCGTCAGCGCAGAAGACGAGCTGGATAATCCTTTGGTCTTCCCACTGACAGCAGAAAACATTTCCAGTGAGCTCTGGCTACTCTACTCCCCGTCGGGAACACAACTCGAGGTTATAATTTATCATTGACTAACAGCCTATGTCTCCCCATAGCGCTGGAGTGGCCGGCGGGTCCTTGGGCCAGCGACGTGACAGTGCAGAGGCTCAGCGGGACGAGGCCAGCGAGTCGGCCGCCGACGTACCCGACGTGCCGCAGGACGACTGGCAGCCTGGTACCACTACTTCTATTACTATGGATTCAATTTGTCATATTTCTTAGCTAGATTTGATCCTTATGATTGACACTGTCAATTGATGCCATAAAAATACAGGCTGTTACTTTTTCGGATTTTAGTCTGTTCGATTATCGAGTATGGTAAGCGAGTTTAAAAAAAAAATTAAATGTAGTTTTGTTTCTTTTAAAAAAAAAGGAATGCTTTCTTTAAGTAAAATGAGCCAACTTAAAGATTTTTTCTTGACTTATTTTTTCTACCCTGTATAATCCTACGACAACCATCAGACCGCGGCCCGCCAGTCGTAATCACCTTGTCTGGGAGGACCCCCTCTGTGTTGGAGAAACATCAAATCTTCAGATAAAGACAAGCATCTTTAACACAATCCCCCTTCTCCCGTAGAACAAGCGGCCCCACGACCGCGGGCGTCCCCTGACGAGCCCCCTCCCCGCCACGCCAGGCCGAGGGCGCCGTCCCGCGAGCTGCCGCGACACATCGGCCTGCTCACCGGCAGCGCCGACGTGCCCGACGTGCCACTGGGTATGCCCACACACACCACTCGTACACACGCCTCCCCTGGTAGAACCCACACGCTACACTGCAGTTCTTCTTCATCCTAGCGCTAATCTCGTAACTTTATGGATATTAATTAATTGATATTTTGGAATCTAATCAAAAACTATCTGACAAATAATGAGTTTCAGTTCTAAGTATGGGGACATCCAATTGCTTTTTTTTCTATTTTTGTGTAAAATTCTTAATGCGGTTCATAGAATACATCTTCTTACCAAGTTTCAACAGCATAGGCCTTATAGTTTCGGAGAAAAGTGGCTGTGACATACCGACGGACAGACAGACAGACGGACAGATATGACGAATCTATAAGGGTTCCGTTTTTTGCCATTTGGCTACAGAACCCTAGAAAGTGAGGAATTTGTATTTAATGCATGATATTATGTAACCATAAGCACCTTGTAAACATCTATAGAAACCTGTGTTCACGAAATAAATAAATGAAATGAAGCTTTCACCTCAGACTCTGGGGTCCGCTTTACCAGTCTGTGTGTACTATGCGTCCTTGTCATTTCCAGAGGCGCGTGACGCGGTAATGGCGGACGGTAGCCCTAGCGCTCCGCCCCACCACCGCGCCAGGGAGCACCGTGACCACGCGCGGGACTCCGACACCGACGAGAACAACGGGAACGTAAGACTTTGGATATACCCGTAATGTCCCAAGGATATGGTACTGTGACTTATGGGAGCAAGACTAATCACCACTCGTCTTCCCCAGGGCCAGGTGTCAGCGCCCCATGGGTCGAGACGGGCGGATGACGGGGCTCCAGTGAAGCTGGTGATGCGTTCCAACCTCACGTTCAACCTGGGCGACGAGTTCTTCTCGTGGAGGAACCGCGCCACCGACGACATCGTGTAAGTATACTGGATACACCCTCAGGTGGAAGAGAAACGTCTTGATAAATCTATATAACCTCAGACTATGAGAATAGACAGATGGACATGACAAACCTAATTTATAAATACCCTGAGACTAAGGGTAAAACCGAAAACAGTGGACGTTTTAGGGATTGACCTTTTGGGAATTGTCGTTTTGGGAAATGGGCGATTTAAGAATGGTCGTTTTGAAAAGTGGGCGATTTGGAAATCGTCCTTTTGGGAAGTGATCCTTATGAGTCGAAAGGATTCAAACAAACCGTAAAAATTGCAATATGTGCTAACAACTATATCAGAGAACCAAGTCATCATCAAAAAGCTTTGCGCGTAGAAGCAAATCTGCTGAAACACTTATGTGTTTTAGGAGTTACCGCGAATTCCTTTTGGGTCAAGCAACACTCCTACTGTAGGATTAATGCTTGACGTAAAGGACACTTACAAAATAAGTGTTCAATAAAAAAATAGTTTTATTACTTTCATCATATAAAATAATATCAGTAGTTCTCATATCTCCGCGACATACAAGTATTTTTATTAACACTGACTTCTGTAAAAACAGTAGAGAGTTACTTATTGACTAGATAACCTTCTTACTATCGATAAGTTTCTCTGAAGATTTAAAAACAAACCACAAAAATTTGATCACGTGGCGATTCTTAAATATGGATAGTCTACGCAGTACGCACATACTTATATTAAGATTTTTTTCTTTACAGGAACGATTTCCTAGGTGAACTAACGATACCGTCCAACGATACCGAATACAGGACGCCGCGCAAACACGACGACTCCCGCCACCGCGCCACTGCCGACGCGCATGCGCACGACATACAACTACGAGCCAGCGACGAGAAGCATGCCGACGACATGCAACCATCCACACACGACAACCTGATGCGTGTCGACGACGTACAGGCACGCTCCAACGACGACTTACAGGCACGGCTGATGAGAGGCGAAGAGACGCCGGGCCGGAGTGACTTTGAAGACAATGCTGTAAGGGCAGAGGATGGTCGGGGGAGGGCAGACCCTCTGGTCGTGGACCCTGAAGGTGGAAGAGACTCCCCGGGCAGCTACGGGCAGCAGCCGGAGATGCAGCAGGAGAACCCGAAGGACGAGGTTGTGGATGTTAGGCACGAGAGTGCGCCACAGTCGTCTAGCTCTTCGGAAAGTAGTGGGGAGTGATTTTGATAGTTGTTATAGAAGCGATATTAAAAAAAGGCAGCAAAAGTGAAAATCGCATAGCAGATTTTCACGTATATTGTAGTATTTTGTATGCCCTTTGCAAGCGATTTTCGCTCTTAAAGTGGAAGCACATATCTAAAAAACGTCTATTTTTTAATAAAGGCATGTTAAGCCTACACATATTAATGACTGGCTTCGCCATATGGCTTTACTCGTGGTGTAATTTTTAAGAATTTAATTTTACGTTGCTTTCGGTTATGTCACCACAAATGATACATTTTATATTTGTTTCCGACTCTATAAAGTGGTAATAACTTAATATCTAAAGATATGGACTTGCGATTGGGATTGGGACATTGCATGTTCGAATCCTATCCAATACATTACCGACGCGAACCACTTAGTTAAAAATACATTTAATTACATTTTCGACCATTGGATTGGACGACCAAATGGTTGAAAGTCGATTGTTACATTTAAGTTAACACTAATTACGCATTTTTTTTATTGACAACACTGAAGGTCGTCAATAAACTTCGGCTTTAAAGACCTGTATCCAAGGCTATTAAATTAATATAAAAAAACTAAGAGAGCCTCAATTTTCACAAAACCAAAATGGACATAATATATAACCGAACTATTTTACTTATATAGAGGTTACTAGTAATTAAAAAAAAACCTAATGAAGCTTAATGTTATTAGGAGTTTTAGTTTCCAACAGATCTCTTGTATCTCTTATAATTTCATAAGTATTTTAAACCCCAAAGATCGTTATAGACTCAGGGACCTGACGTGACGGTACACTTCGGCTGCTACGTCAGGTCGCAGATTCGATGCCCGCTCAGTGCATAAATTGCATTGCTCTGGGTGTTTCTATGTATAATATATACATATGTATGTATATCCGTCCACTAGAACCCATGTTACAAGATATGTATATTTTGGGTCTAGATGGCGCTGTGTAATGTGTCCTAGATTGTTATTATTATAATTTTCTTAGCTATCATTTCTAAAATAAGAAATATATTTTTAAATAATATACGGTAGATTACTTTTAGATTAAACTTAGCTAGATTATATACAAAATGAAGAATTTGTACTTGTTCTAGCTGCGTATATGAAAGCTACAGATTTTTGAGACGCGACAGTAAGGCCCTGTCCTTCATCGATTAGGAAAGAGAAAAGAGAATAGAACTCGGGCGGGACTCGAACCCGCGATCTTTCCCTTAAGGCGGCCACCCACTTACAGTCCGCCTGCAGTTTTTCGTCCGTCCGGCGGCCTGCAGTCCTTATGTCATCAAAGTCATCATAATTTTATTACCTCAGACTAAAATAATAACATTATTTTATTCTTTTAGTCTGATGTTATTACGTATAAAATGCTGACGGCCATAGACTGTCCGGCCTTTAACTGTCTTTGCTGACCGGAATCGTCAAGCGGCCACACACATATTATCCGTCAGTCCAAAATCGTATACGAAACTGTAAGTGTGTGGGCTATTGCGATGAACTGACAGACCGATATCATCCGGTTGTCGTTCGGTAAACTGTAAGTGGGTGGCCGCCTTTACAGGAGGAATTCTGACACTGAGCCACCGAGACCCGCACAAGCCGATACAAATTCCTCTATACATCCATCTTTGGGGCATAGTTAGCATAATAAATGTTTCAAATTTCCATTCAAAGGGCCTTAATCGTTATAGTTACACGAAAATGGTCCTCAATGGCATTCAAAGTATTCAAACTTTGGCTTCTGTTAGGTTCTAAAAACATCGTATTTCATGTGAAAAAAAAAGACTCTTTTTAGTATAATTTAATATTTATTTATTCAGTTCAATTCGTACATTGTTCTTACAGATTATATTATGCATTTCAAGAATATAGTACATACGTTTTACCTATGAAAATAATATTAATAGTAGATTAAATGACAAGACAGGTACCTATAACGGTTAAGGCCTACTGTCCCGTCTCAAAAATCCATTCATATCGAGTGGTGTAAACGACAATGTCCGTTCACAAGAAAATAGCTTCTCACTAGAGTTAACTGATGTCGTTTGGTATGTTTTCCCTTTGAACGTTCGGGTCGCTTCCACCCTTTTGTCATACAACTGTCCATACATATTTATGTAAAGGCGCTAGTATTCTTGTTTTTAAGGTTTCCTCGTGAATTTAAGTTCTTTAGAAAGAAATAAACTGATAATATGTCCAAAATTAAATTGTCTATCTATTAGTATTAGTTGGGAACTAAACATTAGACCGTTAGAAGTGTACAAGCGATAGTCGATAGGAAAACGACAGCGTTCTGAAGTGTTCTTGATGTCATTAGGGACCTGTTTTGTTTGAACAATCGATGTCGCTTGTACTATTCTCGTTTTAACGTTCAATGTGTGTACTTTAAATGGTATCAATTATACTTTCTATTTATTTTTGTGATTATTTTGTAACTAATTTATTATATAGGGTGAATTTTGCGATGGTATGTGGATCCGAGACAATGGGGAAACTATGAGGCATGAAGTGACCTTTTTTTTTTTTCGAGACTTCCTTCAACTTACCTCTTACCATCAGGCTAGGCGAAGTCAAATTAAGGTGTCCTATGTAAAAAAAAGAATAGAAAAAATACTCTTAAGGAGTCTGAGGCCGATTTCAATACTAAAACGGCATTTTTGGATTTATGAAAATATAAGAACCCATTGATTTTCAAAACATAACATTATTCCACGTCCCTAATAAGAAACAAATTCACCCTGTATATAGATTCCAATAAGTAATCATCTGTACCATATGACGTCACTATACTGTAGATATGTAATCTATATTTGTTTTGTTTGTATATATTATATTATGTTAGTGAATAGGCGCTAAATCTCGCGCCGCACCATATCATATCAGCGACATATCAAGTCGCCTGTTATCGTTTTTATCATGGAACATAAAATCTAAGGAAGTGCCCGTAGCTACCACTCTTATCCTACGATACTGTACTAATGTTTAATATTAAGGTTAATTGACATCAGACGAGCGAATTTTATTTTATTTTTATTTTATTTATTTATCACAGGTTTCTCAGGGTCGGCAGCACGAGTGTGACGCCCCTGGTGTTGCATACGTCCATAGGCCACGGTAACCACTTTCCATCAGGTGGGCCGTGTGCTTGTCTGCCACCTAAGTGGTATAAAAAAAAAAAAAAAAACAGATTACAACCAATAAGAAATACAATAATAACAATAAGAAATACAATAATAACACGGATTAGAGTCAAGGTTGCATTCCACAAGAACGCGTGTACAAATGAGTTAAGATGAAGGAGTCTCTTACAATAACACATAATATAAAGCCAGTTTACAATTTTACATTTTTGACCCATTAGACATGATGGAGTTCCTAACTATGGTTGGTTTAAAAGTTGTTTTACCGTTCTAACAAATAAAGTCAGCTTAGGTACAAAAATATCGAAGGCTGCATTATCCCTGGCGATTTCGTTGCACTGACGAGCCATCCGAACTATGGGGTTGTAAAACGAAGTATTATTACCCGACTGCGCCAGCGAGAGGGTAATGTGTTTCGCGCGTATGTATGTATGTATGTATGTGTCTATGTGTGTATGTAATTTTCTTTGTTCCCCTCTACAGGCCTAACGCCTGGACGGATTTTGATGAATAGGGTCTCAAATGAAAGGTATTCATCTCCCGAGTGTCATAGGGTACATAAAATTCCAACAAAAACTATACGGTAGATTTTTGATGCTAAAATATGTGTTGGCAAACATTTTTTTTCATTCAAATTTATCGAGTAGGCCGAGTAGGGTATCAAAAATATATAGATGTCATATCCTAACTAAAAAGGTTAAAATAAAATTAATTATTAAAAAATAAAAAAACCCGACTGCTGTCTAAAAGATTGAAACAAGCTTGATAGCAGGCGGTACCCATTAAATTTCTTTCGGTTTATGATTGGCAAATGGGTACCGCCTGCTATCAAGCTTGTTTCAATCTTTTAGACAGCAGTCGGGTTTTTTTATTTTTTAATAATTAATTTTATTTTTATAGACTTGTAAGGCAGAGATTCCCGTTTGGTTGGATCTACGAGCGCTATATCTGATATTAAAGGTTAATTTGCTCCTTCTACGTCAAATTCTATTAGAGTCCGCGCCAGCTAATAAGTCCCGCGGCAAAACTAGGAACTAAAATGACATCGCCGCCATACTGTGTGTTGATTGGTCCAGGCCATGTTACTGTCTTGGCCTGAACCAATCAATACACAGTATGGCGGCAGCAGTTGCGATTGCTACGCCGCCTCTAAGAGACTTATTTCTTGGCTAGTACTCTAGTGTAAACAGTGACAGACCATTCGTTCATTGTTCTTTCTTATGTAAACGCTGAAAATAAGGTTTACACTAAAATATTAAGAAAGAAATTTTCTTGTTCTAGCTTTATGCTCGTTTGGTCTAAACCCACCTTTATTAAGGTCACTTTGACATTTTCTTTGTTCAAAATTATAACAAATGACGTAACTATTTTATGTGACGTGTAAGACCTGGTCCTTGATTCTGCTAAAGCAAAACCACTGTCGTACCACACTCTCTGCAAAAATTGGCATTAGATTCTAGACTTTATTGCTATAGCATTAAGGTCCAAAATTCAATGACAATATTTTCATTACACGCTTTCGTCCACGCTACAAAAAGTCATTTAATTTTAAACTTTAACTGCATTACTTTAAAGGCTAAAATCAAATGGAATTGTCTCGCAGTCTCTGTGATGTGACAGTGGTTGTGCTTTAGCAGAATCGAGGGCCAGGATGTTTAATAAGTTTTATGGGCACTTCATCTTGATTTTATATTCCATGGATGTATGAATGTCGCCAGTCAGTTGAAATCACTCCCGCAGAGATTTGGCTGAATCTAGGCACCCTTTGAGCTCAATCCTAGCATAATAAGTAGGGAACTAGAGAATAAAGTGTTAGTGTTGAAGATATTCCGTCCATTGTGTGTGTCAGCAGCGACCTGTGTCCACAGCAATCACTACTCGCTTTTGATTGTATCTATTTAAAATTATTATTAGAACTATCGGGATATTTACCATGTATTGTTTGGAGTTTCCGATATTTCGGCGCTGTTGCAAGCACCATGATCACGGTTAACCCGATAGTTCTAATAATAATGTAAACGACCATGAAAGTTTAAATATCTATTTAAAATGTATATCAGATATTAGACTGGCTGTGACTGGCTTTATCGGACCGTCAGGCGGGGTGAAGTCAAATTGACGTGTCCTATTTAAAATAACGTAAATTACAGCAATTATGGGCACCTTGAATCCCTGAATTTTCAATAAATTTCGATAAATTTCATTTCAGTCACAGTAAATTCGGGTTCAATTCAATTAAATTTTTTGGTGTGGCAAGCGTTCCGTCTTCGTACCACGAAAACTCATATTAAAAACTTGTCATTCATTTTGCAATATTTTTTTTAGAATTAATAAAACTTAAAAATTAAAAAAATTAAAAAGTATTGCAAAATGAATGACAAGTTTTTATTAATCACTTTTCGTTCTGTCATGGTTTAAAATGACGAGTATTGGCCATCAAGTTGTAAAACTCATCGGCATATCCACAACTATTTGAGTTGTTAGCACAATTTGTTTGTCACGAGTCATCGTGATGTGCAAATTCGACGTCAGACATCAGTCAGCCACGTCAGTTATACTACGAGACATATCTTGAACCTAAGTCGTGAAATAAACGAGGCCCGCGCGGATTGTCTTGTAATTATCTATGTTTGCTGCCTTTCCAAAGCGTCGGTAGTTCAGTGGTTAAGGAGTTAGCTTTACGATCGAAAGGTCCCGGGTTCGAATCCTGGACATTACACTACCGACGTGAACACACTCCTAACACAAGCAATTTAGCTTAGCTGGAGGTGTTAGACGGAATATTAGTAATTCGGGTCGCTAATTATTCTTAAAAAAGACGTGTGGCACTCGGGGACTGCCGCGGTGAAGCTATTGCATAGCATTTTTTATGAACTTATGCAATTATAATAAATAATAATATAATTTGAATTTGAATTTGAGTCTGAGTCTGAATTTGAATTTGAATTTGAATTTGAAAACTAACAACTTATGCAATTATAATTACTTACGTTAAGCGGAGCTACTTCGGAGCAGCTCGGCTCGATTCGTGCGAGCTTCGGGGTGTTAGGTTCTTTTCGTTACGGAATTTCTGGATTCGGTCTCCACGCTCAAGGCCCTCGATAGAAGCTATGCAATAGCTTAAAAAAATTAACTCGTCTCAGTAGCACCCTAGCTAGCACCAAAAGACACTGTAGCAACGTGTACTGCACGTATAGAGCACATTTTAGGTCCATGATAAATGTCCCGAGTCATACCTTATAGTAGGGAGACGGTGTGTAATTGCTGTGGACGAGTCGTTGTATTGTACGTTGTATTTAGAGTATATTTACGGACTTAGTTCTATTTTTTAATATTAATTTAGCAAAATGGGCGCGGTGAGGACATCGTTGCAGTTTTTTTTAATTAATTGTTACATTCTATGTATTTACTAGTTAAATCTTATGTCGATACGTTAATAAATTATATAGGCTGGATGGCATACAGCTGTGGATAAAGCCCAAGGTTCTATTCCCGAGTCGTGCAACTTTGTTGTTAACATCGGTAAACATCTAGGACAAAAGGTCGGTGTTCATTAGACGGACTAACTAAAAAACCTATAGGTCTGATCAACCAATGAGGCGAACCTTTGAGCCTATAATTGATTTAATATAATCTATGATTGGTTGATTGGCACTGACAAAAAGCGCCTTTTGCGCAGATAGAGCACATTGTAAAATTGTTTTTGCCGGTCACTATACCTCATTGACAGCAAGGGACTTCCCCCATAACACACGAAGTTGTAATACAAAGTATAGCATAAACTGTTATAGTAAATAGTTAAATACATACACATCCCAACAAGTTGTCCGACGAAGTTGGCCAGTGGATCTTCTCGCCGCGCCCGCCGGGGCCAAGTGTGAGTGAGGCGTCTCTACGTCACGTGTTGTAATGTTAGCGCTCGTGTTTATTCAGTATCAGTAGGCGCACCTCTCGGCTAAGTTCCAATGTTCCTGGGACTGCCAGTGCCGGGCCAACTAGTGACGACATTTATAAGTACTTTGTGTTCATAAAATACCAGTTTTTTTGTTTATTTTAGACATACAGGATCCTATTCTGCTAGTTGTCAACCACTATTATACTGACACTGCAAAATATGCTATTGTAGACTTTATTGATATAAACTCTAAACATAAGTTTAGAGTTCAAAATTAAATGAAAAAGAGTTGAACTGATTGATAGGAAAAAGTGAATACAGCTCAGGCAGGACTCGAACCTGCGATCTTTCCCTTACAGAGGGAATGCTCTAACCACTGAGCCACCGAGCCCCGCCCGTAGCTGATCTAAATCTAAATACTAATCGATTTGAATAGTTTTGAGTCCCGCAGCCCTCAACCCCAGCAGAGCCCGCAGGGAGACAGCTCCAACCAGCCTGTCAGCGCGGAGCTGACGAGCTCGATCGAGGCGCCGGTGGTGATGGTTAATACCATTGCCACCAAGAGCTCCAACTTAAAGGGGCAATACAAGCGGGACTTGACGTTAGCGTGCTCGGCCATAATGGAGGCTGCGCACGCGCTTCGGTCCCGCACTGAATCGGACGAAGTGGCCCAGCTGCAGACCGAGCTGGCTGCTGTTCGAGCCGAAATGCGGCCTTGGAAGCAGCAGGCCGAATCCGCTCCCCCCCAGATGAGCCGTGACGAGATCGGCTTCATGATAGACGCACGGCTCGCGGGGATCACGGATCGGCTGCTGCCAGAGGCCCGCATCCGTCCGCCTCTCCAGGCGGACATTGGTAACGCGGCGCGGGCGACCAGCCGTCCTGAGCCGCAGCCAGAAGAGCTCGTTGCCGAGCTTCCGGCCCTTCCACCCTCTCCTACACAGATGCCAGACGGGCAGTCGGAGGAGGCGAAAAGGGCAAAGAAGAAGCCAAAGAAGAAGTCGGCCGCCGCCAAGGAGGCGGCAGCTGCCCGCCAATCCTGGGCAACTACATCGACGACCCCGACGGCTCCTTCCACGGCCCCACTGTGGAGTACGGTGGCGGCAAGGCCGTAGGTGCCGAAGCCGGCTCCAGCACGGGCAGTGGCAGCTCCAGCCGCTACCACCCCAGCATCACAGCCAAGAAGACCAGGAAGCGCTGCAGCCGGGCGCGCAGGAGCAGGGCATTACCTACTCGGACGTCATCTCCAAGGCCGAAGGGGCCATCGACCTGAAGACCTTGGGGATCAACGGCCTCCGAAGAATCCGCCCTGCGGCTACCGAGGGGGTCGCATACTCGAGGTGGCAGGGGAGGACAGGATCAAGAAGGCAGACCTCCTCGCTGCCAAGCTTCAAGAGGTGTTTCCGGAGTTCCGGGTCGCCAGGCCGGAGAGGTGCGTGGAGCTGTGCATCTCTGGCCTGAGTGACTCGGCCACAAAGGAGAAGGTGGCGGCAGCGCTGGCTTCTGAGTGGGGCTGTGCTCCCGACGCCATAAGGGTGGGCGATATTCAGCGTCCACCTGGCCGGCAGGGCACTGCCTGGCTGAGGTGTCCAATCGAGGCCGCCAAGCTATTGACAGATAGTCGTCGTATTACTGTTGGGTTAGGTTAGGTTATGGTTAGCCACCCTGGGGCCGAGACCGGCTCGCTGCTTCCGGTGCTTGGAGCCAGGGCATGCGGGGGCCAAATGCACTGTGGGTGTAGACCGCAAGTGCTTCCGATGTGGGCAGGCGGGCCACAAATCGGCCACCTGCTCCGCGGAGCCCAGTTGCCCCGTGTGTGCTGCGGCAGGAGTGGCGTCCGGCCACAAACTTGGCACGGGCGAGTGTAAGGCGACCGCCATGAAGAGGTCTGCCTCGAGAAAAGGCGGAGCGGCAGGTGGGGCGAAGACTACGCCAAACCCCCCCCCCCCTCCCCAGCCGCAACCTGAGGAGGTGATGGACACCGCCCAACCGTAATGGCCCATACCATCTCCATACTGCAGGCCAACGTCAACCGCTGCGTCACGGCGCAGGACCTTCTGGCCGAGAGTATGTGCTCGTCGCGCTGGGCGAGGCTGCAGTGGTTGGGGTGTACTGCCCCCCCTAGCAGCAGCCTCGCCGAGTTTGAGTGTTTGCTCATCGAGGTCGGGGCTCTGCTGGCGGAAGTGCACCCAACCCCGGCGATAGTGGCCGGGGATTTCAACGCTCACTCTCGGGCGTAAGGATCTCCGGCGACCGATGCCCGGGGGGAGATGGCCATGGGGTGGACGGTGTCACAAGACTTGGTGCTACTCAACCAAGGGGCGGTCCACACGCTCGTGCGACCCCAGGGCAGGTCGATTGTTGACCTGTCATTTGCCAGGTCTGCCCTGGCTCGTCGTATCGAAAACTGGCGGGTCGTCGTGGGAGTGGAGACGGCGTCGGATCACCGGTACATCCGGTTCGACGTCGGCCCCGCCGCCCCGGCGCGCGTTGTGTACGACCGCCCCTTGAGGGAGGAGGGTCCTACAAGGTGTCATATAATTTTAGACTTTAACATCATAGCAATAAAGTCCAAAGTTAAATGGCATTTTTAGTGTCAGTGGTTGACAACTAGCAGAATTTGAGGTCCTGGTCATTACTTACCGACGTGAATCCTAACTTAAATCATTGAGCAAGGGTTTAGAAAGGGGTTAGGGGGTTAGTAAAGTAATGTCGTTTACTAGTACTCTTAAAAAGCAGTACAAGTTGGCTCGGCACTGCGCAGTCGGTTTTATTTATGTTTTTGTGTGAAGCGAAACTATTTTTGTATAAAACGTGTACATTGCATACTGTATTTTTATTTATTTTGACCTACCCGCGCATACTTGTTACAGTTCTGTTACCTACCTAAGTACCTATACAGGGTGTATTTTTGAAACGGGGCAGTAAGGGCAAGTACCTTAACCGTTGTAGTTACAGCAAAACGTTCTTAGGAGACCTTCCCTAACTTTTTGAGAAATTTTGAACTGCATTTATAGATTTTGCAAAAATCTTACAGTTAGCGAAAAAAATGCAAAAAGTTCCAAAATTTTTTTTTTAGTGCCAATCGATTCTATTTCATGTGGGGATCAAAAGACTCTAAGGGACCATTTTTGCTTTGAATACTAGGAAAGACAGAAATCGCCAAAAACGTTTCCCATACATTTCGGCGAGAGAATAAAATTTCTACAATGATCAAACTTTTTGTTTAGGACAGGAAGTCCGTAGGGTTGACTATAAAGTAAATAAAAAGAATTATCCCTACTAATATTATAAATGCGAAAGTAACTCTGTCTGTCTGTCTGTCTGTCTCACTTTTACGACTAAACCGCTGAACCGATTTTGATGAAATTTGGTATAGAGGTAGGTTAGACCTTGAGAAAGGACATAGGCTATGTTTGGTCGCGATAACCGACATCCACGCGGGCGGAGCCGCGGGCAAAAGCTAGTTACCCATAAATTTCTAAATTTGATTCGAATTTCTTGTGTCATTTTTAGTTTCAGCTAAAAAAAACCGTTTAAGTTAATAATGAAGAATTTAGGCTAAAATGTCTTCCAATCGTAAAAAATGACTTATTAGAAGTCTATTTTGTCAATAATCGTTCATAGCCCTGATCTCGGGGATACGAACCCCCACAAAAAAATCGAGTGGCATTAGATCGGGTCTACGATCGATTATTGACAAAATAAGCTTCTATTAAGTGATTTTTTTCATGATTGGGAGACATTCTAGCCAACATTCTTTATTATTAACTCATTCGAATTTTCTCCGCTGAAACTAAAAATGACATAAGAAATTCGAATCAAATTCTAAATTTATGGGTAATAATTCTTTTTATTAACTTTGTAGTCAACCCTACGGACTTCCTGTCCTAAACAAAAAGTTTGACCCATGGAGAAGGAAATGATAGCGGAGTTGTTGCAAAGGCAATCGAGTCGCGTGCTTCCATACTGTCAAAAGGACTCCTATATATAGACGTCATTTCTGTGACGTCACCACTCAGTTCTAGTGGCACGTCGTTGCGATAGGTTGTCATTTTTGGTTAAAAGTTCAAAGATAAAAATAGTTTTGACCCGATTTAAGAATGAAGTGTGCGGTACAAGGGTGTACAAATTGTAGAGATAAGATGTTTAAATATATTGATGATATAACATTTCATCAGTAAGTCCGCTATATTTTTATTTTCATTTTTAGAAAAAAAATGTCTTTATAGAACCATCTAGCGGAGAAAAGAAATAAGTAACCTTGTCTTACTTGTATAATGTTGTAACAACAATTCAATTCATTCTATAAAAAAATCACCACAATAATTTCACCGGACTTCATTAGTAATTCCGCAATTGTTATTTTATTAATTCTTACATTATATTTGGGTGAAATTGAAAATTGAAAATAAAAAAATTAAGCCATCTGTCGGTATCTGCCTAAATCATTTAGGGGGGCTAAATGATTCTGCTATAATTCTACAGATGGCCTTATTTAAAATAAATGGTGTGCATCATAGTAGTGAGACCACTATATTCACATTATTTTTAGGAAGCCAATAAAATTGTCAACATTATATTATATCATTTTAGATTTCCCAGTAACCCAGAAATAAAAAAATGCGTGGATAGGTACGTATTTTAAATAGACCTTCCAGCTGGTAGGTACCCCACAAAATATTCCAGAATCTGTTCGAGGTCCTTCAATGAGGATGACTTCTATAAAACAAAAAAGTGATTTAAAAAAAAAAAAATCTAAATTTGCTATACACCTAATTGTATATACGTATACCAGAAATACATAAGTGAAAATTTTACAATATAATAACATCATTTTTTTATATTTCTACATTATTTTCTTGCTTTATTAATTTCCTTTTTGAAAAAGTTAGGGATCCGTACTTAGCGCCTTCGCTGGCATAGGCGGGTCGCGGACGTCCGCTTCGCGTGCTTGTTTCATGTTATTTCAAGAGTAGCGCTACGTGAGGCGGATACCCGTTACACGTGACGCGGGCGGCGGGGCCCGCCACGCGGGCAGCGGGGCACGCGCCGTGTGTCCACGCGACGGAGCACGCGAGCGGGTCTGTTTCAACAAAATCATCGACCGCCGCTACGTTATCCGTGTCACACGCGCCGTGCTTGTACAGTCGTTGCAATAAACTTAGAATAATCCTTAGCTGCAAACTGAAAGCTTTTATACGGCAAATACCTTTGAAATTTTTTGGTAAACGAAACTCAAATAGAATGTTATTTTGAAGGTCAGTCTTATATTATTCATAGAACAACATAATATATCAATATAAAATGCAAAAGCAGGAACTTGCTCCCGGATGCATTGCACCACTTGTACCCCCAAGCGAGTCGCGAGCCAGCCCTGCTAATAGGTATATTGTGTAAAGTAAAACCAAAAATTCCGTGAACCAAAGGAGTTCGCCTCTTTCTCTTCAGTTTTGACAAACCGTGCAAAATTGTCTTTGATTTACAATAAACTAATTATGATAGCTGTACATTCTTATACGAAAACTTGGTTACAAATTCTCCACACAACAATCTAGACGTGACATAATATGGGCTAATTGGCTGACGCCTTTGTTCACGTCGTCGTCTTTTGGTTAGGTAATATATCAATAAATGATCCATAGTTATCGACTGTACACCGACGCTATTGAAATTATACTGGTGACAGACGCCCGTCGCGGACGACCGCGACGGAGTAGGAGCGCGGGCGCCCGGCACGGGCGCCCGCGCCTGATGTCCACGACCCGCACCCGCCTATGCCAGCGAAGGCGCTAAAACTCCAATAATGCAACCCAATCATTATGTCCTTATATTCCTTATATCAGAATTCCACGCGGACGGAGCCGCGGGCAACAGCTTGTATATATAGTGGTCAATATGTAAGTGGTCCCGCTGTCATTAAACACATAGATTATTCTAGAATTCTGTGCAGCGCTTTGTGGCGAGTGGTAAAACTACAATGGAAATTGCATGCATTATTTCTATTTGGTTTCGGTATGCCACACTAGATGGCATTCTAAAAAGTGGGAGGGGCTTAGACTTAGGAGAAGAGACGCGTGGGGGACGAGGTATGGCGTCATGCCCCCCGCGTCTTCTTCTCACCCGCATTTGGCGACGCGTTTTTATTACGAGAAATTTCACTGGAACATCTCCGTTTACTAATCATATTCTGTCCTCCGTGGTTTGACCATTGTAGAAATTTTATTCTCTCGCCGAAATGTATGGGAAACGTTTTTGGCGAATTCTGTCTTTCCTAGTACTCAAAGCTAAAATGGTCCCTTAGAGTCTTTTGATCCCCACATGAAATAGAATCGATTGGCACTAAAAAAAAAATTTTGGACTTTTTGCATTTTTTTCGCTAACTGTAAGATTTTTGCAAAATCTGTAAATGCAGTTCAACATTTCTCAAAAAGTTAGGGAAGGTCTCCTAAGAACGTTTTGCTGTAACTACAACAGTTAAGGTACTTGCCCTTACTGCCCCGTTTCAAAAATACACCCTGTATAGTTATTACACTAGCCTATTCTTCTTCATCCTAGCGTTAATCCCAGTCCACTTTACCAGTATAACTGCGAATTTGGCTGAACTTTGATATTTTCCGTGGAGCGACTGCCATCTGACTTCTAAAGCCCTATGGCGATATTAGGCGATATCGAAGCATTGCAACTAGACCATTTGTTTGACTTGTTAAGGCTCCTACTATCTACCCGTAACGACTGCCGTAGATGTTCGTATGGCAACCGGGACCGACGGATCGTGCTCTCCGAAGCACGATCAGATCAATGCAAATATCCATATTCATGCATACAAATATTTACACTGAGCGGAGATCGAGCCCGCGCCTCCTGCGTAGCAGCCTAGTTCACTACCGCTACGCCACAGCAGGGGGCCCACAGAGGCTGTCAACACTTACCTATACCTATACGCTTGTAAAGTTGTAACATCCCAGATGAAGTGTATCCAACCCTTCCTGCACTGCTATTCACTAAGCGAGCACAACGACGCGAGTCGCAACGTTGTGCTCGATAGAGATTGTCATTGGTCGGATTGTATCACGTCATTAGAAATCGACCAATGACAGTGTCTATCGGGCACATCGTTGAGACTCGCATCGTTGTGCTTGCTTAGTGCATTGCACAGCTGGAATGACCGTGCTTCCTCAATTGAGCGACGAAACGAGCGGGAATTCTCGCACTACATATTATATTTTATGCACATTTATTAGTGTGGCTAGTAACTGTGTGGTACGTACTTTTGAGTCAGATTCTAGAGCCCATATTTGAAAACGACATTCAGCCCTGTATCTCGATATAACTGAGAACAGATTGTATAAATAGACAGATTGCTTAAACAGTCCGTCCT
The DNA here is from genome assembly GCA_914767945.1 of Eilema depressum. Classification (NCBI taxonomy): domain Eukaryota; kingdom Metazoa; phylum Arthropoda; class Insecta; order Lepidoptera; family Erebidae; genus Eilema; species Eilema depressum. The sequence goes on from OU612040.1 coordinate 10,883,633, forward strand.
CAGGATAAATCGCCATTCAGTACTGAATACATATCATCCTAGAATACGGGCCTCAATCCACAAACTTATACACTCACTAGTGTTAGTTTGCCGTGTTGGTGCCCGGTTGAGAATAGACCCACCACATCTCTTTCTGTGGGTGTAGTAAAAGGTGACTAAGCGAAAGGGCTGTTCTCCATCCGACAGTAAACATACAGTCCATGAACAGTGCCCGCTAGATGGCAATGGGCTCGCCCCCTATTGTGTGGGACCGAAAATCATAGCGAAATGTGCGTGTTGATACGCGATACGCCTCTCCCTGCTCCTGCGGGGATTGTGGGTGTGAGTGTATGTGTACGAGTAGGGTATGTGTAATGTGTAGGTATGTCAAAGTTTACCTACTGTTAGGGGTCCATTACACGCTTATGCAAGCGTCATGCATCATGCCGTCAATCATAAATGAATGTTATTAGACGTTATGTTATTGGTTAATCACGGAGTGATTGATGGTTAAACTGACAGCAAAACCTACCGTGTAATGGACCCCTTACGAATTACCTAAATTGCAAAGTTAACTTATTAAGCTGCTATCCAAAGCTAAACGCTACGTAGAAATAGTAAATGCTACGAAGTACCTAGGTATTTGACGTTTTACAAACTAAGTACCTATATAAAACGTAAGTATGAATTATTATTAGGTACCAAGCAATTGTTACAGCCGGGACAATCTATGGCCGGGAGCCGAGACGGTCCGCACAGTCCCACAGCGCAGAATTGCGAGGTCGCTAATATGTACCTAAGTGAGTGTGTGAGTTGTGTGTGTGACCATTTAATTAAGTAATCTGCGTTAGTAGGTATGTGTCACCTCGCCTCGTCACGCCCGGTGACCGTCGCAATGTAACAGGTACAAACTTTGTACCACCGTACAAACTACAAGTCTCGACTAGAGTTCAAAATAATCGCGAGACAAAGTTGAATCACTAATAATTCGCGTTACATCAGACATCATAACAGTTATCTCTCGTACATTCGTACCTATATATCATGCATCGCTAACACACCTAACATAATAATAAACCACCTACCTAGTTCCAAGTTGACGCTGACGCGAGCGGTCGGTTTGTCTTTTTGCTTTACCGTATAAAGTCTAAAGTTATTACTTAGTATTGTTTATAAAACGATAGTCTACTAACAGGAAGTGTTATTATCACAGGTAGATATGTACATGTTTACATTTTATTAGTAACCCTTCGGGTGGAAGGCTCCGCCCGTGTGGATGTCGGTTTTCTTTGGCCATATCTCCGGTTCTACTTGACCGATTGCGGTCAAACTTACGTAAGATTTCAAGTCTGACCAAGACCTTTCAAAAGGAAAAACCGCATCAAAATAGTTCAGTAGTTATCCAAAACTATACTAGTTACCTACGCCAGATTCCAAAAATATGAACAGAAAGCATAGGCAATTATCTCGCCTACACAAGCACAGCCTTTGCTTGTGTTAGTGTACCTAGTGTAGGAGAGTGCTGCTGTGCTGCACGGCACTCGCACCAGTCATAATAATGGCACTGTATAATTAATTAATGACATTAATGACTGCGGAATACCTCGTATTATAATGTTTATTGCAGAATTATCATAATAGGTCATCATTTTATGCACCAATCAGAGACGCGGCAGTACGGAAAAAAATACGTCTCTAATAATAATTTAGTAATAATAACAATATTATATTGATATGAATATAATTCAAATAAATTAATAATATTGACGCATTATTAATAAGTAGGTATATTTTTTTAAAACTGTTTGCACTATTTTTGAAACCCGCCATGTTCCTGCATTACGTATGATTGATGATTGATGACGTACTATTAGGGTGGCCGCACATGTACGGTTTCCGGAGACGGTTTCCGTCCACGGTTTCCTGATTTGGAATTCCGTGTGCCGAGCGCACACGTCAGGTTTTTTGCATTAGGTTTTTTTATTATTAGTTCGAAGCGAGCAGTGTTGCCAGTGCTAAATTATCAAATGTAACACAAGCTGGCTTAAAAGTTGCATTTTTGGGGGAAAAGTTACGTATTCTTGTTTTTTTATATAGTGTTTCTTGTTTTTTACCTCTCCTCTCGGTTTATCTCGGGTATCCGCCCAATTTAGGAGCCGGCCTTCCGAGATGCTCCTTGAAATCCCACCGGCCATTGAGTACGAGCCCCAGCTATTTCATCTGGGACTTAATGCAGCTGAGAGCGTCTACCACTATGGGGCTGGGTCGTAAGAGAGTCAAAAGTTACGCAAAATGTAACAAAAGTTATAATACAATCTGGCAACCCCGGAAGCGAGACACAATCAGTGTTGCCAATTACTGATGATCTGAATTCCCCACAAACCCAACAGAAAGGCCCCAATATTAGACATTGATAACTACATTACTTCTCTTGAAGTTTCCCGCTATATTCACCACTTGCGATGTATAATGCGGCTCGTGTACATATATTGCCAATAAAGAGTTAAATAGTACCTTAATGTCGGATATTTTGCTTTAATAATTTATCAATATGTATAATACTTGCCACTTATTACTTCTGAGTTTAGGTCTAGTGTGAATGTCTAAATGCCCCACATAAGCACAATCCCCACAAATTCCCTAATCGGCTTGAAAGTCCCCACTCTCTTGGGAATTGACAACGCTGGACACAATTTAAGCGCGATTCCGGATGGAAATTTCCTGACGTGTGCGGCGATTAGTACAAAATGTATGCGAGTGCTGCGTTCGGTATGACGTCATTAGGTTTTTTCCATTCTGAACCGAACGTCAGGTTTTTTCCGTTCTGCAAAAAGTAAGGACGTGTGCGGCTAGTAGAACATTTTGTATGAAAATGGAGCATTCGGTTTTTTGAATCTGACTTTTTGATCAGGAAACCGTGGACGGAAACCGTACGTTTGCGCGGAGCCTTAATAATACGATACGTCATTGAAATATTTGAAACTGCCACAGATATCCGTGGAAACATGGTGGAAACTGCCAAATAAAATAAAAAATGTTGTGAAAAAACCATAGAGCTGTAAATCTCTTTTGTTGCGTGTTGCGAAAAACATGAGCTATAGCTGTACCTTTATAGGTAGTCTGAAATAGCATGGGTTGCGGGAACGCGATCACAATACCACACGGACGAAGCCGCAGGCAACAGCTATTAACTAATATAACATAATTATACAAAAAGCAATGACCTTCGCGATTATAATAGACTTGAGAAGTAAAAAATCGCGTAATACTTAATGACCCAAAAGCAAAAAACCTGACTGGGGCGTCTGGTTCCATGCTTACCTTATATTTTCATGTGGAAGTACTCACGGATACCACTCCACCGGCCACTGGGGGTATTTAGGTCAGACTCGAACCAACTAACACCGCACACCGTTTGATGTTTATTGTCGGCAGCAGGGATAATCATTAAGGCATTTACCTCGCACCCCGGTTGACCATAAGCCATCTACGATTATAAGATGACTCCTTCTTGCAAGTACAGTGCGCCACTTACTCCGGAAAGGAGGCGCGCCTCGCGCTGCCCCTCGGACCTGACCCGGCTGCTCTCCACCTCATATAGTGAGAGGGTCACGTGAAAGTGTCCGGGCAACCCTTTAAAGGGTCGCTCTTGCCCTGGCCTGAGGTGACCATAGGTGGCGTCTCCCCTGCTAGAGGAAGGCGGCATCTCCGTTGACCAGGGTGCTCCGCGTGGAGGTTCCCGATCAAGTGTCCCAGGGTTCCATACCAATTTACTTTTATGACGATGAGTAGGGAGCTCACTGGAGAGGTTTTGTGCTGTCAGTGGGAAGACCAAAGGATAGTCTCGCTTGTCTTCTTCGCTGACGACACAGAATCTCTCTGTTATTAAAGGGTCGGCCGCACGAGTGTGGCTCCCCTGGTGTTGCACTGCACATAAGCCACGGTAACAACTTTCCATCAGGTGGGCTGTGTGCTTGTCTGCGACTTATGTGGTATAAAAAATGGCTATGAATTTTTGTTTCAAATTAGTCAACATTATCACGGTAATACCTGTAGACCTACGCCGAGTTATGTAAGTACTTAGGTATCAATCAAAACGAATACTACAAGTCATGCTGCACCGTTTGTTTGTGCCTTTATCTTTTACAACATCACTATATTTATATTTTTACAACATCACTATTATCTAAGTATTTACATGTAAGGACTTTTCCTTTATTATCTTTCAGATAACAGCATAAACATAGCTCATACACACCGCGTACCGCTTCAGAGTCAGCGAAGATGATCACCGTTGCCATCGTGGTGATCATAATCATCACAATCTACTTCTATGGCACGCGCACCTTCAAATATTGGGAGAAGAGAGGCGTCAAGCACGATAAACCACTGCCTTTCGTCGGTAACAATTTGAGAGGATGCTTGTTCACCTCCAGCATGACGCAAATAGCGGACGAGCTGTACTGGAGGTACCCCAACGAGCGAGTCGTAGGTTTCTACCGGTCCACTCGCCCCGAACTACTCATCCGAGATGTGGAACTCATCAAGAAGATTTTGATCACAGACTTTGCGTCATTCTATGAACGTGGGTTCACGCCACATAACGCAGTGTTTGAACCGCTGATGCAGAACTTATTCTTTGCCGAAGGAGACGTTTGGAAGCTGTTGAGGCAGAGAATGACTCCGACGTTCACCACCGGTAAGTTGAAAGCAATGTTCCCACTCATTGTCGAGCGCGCGGAGAGGCTACAAGCTCAAGCGCTAAAGGCTGCAGCCGGTGGCAAGTCTCTGGACGCTCGAGAGCTCATGGCGCGGTACACCACTGACTTCATCGGCGCTTGTGGATTTGGGCTAGACTCCGATTCATTAAATGACGAAAACTCTGCGTTCAGACAACTTGGCCGGAAGATATTTCAACCAGAAGTTAAAGATATTGTGCGTGCAGTTTTGAGGGAACTCTTTCCGGATATGTTCAAAAACTTAAAAATGTGGATTCGTATAGATAACGATATGAATGAGCTCGTTGGAGAAATATTGAGGATGAGAGATTACAAGCCATCCGGGAGAAACGACTTTATAGATTTGATGCTGGAATGTCGGATGAAGGGTACGATTATTGGTGACTCCTTGGAGAGACATAAACCCGACGGGACCCCTGAAGAAGCCAGGTTGGAGTTCAACGACGGGCTGATCGCTGCGCAAGTGTTCGTCTTCTTCGCGGCTGGCTTCGAAACGTCATCTTCAGCAACGAGTTTCACTCTGCATCAGCTCGCTTTCAACCAAGATGTGCAGAAAAAAGCACAGGTAAGAAAACGTCTATCATATAGTCCCCTTTCAGACTCGATGGATACTTATTGCCTCTAACATTAATACTCTTCCATAGTCTTGTGATAAACCACATTTATATCTTTCTCCCATATCGACAAAGTAGGCTTATCCTCTATGAGAAGATTAATATATTAAGACAAATTCTTTCTTACAGGACGAAGTAGACCGAATACTGGCGAAATATGACGGAAAACTGTGTTACGACGCGGTTAAGGAGATGGTTTACCTTGAATGGGCGTTCAAAGAAGGAATGCGCATGTTCCCTTCCCTCGGATTCCTTCTGAGGCAATGTACAAAGACCCACACGTTCCCTGAGCTGAATTTGACCATAGACCCGACCGTCCGGGTGCTGATACCGCTGCAGTCCATACACAACGACCCGAAGTACTTCAAGGATCCCGAAGTGTTCCGACCTGAGAGGTTCGACCCTAAGGAGTTCGACTCCAGCAACAAGTACGCGTACCTACCGTTCGGCGACGGGCCTCGAGCGTGTATAGGTAAGTGATAACTTCTATTCAGAACCCAAATCCAATTGGAGCATATTAGATTGTCTCCGAGACTGGACTCTTGCCGTTAGTTGATCAAGGCAGACTAACACATCCCTGACGGTGGTGAGCGATGCTCCAGGAAAAGTAAGACTATCACCTTGAGTCCTATCAAAATGATAGGACTCAAGTTTACCAAGACAACTATATCTACTAATGGATCAGATCGGATCATGGGATCCGATCCGATCTCTTGCAGTCTTACTCTACCGACTTCATAGCCATCTATGAACGGCTAAAATATTGCCTATGAAGACAAATATGATGTTCAGGGGAACATATACGACATAGGTATACCTAGTGTCCATTTTGAAAGGGATTCGAATACTTTTGTAAGAAACTGGTGTCGTTCATACTTAAAATCTAGTGTTGTAGGTAGATTGGTTGCTTGATAAAAGAGCAGTCATAAGTCTTATGTCATCTTACGTCGAAATAAACAAAATAAATAAAGGATTTAGCACCTAGTTCAGTACTGTAGGTACCGAGGTGCGACAAGACGTTTATCTATCTTTAAATTGTGCAGTCTCATTCATAAACAACACAATCATTTAAGTCTACATGACACACTTTGGTGTATCTTGATATGTTTATTGCATCGTCTATCGATATTATATCTTTATTACTCAATTTATATAATTTTATTTTAATCTAAAGTTCAATTATTGTTTAATCTTCTATAACTCTTTCTGAATACCGGCATTGCTGAAAGTGTTTTTCTCTGAGATTTTTCTTCGCCTTTTAACTAACACTACGTCGACTGTAAGGATACCTAATATTATTTTGTTTAGTTTAGTGTAAAGAGAAGAATCTGACAGCCTCTGTAGTGTGTTGGTAGTGAATGCGACTGCTGATAATATATGTATTTGCATTGGTCTGTTTATTTCTGTGCCTAGGAGAGCAGAGCACGTTAAGCCATCGTCCGACTCGGTTTGTCATTAACATTTATGGCAGTGGTTAGGTACGGGTAGTTGAAGCCCTAAAATTCCAACAACTGATCTATATATCTACATACATACGCTCACGCCTATTTCCCTCAGTGGTAGGCAGAGACAACAGCCCGCCATTTGACTTTATCTTCACATACTTCAAGAACTAACTGCTGCAATATTTTGATATCGCCAATGGATTGTGGAGGTCAGATGGCAGTCACTTCATGGATTAGATCGAAGTTCAGCCAAACACGCAAATATATTGGAAATAGCGTACCCTGAAATCCGAGGTGAAAGCTTCGGATGCCACCTTATTTGACTTACAACTTACAACTGAAACGATGCCCAGACAAGTACATGGTCCACCTGAAGAGAAGTGGTTACCGTGGCCTATAGACTTGTGCACCACCAGGGGCGTACTGCCCACTCTGAATGATGTGTATACCTAACACTAATAAAAAAAATACTTTAAGTATGTACTTTATTTCGGCAGGTGAGCGCCTGGGCCTGATGCAGTCGCTGGCTGGGCTGGCCGCCGTGCTCTCGTGCTTCACGGTGCGGCCGGCGCCCGACACGCTGCGCCAGCCGCTCATCAACCCTCAGTCTAGCATCGTGCAGAGCGTGCTTGGGGGACTGCCGCTGTTGTTCGAAGAGCGCAAGTCAGCCAGGGCCAGAACAGATTAGAGTCGCTCTTTAGATTAGAATTGGAGCCTGAAACCGGTGATTGACTAACACTTTGTAATAGTTAAATCAAAATATAAAGTGCTTTCATTAAAGCTATAAATTCCAACTCCCCAAAAGTTATCAGGATATGTATCATGACAGATCTATTGCTGATACTACAAGTGATGACAAAAATTATTGAATGAAAATTTTTTAAATTTAGTTTTAAATATTGCATTTATTTTCCCTTTTGTTGTATTTATTTTATGTTAATTCATTACTTACATTTTTCAACGGTATTTATTGTTTGTTCTTATCGATACATAGAAAGCCCCTACCTATGTTTAACTTGAATAAGACAATGTGTATCTACCTAATGACTTAATTATCAATGAAAACCTAGATTTAAGTGAAAAAAGAAAATTACAAAAAAAAAGCAAATTACATAACGAAAGTGTTTTATTAAGTAAATACCTACCTATACCTGCTTCATTCGGTTAGGAGTATATTTAACAAAAACTTCATCATCATCATCATCATCATTTCAGCCATAGGAAGTCCACTGCTGGACATAGGCCTCCCTTATAGATCTCCAATAAGACCGGTTGCTGATGCAATATTCCGACATCGTGACTCTAAGTCCCTACTTACTAAAGAATCGGTCGTTAGTAGTAATGAGGTAAATAATGGTGCACCTGGGTGCACCGCAATTTTCGGATTTCGGATTTGGACATTTATTGGTTACTGCTCCGCTCCCTTAAGTAGTAGCGTGATGATATTTAGCCAATAACCTTCCTCGATAGACGGGCTATTCAACACAAATAGATTTTTCAATTGGAACTAGTAGTTTCTGAGATTAACGAGTTCAACTAAACAAACAAACTCTTCAGAAATGTCCACAATATCTAAGGAAAAATATTGAAAAAAAAAACATGAGCTGTAGCCGTACCTTAGTCCGTACAGACCTTATATTAGTCTTTGAGTCTATAGTTCAAATAAATGTCAAAAGTGTCAAATCTCAATGCTGTCAAAATGGCGGTACTTAATTTTCTTTTAAAATCAGCAAAACAGAGTCTACCTACCCGCATTTTATAAGTTCCATTGTTTTGCACTAGCATTGTTATTAAATCTAACAAAAGTTTATCAGACGTTAACAATTTAAGTTTAATCTAGTGCATGTTTTGCATTCTTTGCAAAATAAGTAATTGTGGGAAGGTGTGTAAGTTGCAAGTTTCAAATTACACTGCTGAAGGAATAAATATCGTATACTTAGTAAAATGGCGTCAGGTGGATTTAAGTGTAACAAACCTGAGTTGGTAGCTATTTACCGCCTGGAGTTCTATAAAAACAAGAAAAAGTGGAAATTCTGTAACGAGAGGAAGGAGTCCCCACAGCCCTCGAGTAAGGGCACGTCCTCGAAGACTGCGCGGTACGTAGCGCTGTATGAAGTTTACTTTCTCTGAGTATAACTAAAATTACCATTTGCTGTAAATAATATAGCCATAGATATCCAGCTAGAAATTAGGAGCCTTGACCAGCTAGAACTTGCATGTCATACCTACCAGTGTTATCAATTCATATTCGCTCACCATTTTGTGTGATGTGATAAGATTATTTAAATATTGCATATTGTTTCATAATATCACATCATTGAGAGTAGAGGGTCCACCTGTTGCTTTAATTTGAATAAGAATTATTTATTTTGATCATCTTAGTGACCATTAGGGACACTAAAAGTAATCCATATAGACAAGTTGTTAAATGCAATTGAACATCTAACATCCATATGCCACCTGCCATCTCTTTCCATGGATATCTTGCAAGATAACTGACAGACATTAGACTATATACCTATGTAGAGGTGCCTAGTCAACACCCAAACTTATTTTTTTTTATACCACTTAGGTGGCAAACAAGCATATGGACCACCTGATGGAAAGTGGCTACTGCCTATGGGCTTATGCAACACTGGGGGCGTTATGCTCGTGCTGCCGACCCTGAAGAAACCTTCTAGAATTTTTAAGTCCCAGTCCAGTGAAATGGAGGAATACTCTAACTTTATGGGATAAATACATTAATTTTTTTAAAGAGTATTACGAGGCTGCTACCCCAGGTGAACTGTCCCATTTTCCTTTCCCAGTAGAGACAAGCTGAACGAGACCTACAAAGTGGAGCCGAGCTGGGACTCGGAGAAGGAGAGCTCCCCGCTGAACAATGCCTTCATGCACGAAATACCCAGTGAGTCAAACTCTTTGTAGCATACTCCTCTAGTAACTGCTGCATGAACCTAAGCATGGAATGAAAATATTAGTTTACAGGCACTTGGTGAAAACCTGTACTAGCAAGTCTACTTGCGATATAGGAAGCCTTGACTTCATTTTGAGACCCAAGTATTTTTTTTTTATACCACTTAGGTTGCAGGCAAGCACATGGTCCACCTGATGGGAAGTGGAAACAATTCGAAGTTATTACACCTGCAGGTTTTTGTTGGGTAGTTCCCCAGTCGGACTGCTCCATTGAGATAGAATACCATCATGTCCTACCTCTTCCAACTAACCTCACCTGCAAGCTGGTACACCTACAGATTGGATAAACGAGGTTCTGGTGTAGGTTCGACTCTCATAGTTGACAGGACAGATGGCAGTCTCGCCTGGCATAGCTAACCAAATCATGAAATAAGAGAGTAGGTCTTAAAATTAAAATGTCATAGGGCATCTGCTACATTGAATGTGAGTCGCCCAGCTTGCTTTTTCGTGCATACATTACATAGAGTAACACTGCATTAGTAGTGAATTATAGAAAATATGTATAAGGTGTAAGCAAAATCGTACGTATTGACGACATTAAGCTCTGCAATCGGGCACACTCAATGCAGTGGCTGGCCTTAATGCAACTGGCAATAGCTGCTCTCAAATGAAGAAAGATTGTACCTAACTTGTTGGACGATGAAACAACTTCCTTGTGTGTATGACGTATGTGAACTTGGCATCTCAAGTAACAGCATCTCATAAAAAATCGACAGTTCCAGTGGCATCCCACATAGTTCTACAGTTCTCAATAAGTTTTAGCAATAGTTACATCGATTTTAGTACCAAAATCGCATTTAAAAAAATGAGATGCTAACTTCACAAAAAATTCCCAGCATCTCATCCAAAAACGTCACATATAGTGGCATCCCACATAGTTACACAGTTCTCGATAAGTTTTAACAATAGTTCCATCGATTTTAGTACCGAAATCGCATTTTATAAAAATTGAGATGCTAACTTCACAAACATATTCACGTATGTGAACTTGGCATCTCAAGTAACAGCATCTCATAAAAAATCGACAGTTCCAGTGGCATCCCACATAGTTCTACAGTTCTCAATAAGTTTTAGCAATAGTTCCATCGATTTTAGTACCAAAATCGCATTTAAAAAAATTAGATGCTAACTTCACAAAAAATTCCCAGCATCTCATCCAAAAACGTCACATATAGTGGCATCCCACATAGTTACACAGTTCTCGATAAGTTTTAACTATAGTTCCATCGATTTTAGTACCGAAATCGCATTTTATAAAAATTGAGATGCTAACTTCACAAACATATTCCAGCATCTCATCGATTTTCGCTAAATTGAGTTCTATTGCAGTTCTGTTGCCCATGAAGCTTCTAAATAATAGGTAGAGACCTGCTGCACGTATAACGAGACAGTTCCGGACATATAGAGCTCCACAAGGATGAGATGCTAAGGTCTGAATGATTGTTTCATGCAAAGAAAGGATTTTTTAAGAATGGTCTTGAACAAGTGTGAGATGCTGATAGATTGCGAGGAGTTCTGTGTACCTTGTAGCTTCTAAATGATAGGTAGAGACCTGCTGCACGTGAAACAAGACAGTTCCGGACATATAGAAGTCAAATAGGGTGAGATGATAAGGTTTAAATGAAAATTCTATGCAATACTAGAAATTTTCAGCTATGGTCTTGAACAAGTGTGAGATGCTGATAGATTGCGAAGAGTTCTGTGTACCGTGAAGCTTCTAAATGATAGGTAGAGACCTGCTGCACGTGAAACGAGACAGTTCCGGACATATAGAGCTCCACAAGGATGAGATGCTAAGGTCTGAATGATTGTTTAGTGCAAAGAAAGGATTTTTTAACAATGGTGTTAAACAGGTGTGAGATGCTGATTGATTGCGAGGAGTTCTGTTGCCCATAAAGCTTTCAAATGATAGGTAGAGACCTGTTGCACGTGAAACGAGACAGTTCCGGACATATAGAGCTCAAAAGGGATGAGATGTTAAGGTCTGAAGGAAAATTCTACGCAATACTAGGAATTTTTAGCTATGGTCTTGAACAAGTGTGAGATGCTGATAGATAGCGAGGAGTTCTGTGTACCGTGAAGCTTCTAAATGATAGGTAGAGACCTGTTGCACGTGAAACGAGACAGTTCCCGATATATAGAGCTCAAAAGTGGTGAGATGCCAACGTTTAAATGTATATTTTACGCAATACTAGGAAGTTTCAGCTATGGTCTTGAACAAGTGTGAGATGCTGATAGTTTGCGAGGAGTTCTGTGTACCGTGAAGCTTCTAAATGATAGGTAGAGACCTGTTGCACGTGAAACGAGACAGTTCCCGATATATAGAGCTCAAAAGGGATGAGATGCTGAGGTCTGAATGATTGTTTAGTGCAAAGAAAGGATTTTTTAACAATGGTGTTAAACAGGTGTGAGATGCTGATTGATTAAGAGGAGTTCTGTTGCCCGTAAAGCTTTCAAATGATAGGTAGAGACCTGCTGCACGTGAAACGAGACAGTTCCGGACATATAGAGCTCAAAAGGGATGAGATGCTAAGGTCTGAAGGAAAATTCTACGCAATACTAGGAATTTTCAGCTATGGTCTTGAAGAAGTGTGAGATGCTGATAGATAGCGAGGAGTTCTGTGTACCATGAAGCTTCTAAATGATAGGTAGAGACCTGTTGCACGTGAAACGAGACAGTTCCGGACATGTACAGCTCAATAGGGATGAGATGCTAACGTTTAAATGTAAATTCTACGCAATACTAGGAATTTTCAGCTATGGTCTTGAACAAGTGTGAGATGCTGATAGATGGCGAGGAGTTCTGTGTACCATGAAGCTTCTAAATGATAGGTAGAGACCTGCTGCACGTGAAACGAGACAGTTCTGGACATCTAGAGCACAAAAGGGATGAGATGCTAAGGTCTGAAGGAAAATTCTACGCAATACTAGGAATTTTTAGCTATGGTATTGAACAAGTGTGAGATGCTGATAGATAGCGAGGAGTTCTGTGTACCATGAAGCTTCTAAATGATAGGTAGAGACCTGTTGCACGTGAAACGAGACAGTTCCGGACATATAGAGCTCAAAAGGGGTGAGATGCTAACGTTTGAATGTAAATTCTACGCAATACTAGGAATTTTTAGCTATGGTCTTGAACAAGTGTGAGATGCTGATAGTTTGCGAGGAGTTCTGTGTACCGTGAAGCTTCTAACTGATAGGTAGAGACCTGTTGCACGTGAAACGAGACAGTTCCGGACATATAGAGCTCCACAAGGATGAGATGCTAAGGTCTGAATGATTGTTTAGTGCAAAGAAAGGATTTTTTAACAATGGTGTTAAACAAGTGTGAGATGCTGATAGTTTGCGAGGAGTTCTGTGTACCGTGAAGCTTCTAAATGATAGGTAAAGACCTGCTGCACGTGAAACGAGACAGTTCCCGATATATAGAGCTCAAAAGGGATGAGATGCTAAGGTCTGAAGGAAAATTCTACGCAATTCTAGAAATTTTTAGCTATGGTCTTGAACAAGTGTGAGATGCTGATAGTTTGCGAGGAGTTCTGTGTACCGTGAAGCTTCTAAATGATAGGTAGAGACCTGCTGCACGTAAAACGAGACAGTTCTGGACATATAGAGCTCAAAAGTGATGAGATGCCAACGTTTAAATGTAAATTCTACGCAATACTAGGCAGTTTCAGCTATGGTCTTGAACAAGTGTGAGATGCTGATTGATTGCGAGGAGTTCTGTGTACCATGAAGCTTCTAAATGATAGGTAGAGACCTGCTGCACGTGAAACGAGACAGTTCCGGACATATAGAGCTCAAAAGGGATGAGATGCTAAGGTCTGAATGATTGTTTAGTGCAAAGAAAGGATTTTTTAACAATGGTGTTAAACAGGTGTGAGATGCTGATTGTTTGCGAGGAGTTCTGTTACCCATAAAGCTTTCAAATGATAGGTAGAGATCTGCTGCACGTGAAACGAGACAGTTCCGGACATATAGAGCTCAAAAGGGATGAGATGCTAAGGTCTGAAGGAAAATTCTACGCAATACTAGGAATTTTTAGCTATGGTCTTGAACAAGTGTGAGATGCTGATAGTTTGCGAGGAGTTCTGTGTACCGTGAAGCTTCTAAATGATAGGTAGAGACCTGCTGCACGTAAAACGAGACAGTTCTGGACATATAGAGCTCAAAAGTGATGAGATGCCAACGTTTAAATGTAAATTCTACGCAATACTAGGCAGTTTCAGCTATGGTCTTGAACAAGTGTGAGATGCTGATTGATTGCGAGGAGTTCTGTGTACCATGAAGCTTCTAAATGATAGGTAGAGACCTGCTGCACGTGAAACGAGACAGTTCCGGACATATAGAGCTCAAAAGGGATGAGATGCTAAGGTCTGAATGATTGTTTAGTGCAAAGAAAGGATTTTTTAACAATGGTGTTAAACAGGTGTGAGATGCTGATTGTTTGCGAGGAGTTCTGTTACCCATAAAGCTTTCAAATGATAGGTAGAGATCTGCTGCACGTGAAACGAGACAGTTCCGGACATATAGAGCTCAAAAGGGATGAGATGCTAAGGTCTGAAGGAAAATTCTACGCAATACTAGGAATTTTTTGCTATGGTCTTGAACAAGTGTGAGATGCTGATAGTTTGCGAGGAGTTCTGTGTACCGTGAAGCTTCTAAATGATAGGTAGAGACCTGTTGCACGCGAAACGAGACAGTTCCGGACATATAGAGCTCCACAAGGATGAGATGCTAAGGTCTGAATGATTGTTTAGTGCAAAGAAAGGATTTTTTAACAATGGTGTTAAACCGGTGTGAGATGCTGATTGATTACGAGGAGTTCTGTGTACCATGAAGCTTCTAAATGATAGGTAGAGACCTGTTGCACGTGAAACGAGACAGTTCCCGATATATAGAGCTCAAAAGGGATGAGATGCTAAGGTCTGAAGGAAAATTCTACGCAATACTAGGAATTTTTAGCTATGGTCTTGAACAAGTGTGAGATGCTGATAGATAACACAAGTATTGTAACCGATGATCGCTACATAAACATAGATGAACATCTACATCACACATTGGAATCCATTTCAAACTTAGTGTCAATAAAAGGCAAAACCTAGTCTAGCCGGTGCTGGACATTGGTCAGCTGGACATTACACCGGCTATCTAAAATCAGGAATATTTTGGCATGAGTACAACGATATGGGACCAACTCGTGACAGAGCCCATGAGAAAAAAATAGTTCAACCTCATTTAATTCTGTACACGTTAACTGACGAAATCCAAACAGCAAAAAAATGAAAAATATTTAAAACGAGACGAAATAAAACGTAAAACTCAAACAAATATCTAAATAAAAGAAACAATAATACACTTAAATAGAAATAAATAAGTATCAGATATAGGTACCCTAAACATCTCACTCATTTTTAATTTATCATTCAAAATTCCTCGTATGGGGCAAGAAAATAATTAATACCTTGAACCTTCCCCGTTTTAAGCTCCATTTATCCGGAACTGTCTTGTTTTACGTACAGCAGGTCTTTACCTAACATTTAGAAGCTTCATGGGCAACAGAACTCCTCGCTATCTATCAGCATCTCACACCTGTTTAACACCATTGTAAAAAATCCTTTTTTTGCACGAAACAATCATTCAGACCTTAGCATCTCATCCTTGTGGAGCTCTATATGTCCGGAACTGTCTCGTTTCACGTGCAACAGGTCTCTACCTATCAGTTAGAAGCTTCACGGTACACAGAACTCCTCGCAAATTATCAGCATCTCACACTTGTTCAAGACCATAGCTAAAAATTTCTAGAATTGCGTAGAATTTTCCTTCAGACCTCAGCATCTCATCCCTTTTGAGCTCTATATATCGGGAACTGTCTCGTTTCACGTGCAACAGGTCTCTACCTATCATTTAGAAGCTTCACGGTACACAGAACTCCTCGCAAACTATCAGCATCTCACACTTGTTCAAGACCATAGCTGAAACTTCCTAGTATTGCGTAGAATTTACATTTAAACGTTGGCATCTCACCACTTTTGAGCTCTATATGTCCAGAACTGTCTCGTTTCACGTGCAACAGGTCTCTACCTATCATTTAGAAGTTTCACGGTACACAGAACTCCTCGCAAACTATTAGCATCTCACACTTGTTCAAGACCATAGCTAAAAATTTCTAGAATTGCGTAGAATTTTCCTTCAGACCTTAGCATCTCATCCCTTTTGAGCTCTATATATCGGGAACTGTCTCGTTTCACGTGTAACAGGTCTCTACCTATCATTTAGAAGCTTCACGGTACACAGAACTCCTCGCAAATTATCAGCATCTCACACTTGTTCAAGACCATAGCTAAAAATTTCTAGAATTGCGTAGAATTTTCCTTCAGACCTCAGCATCTCATCCCTTTTGAGCTCTATATATCGGGAACTGTCTCGTTTCACGTGCAACAGGTCTCTACCTATCATTTAGAAGCTTCACGGTACACAGAACTCCTCGCAAACTATCAGCATCTCACACTTGTTCAAGACCATAGCTGAAACTTCCTAGTATTGCGTAGAATTTACATTTAAACGTTGGCATCTCACCACTTTTGAGCTCTATATGTCCAGAACTGTCTCGTTTCACGTGCAACAGGTCTCTACCTATCATTTAGAAGTTTCACGGTACACAGAACTCCTCGCAAACTATTAGCATCTCACACTTGTTCAAGACCATAGCTAAAAATTTCTAGAATTGCGTAGAATTTTCCTTCAGACCTTAGCATCTCATCCCTTTTGAGCTCTATATATCGGGAACTGTCTCGTTTCACGTGCAACAGGTCTCTACCTATCATTTAGAAGCTTCATGGTACACAGAACTCCTCGTAATCAATCAGCATCTCACACCTGTTTAACACCATTGTTAAAAAATCCTTTCTTTGCACTAAACAATCATTCAGACCTTAGCATCTCATCCTTGTGGAGCTCTATATGTCCGGAACTGTCTCGTTTCACGTGCAACAGGTCTTTACCTATCATTTAAAAGCTTCACGGTACACAGAACTCCTCGCAAACTATCAGCATCTCACACTTGTTCAAGACCATAGCTAAAAATTCCTAGAATTGCGTAGAATTTTCCTTCAGACCTCAGCATCTCATCCCTTTTGAGCTCTATATATCGGGAACTGTCTCGTTTCACGTGCAACAGGTCTCTACCTATCATTTAGAAGCTTCACGGTACACAGAACTCCTCGCAAACTATCAGCATCTCACACTTGTTCAAGACCATAGCTAAAAATATCTAGAATTGCGTAGAATTTTCCTTCAGACCACAGCATCTCATCCCTTTTGAGCTCTATATATCGGGAACTGTCTCGTTTCGCGTGCAACAGGTCTCTACCTATCATTTAGAAGCTTCATGGTACACAGAACTCCTCGCTATCTAGCAGCATCTCACACCTGTTTAACACCATTGTTAAAAAATCCTTTCTTTGCACTAAACAATCATTCAGACCTTAGTATCTCATCCCTTTTGAGCTCTATATGTCCGGAACTGTCTCGTTTTACGTGCAACAGATCTCTACCTATCATTTAGAAGCTTCATGGTACACAGAACTCGCAATCAATCAGCATCTTACACCTGTTTAACACCATTGTTAAAAAATCCTTTCTTTGCACTAAACAATCATTCAGACCTTATCATCTCATCCTTGTGGAGCTCTATATGTCCGGAACTGTCTCGTTTCAAGTGCAGCAGGTCTCTACCTATCATTTAGAAGCTTCACGGTACACAGAACTCCTCGCAAACTATCAGCATCTCACACTTGTTCAAGACCATAGCTAAAAATTCCTAGTATTGCGTAGAATTTACATTCAAACGTTAGCATCTCACCCCTTTTGAGCTCTATATGTCCGGAACTGTCTCGTTTTACGTGCAACAGGTCTCTACCTATCATTTAGAAGCTTCATGGTACACAGAACTCCTCGCTATCTATCAGCATCTCACACTTGTTCAATACCATAGCTAAAAATTCCTAGTATTGCGTAGAATTTTCCTTCAGACCTTAGCATCTCATCCCTTTTGTGCTCTAGATGTCCAGAACTGTCTCGTTTCACGTGCAGCAGGTCTCTACCTATCATTTAGAAGCTTCATGGTACACAGAACTCCTCGCCATCTATCAGCATCTCACACTTGTTCAAGACCATAGCTGAAAATTCCTAGTATTGCGTAGAATTTACATTTAAACGTTAGCATCTCATCCCTATTGAGCTGTTAGTACATGTCCGGAACTGTCTCGTTTCACGTGCAACAGGTCTCTACCTATCATTTAGAAGCTTCATGGTACACAGAACTCCTCGCTATCTATCAGCATCTCACACTTCTTCAAGACCATAGCTGAAAATTCCTAGTATTGCGTAGAATTTTCCTTCAGACCTTAGCATCTCATCCCTTTTGAGCTCTATATGTCCGGAACTGTCTCGTTTCACGTGCAGCAGGTCTCTACCTATCATTTGAAAGCTTTACGGGCAACAGAACTCCTCTTAATCAATCAGCATCTCACACCTGTTTAACACCATTGTTAAAAAATCCTTTCTTTGCACTAAACAATCATTCAGACCTTAGCATCTCATCCTTGTGGAGCTCTATATGTCCAGAACTGTCTCGTTTCACGTGCAACAGGTCTCTACCTATCATTTAGAAGCTTCACGGTACACAGAACTCCTCGCAAACTATCAGCATCTCACACTTGTTCAAGACCATAGCTAAAAATTCCTAGAATTGCGTAGAATTTTCCTTCAGACCTCAGCATCTCATCCCTTTTGAGCTCTATATATCGGGAACTGTCTCGTTTCACGTGCAACAGGTCTCTACCTATCATTTAGAAGCTTCACGGTACACAGAACTCCTCGCAAACTATCAGCATCTCACACTTGTTCAAGACCATAGCTAAAAATATCTAGAATTGCGTAGAATTTTCCTTCAGACCACAGCATCTCATCCCTTTTGAGCTCTATATATCGGGAACTGTCTCGTTTCACGTGCAGCAGGTCTTTACTTATCATTTAGAAGCTTCATGGTACACAGAACTCTTCGCTATCTATCAGCATCTCACACTTGTTCAAGACCATAGCTGAAACTTCCTAGTATTGCGTAAAATTTACATTTAAACGTTGGCATCTCACCACTTTTGAGCTCTATATATCGGGAACTGTCTCGTTTCACGTGCAACAGGTCTCTACCTATCATTTAGAAGCTTCACGGTACACAGAACTCCTCGCTATCTATCAGCATCTCACACTTGTTCAAGACCATAGCTAAAAATTCCTAGTATTGCGTAGAATTTTCCTTCAGACCTTAACATCTCATCCCTTTTGAGCTCTATATGTCCGGAACTGTCTCGTTTCACGTGCAACAGGTCTCTACTTATCATTTGAAAGCTTTATGGGCAACAGAACTCCTCGCAATCAATCAGCATCTCACACCTGTTTAACACCATTGTTAAAAAATCCTTTCTTTGCACTAAACAATCATTCAGACCTTAGCATCTCATCCTTGTGGAGCTCTATATGTCCGGAACTGTCTCGTTTCACGTGCAGCAGGTCTCTACCTATCATTTAGAAGCTTCACGGTACACAGAACTCCTCGCAAACTATCAGCATCTCACACTTGTTCAAGACCATAGCTAAAAATTTCTAGAATTGCGTAGAATTTTCCTTCAGACCTTAGCATCTCATCCCTTTTGAGCTCTATATATCGGGAACTGTCTCGTTTCACGTGCAGCAGGTCTCTACCTATCATTTAGAAGCTTCACAGTACACAGAACTCTTCGCAATCTATCAGCATCTCACACTTGTTCAAGACCATAGCTGAAAATTTCTAGTATTGCATAGAATTTTCATTTAAACCTTATCATCTCACCCTATTTGACTTCTATATGTCCGGAACTGTCTTGTTTCACGTGCAGCAGGTCTCTACCTATCATTTAGAAGCTACAAGGTACACAGAACTCCTCGCAATCTATCAGCATCTCACACTTGTTCAAGACCATTCTTAAAAAATCCTTTCTTTGCATGAAACAATCATTCAGACCTTAGCATCTCATCCTTGTGGAGCTCTATATGTCCGGAACTGTCTCGTTATACGTGCAGCAGGTCTCTACCTATTATTTAGAAGCTTCATGGGCAACAGAACTGCAATAGAACTCAATTTAGCGAAAATCGATGAGATGCTGGAATATGTTTGTGAAGTTAGCATCTCAATTTTTATAAAATGCGATTTCGGTACTAAAATCGATGGAACTATTGTTAAAACTTATCGAGAACTGTGTAACTATGTGGGATGCCACTATATGTGACGTTTTTGGATGAGATGCTGGGAATTTTTTGTGAAGTTAGCATCTCATTTTTTTAAATGCGATTTTGGTACTAAAATCGATGGAACTATTGCTAAAACTTATTGAGAACTGTAGAACTATGTGGGATGCCACTGGAACTGTCGATTTTTTATGAGATGCTGTTACTTGAGATGCCAAGTTCACATACGTGTGTGTATGTATTTACTTATAGCAGATGACACACCACCAGAGGAGGATGTAATCCCTCCCCCACCACCTTCCCAACCGGGTGAGGATGTATGGGCGCGGCCGGGCCTACCACCAGGTCCGAAACCGTCCTATCCGATATCGACCAACAGCGGCGTGGCGGCCAGCTCGCAGTCACAGCGCAAGGCGCAGGTAAGGAGATTACTTGTAATTCTACATTGCAGAGTAGGACAACACAACTGCCGCACTGGACAAATATCTCCACTGTCCAGCAGGACTGACGCGATGTAACTAATTCTAAAAATAAACGGAAATGTAGGTAGTTACATGGGTAATATTTTTTTATATTTTTGTTAAAAAAAAAAATAGTAAATAAATATTTGTTTGTATAATCAACAGTTTAGAGGGACATTGTGCGAAAGAGACATTGTGCGAAAGGGACATTGTGCGAAAGAGCCATTGTGCGAAAGAGACAGTGTAAAAGGGTCATTATGGGACAGGGATATTGCGAAAAAGGGACATTGTGCGAAAGAGCCATTGTGCGAAAGAGACATAGTGTAAAAGGGTCATTATGGGACAGGGATATTGCGAAAAAGGGACATTTTGCGAAAGAGACATTGTGCGAAGTAGTAAAATCGCTAACTGTAGTCCACTTTTCACTACAATTATGAAAGTAGCGAAAGTTGTATGCCAGCATTGTAGCAAGTGGAAATGTGTTGTATATTGTGCGAAAGGGACATTGTTCGAAAGATACATTATGCGAAAGGAACTCGAAAGGGACATTGTGCGAAAAGAACATTACGCGAAAGGGGCATTTTGCGACCTATGGCCATTTCCCGAAATAGACCTTCTGCGAATGAGCCCTTCGTACTGAACGATACGACCCTACGAACGGCCTGAACGTAGGATCTCTCGCACTTGCTCTATCACTTCACTATAGCGAAATAATCTCAAAAATATTGCCTACAGACTCCGAGGGCATTCACCAACAAACCACAAGCAGCCGCAAGCCAAGTACATAATGTAGTTGGCCTAGATAGTTGTGTGGCGCCCTCACAGCAATCTGCGCGAATTACGTTATGTACCGACCAACATCAGTCAGATGTCGACCTGAAGTGGCTACTCGGAACATCTGGCCGGACACCCGCCACGTCGGAACATACCGACAATCAACAGAGTACCCAAGAACCATGGCAATCAGCATGTAATTCTTGGAACAATGAACAAACACCAGCGAAAAACCCACAAAGCCAAGGGCTATGGACTAAACCCCCTCCAACAATAAGTAATTCTCAACCCAGATCTCAACATATGCCTAGTGCAGTATCTCCTACAGGCCCGAGGCATTTCAATTCTAGCCCGTGGGATGTTCCACCACCTCCTATACCTGTACCTCCACATAATAAGGAAATGTTGGCAGATCTTCTGAAAAGTCACAGTGAAAATTATATAAAACAGGGCGAAAATCTACCACAGTCGCCACCTGCTAACTGTCTTCAAATGCTATTGTGCCCAGACACGTGGAATAAACAAGCAACTCCTAGTAATCAGAAGTATCAAGACGAGTTTCCATCGACAGGTTCAGCGATGAACCCTGACGCTGCACCGGTCACTGAGCCTCTGCAGTTACGTAACAGAATCCGTCCAGATTCTTTTGCTAATGTAGAAAAAGCTCTGTCTGCTCCTCCACCTTACAACAGAAGACTAGTTTCAGAAACTTTGATTGACAAACAAAGTGTGCCACCTCCAGAAGACTGGACCAAAAAGCAAGGTATTGTTACTCCAGGCATGTTGACCAACAGGCAAAATGTGCCACCTCCAGATACTTGGCCTGACAAGCAAAGTATTCCAGCTCCAGATACTTATGCAGGCAATCAAAATAATCCACCTCCAGGCAACTGGACCAATAAGTACAGTGTTCCTTCTCCATGCACCTTGACTAACAAGCAGAGTGTGCGCCCACCAGACAATTGGACTGAAAAGCAAAGTATTCCAGCTCCAGATACTTATAATCCAAGTATGCCACCTCCAGGCAACTGGACCAATAAGTACAAAGTTCCTTCCCCAGACACCTTGACCCACAAGTATAGTGAGCCACCACCAGACTATTGGACTGAGAAGCAAAGTGTTCCACCTTCCGACACTTGGACCAATGAAATCCGAAAAGGGTCACAATATCCTTGTCAAGAGCCATATAATTACCAGCGAGGTTCGACTAGACCTTCGCAGTTGGTAACGCCAGGGGACGTGCTCCAGGGGGTACATCAAGAACCGAAGATCAAAGCTCCTCCGCCCACTCCAGAGGGGTGCCCCACAGAGCCTTGGTATGACCTCCAGAAGGTACAAAACGCGTGGATCAACCCAGCTCAGTACGCGAACTTGGAGGAGATTCAGCAGAACTTCTGGACTCATCAGGCGTGGCAGAAGGAGGACGTTTATATAAATCAGGTCAGTTAAGGCTCTTCTCTGTATCTAAATTCTATTACTAACATATATTAGCTGTTGCCCGCGGCTCCACCCATGTGTAATTCTGCTCCCGTTCCCGCAATCCATGCATCTAGTACAGGGGTACACCGTAGCCTAGTGTTATTTCAGATTGTAATCTATCCCTGTATCAAATTAATGCCAAATCCATCGGACATTTCGACGTGATTTAGTGAAGTCCTTGTAAAAACTCACACACTAATCTCTTTCTTTTATGATAGTAGTAGGATATAAACCAGATAGGAGGTGATGTGTACCAATGTGATTCATTAAAGATATGTATTCCCGCTCAGGACTGGGCTCCACCGGCGAGTGACGACGTGCCCGACGGCGCCGGCGAAGAGGCGTTCGCTCCGTACTCGCCAGGTAAGGTACGTAGTGTGAGCTAGAGGAAGGCACTAGCTAGTAGATACGATATCATAATTCTGTTTTTGTTTGCACCTCCTTAAATTTTGAATAGTACTCAAGTTCAACTTGTACGTATTATACTAGAAAATGGGTTTATTATGAAACACAAAAGTTTAATAGTTAGCAGAGATGACAAAGGTGGAAGGTATTGTGTACACCTACTATTATAAGAATATTGAAGAGTAATGTGCTGCTACTCAGAATCCACTAGTCGTCAATTATTATTATTTTGATTATTATTATAGTTTTAGTGCTGATAGATACACACTAAAATTATCACTTCTCATTCATTTAAACTCTGAGTATCGTCGTTCTTTGCTCTCAATTTTTGTAACTAAAAGGGGGTTGGGTAATGTTGGCGTCGTGTTGGAATTGAGCGGCCATCAATGAAATTGGTATAATATGAAAGTACAGTATAAAGTGATCAAAAGTTAGTATGGACAAACTTCTCTAAACTATATCGGGACTTAGCTATACAGGGTGGTATTTTTCAACATTACTTAGATGGAAGTACTCTAAATACTGGAGATAGCGAATTCCACTGAAAGGAAACATTCCCTTATTTTTTAAAAGAAACAAAACTACATTCAAAGTTTTCTGAAAATGCCACACCCGGTAGTCGAACCGACTAAAATCTTCCTAAACCTTCTATTTCATGGATTTCCTTTTATTTAATTTACCAAGTTTGTTAGAGAGATTTGATCCTTATGATCGACCCTATCAATTGATGTAATAAAAATACAGGCTGTTATTTTTTCGAATTGTAGTCGGTTCGATTATAAGGCGTGGCAAACAATTTTTCAGCATTCCTTAAATGCAGTTCTGTTTCTTTTTTATAAACATACTAAACTGTATTCAAAGTTTTCTGAAAATGCCACACCCGGTAGTCGAACCGACTGAAATCTTTCTAAATCTTCTATTTCATGAATTTCCTTTTATTTAATTTACCAAGTTTGTTAGAGAGATTTGATCCTAATGATCGACCCTATCGATTGATGCAATAAAAATATAGGGTGTTATTTTTTCGAATTGTTCGATTATAGGGCGGGGCAAACGATTTTTCGGCATTCCTTAAATGCAGTTCTGTTTCTTTTTTAAAAACGTACTAAACTGTATTCAAAGTTATCTGAAAATGCCACACCCGGTAGTCGAACCGACTAAAATCTTTCTAAATCTTCTATTTCATGGATTTCCTTTTATTTAATATACCAAGTTTGTTAAAGAGATTTGATCCTTATGATTGACCCTATCGATTTATGCAATAAAAATATAGGGTGTTATTTTTTCGAATTTTAGTCGGTTCGATTACAGGGTGTGGCAAGCGATTTTTCGGCATTCCTTAAATGCAGTTCTGTTTCTTTTTTAAAAACGTACTAAACTGTATTCAAAGTTATCTGAAAATGCCACACCCGGTAGTCGAACCGACTAAAATCTTTCTAAATCTTCTATTTCATGGATTTCCTTTTATTTAATATACCAAGTTTGTTAAAGAGATTTGATCCTTATGATTGACCCTATCGATTGATGCAATAAAAATATAGGGTGTTACTTTTTCGAATTTTAGTCGGTTCGATTACAGGGTGTGGCAAGCGATTTTTCGGCATTCCTTAAATGTAGTTCTGTTTCTTTTTTTAAACAAGGAAACATTTCCTTTTTATGAAATTCGCTATCTCCAGTATTTAGAGTACTATTCCTAGCGAGGAGGAAAACGGAAAGTAGCCAAGCCAGATGTGGTAACCGGGTGTGGTATTTTCAGAAAACTTTGAATACAGTTTAGTATGTTTTTAAAAAAGAAACAGAACTGCATTTAAGGAATGCTGAAAAATCGTTTGCCACGTCTCACAATCGAACAATTCGAAAAAATAACACCCTATATTTTTATTTCATCAATCGATAGAGTCGATCACAACGATCAAATGTCTTTAACAAACTTGGTAAATTAAATAAAAGGAAATCCATGAAATAGAATATTTAGAAAGATTTTAGTCGGTTCGACTACCGGGTGTGGCATTTTCAGAAAACTTTGAATACAGATTAGTGAGTTTTAAAAAAAGAAACAGCACTGCATTTAAGGAATGCTGAAAAATCGTTTGCCACGCCTTATAATCGAACCGACTACAATTCGAAAAAATAACACCCTGTATTTTTATTGCATCAATCGATAGGGTCGATCATAAGGATCAAATCTCTCTAAAAACATGGTAAATTAAATAAAAGGAAATCCATGAAAGAGAAGGTTTTGTAAGATATTAGTCGGTTCGACTACCGGGTGTGGCATTTTCAAAAGTCTTTGAATGCAGTTTTGTTTCTTTTTAAAAATAAGGTAATGTTTCCTTTAAGTAAAATTCGCTATCTTTAGTATGAGGGTACTTTCCTTCAAGGTAAAGTCGAAATGTTGCACCCTGTATATCGCAGCTCCGATATTACTTACAATGAAAATAATGACATTTGTACGTGTGTTTAACACAGTACAATGAAGTGGTATAAAAATTATTGATGGCTGCTGAAAAAATTAAGGACGCCACTGTCCATACTAGATTACCCAATCCCCTTTAAACGCAAGTAAAGTTTCCATTTGGGATCTGATTATTTACCTTGAAGCCTCAACATGTTACTATGTACTAACTATACAAAATTTAATTTCAAAAGGTTCTTAAACCTTCACTGATTCCACCGCATCGTAATCGGTAAATCATTAAGTACAAGTACAGTCGACAAGGAGATACGGTACTACGACGGGACATTGGCGGTATTGATGCTAAAAGCACAGATCCATTCATTATGAATAAAATTGTATTAATTAAGGAGACACGCTTACACCTTTTCATACAAAGTAGTATGTGAATGTGCAACTGTATCACCTTCGTGGACTGTGCACGTTGTGGTAGCGGACCAGAACACGCTGAGGGAGGCCTGCTCGCTGGAGCCGGGCGAGGGCGAGGGCGAGGGCTCGCTGTCCCCGGAGCAGGTGCGGCGCGGCGCGGCGCGGTGGCTGGCGCGCCTGCTCCAGCTGTACGCGGGACCGCACGACCAGGCGGACGCTGAGGCCGCTGGCGACCACGCGCAGGTAGGTACTCGCCTAGGTGTCACCGGCCGGTTAACGGTCCGCCCGTCACCCTAGCTGAACTTGGGGGTTGTCACATATTTCACGGTGAAGACCACCTGCATTATGCAAGATCGTCAAAATCTGCCAGGGTTCCTTCCAAGGATTTACATTCTGTTCCTGGTAAGACTCAAGTAGACGAAACACTGTTCCTACGTAGCCGCTTTCTGGGTTTTTATTGTCTGCAATAACCTAACTTATCGATTTAGAAAGGAAAAGGAGAATCGACCTCGGACGGGACCCCTCCCCTACAGGGGGAACGCTCTGACCGCTAAGCTACCGAAGTCCGCACGAAGCCGATCCAAATTCCTCTATACAACCGTCTTTGGGGCGACCTGACTTATCTTACATTCAGAGACAACATGGTAGCATCGATGCAGGTACTCCGGATGTGATTGTATGATTTTACGTGTGTTAATAAGTATCGGTAATAGCTTCCCAGTAAATGTTTTACATCTTCCCATCGGACAGGGTGAAAATCACTTGAAGAATCACTAAAAGTGAATGTAATGAGTGCTTTGTGACTGGCAGAGTGGTTTGGACGAGAGCGTGGAGTTCATCCGCGCGGCGCACGACGTGCCGCACTCCTCCGAGAAGGACTTCAACGAGACCCGAGGTGAGCGCTGACGTCACGCGTCCTTAGTGTCCCGTGGACTCACCGCGCGTCCCGTGGACTCATCGTGCGTGCGAAAGGGGCAATACCTCCATCCTACCTCGCGATGTAATAAGCGAATCACGGCTACGGGTAAGAGCCCGGTACGGTTTGTTACATAACTTTCACG
Source organism: Eilema depressum (assembly GCA_914767945.1). Lineage (NCBI taxonomy): Eukaryota > Metazoa > Arthropoda > Insecta > Lepidoptera > Erebidae > Eilema > Eilema depressum. The sequence goes on from OU612040.1 coordinate 10,910,674, forward strand.
CGGGCACAGTGAGATTCCCTGCAAATCTTTGATCCGTCCCCAGTCGTGTTCTTCCCCTACGGGCCTGGCGGCGTATTTCCTTTTCCGTGTACAATAGGAGGCAGTACTGCCTTGAAACACGCACGGGTTTGTTGCGCTAATTCCCTTTCCAAACTCGTGTTCAATCCCAGGCACATGTCCTCCAATCGCGCACGGGTTTTGTAATTAGAATACGCGCAATTGAACGCCACAATACCGTGTTTATTTTGGGGCATTTTGTGATAGATGAGCAAGAAAACTCGGGTCTTTCATTATTTTTTTATTAGAACAAAATTAAAAACAATTAATTTATTTTTGTAATGATTTTTTTTATAACCATGCAGAACTTTATTCAGTCAAATGAACATTTTTAAAATGGGCGAAGTACCGACCGAGACGCGAGCGGCAAAGTTTTACGCGCGAACTTCATGGCTAAGTTCCATTCATCGCCTTGAACACGTGTTTAGAAGAACAGTTTGCGTTGCAAACCCGTGCGCGATTGGAGACATATGCCTGGAATTGAACACGAGTTTGGAAAGGGAATTAGCGCAACAAACCCGTGCGTGTTTCAAGGCAGTACTGCCTCCTATAAGTACACGGAAAAGGAAATACGCGGCCCGGCTTACTACAGTAGCGATCGCCCGTCCTAAATGCTAGGAAGCCATCATCCCTACTGCTTACCAAGCCGTGGTGTCATAGCGGACGATAGGGCACAACTGCCACCACCACCGTTCACTCTACGAACCCTCCCCCCCCCCCCCCCCCCCCAGAGCTATGCGCGTGCGTGGCGCCCGTCGTGTTACCCTCCCTGCCGGCGCGTCGCCTGACTGCCGCGCTGCGCCACGCCGCGCGCCACCTGCGGGACGTACTGGGGGAGCAGATACTGCGGGACAGACTGGTGAGTGCACACACACGCACACGCCCACGCACACGCACACGCACGCACACGCACACACACACACACACACGTCGTCCAGCACTCGTATACCTCGGGACACGGGACACGTGTCTTGGGCCGATATCGCGAGAAACGAGGCTCTGGCGCGCGTCGGTACAACGCGCCTGATTACTCGACACTCGACAGCCCATTTTTGCGCGCAATCAGACTGAATAAAGGCTTCCGTAGATTTTGCGACACGGAGATTGTGCCAAAAGGACATTGTACGTAAGACATGTTGTGCAAAAGGGACATTGTACGAGAGCCATATTGTGCAAATGGGACATTTTACGGAAAAGGATATTGTGCGAAAGGGACATTGTACGAAAGAGTCACTGTTCAGTAAGGACATTTTGCGAGAGAGTCATTGTGCAATAAGGACATTGTGCGCAAGGGACGATTTGCGAATGAATCCCCTTGACCGTTTCTATCTCTCACTATTTTCGATATTCATTAGAACGAAGAAAATAAGACTGAAGAGAACGAATAGAGAAAGAAGAAGCTTTGAATGGGTTACTATTTAATGAATTATGTTTCGGGATTACGTTGTGGACGAAATGCGTGTTCGATAGTGTGCGGCGGAAGGCAAACAATCGCTACCAGGCCTTTTGGTACCAAATAGCAAGCCAGGCTGCAGGCCATTGAACTAGTTAAAAATATGTTGCCAAGGTGATTCTTGCGCTCGCAGTCTCAATCGAATCCTCATAATTATCTTGCTATATTGCCCTGTCTGTTTCAGAGAACTCAAACACTGCAGAACATGGTGGAGCACCCCACGCGCGACACCGGCCTATTCCCCCGCGAGCTGGTGGTGGGGGGATCCCACGTGGCGCGCGGGGCCCCCGGGGCCCTGGGGCAAGCGGGGCACGTGGAGGGGCCTGAGAGGCTCATCAGGATCGCCATGGGCCGGCCTTACAGACTCTAACACGGACTTGTGAGTGGTGGGCGATGTCAATACTGTTACAGTCGCTCGTAGGAGTAGGACGCGTGAGCCGCAGGCGCTTCACAAAATGTTCCATATTTGTTTATTTTTGTTGATTTGTTGTAAGCGAGTGAATTTATTTAGCTTTACTTGATGACCATGTTTGTTGGAGACGCTCGTCATTGAATGTGACATCACATTATGATAGCTCCAAGTGCTCCAACGAACTGAATAATGAAACTATAATGTGCACATTAAATGGTACTTTATAGGTAAATATGAATGTGAAAGTTGGTAAAGTGCGAGGTGTTTTATTGTGATGTGATATGTTTAGAGTCAGCAAATGCAAAAACATATAAATCGCATTAATATAAGTCGCATTATTACTTTTTGATCAGGAGTTCGAGTAATAGTAGTTGTAAGTTTGAGTTTAGATTGGTTTGCTGCGGTTTGTAAGGCGCTCTGCAAAAAGCTTTGGAAATGAGCTGTTTGCTCAACTATGCTACTTTAAATAATATTGTATTTAGATGAAAATATGTTTATTATATTATTAGACTAGCTGTCCCGGCGAACTTCGTACCGCCATATTTTTTTCAGCCCGTGTGTATTTTTGATCCCGTTCCCGCTGCACCTATTTTCTCACCGTTTAAACCTTCCCTGGACATCCACGAATATTTCAAGTCTAAAATTAGCCAAATCGGTCCAGTCGTTTTCGAGTTTTAGCGAGACTAACGAACAGCAATTGATTTTTATATATATTGAGAACTAGCTTCCGCCCGCGGCTTCGCCCGCGTGGTGTGTTGACCGGGATAAAAAGTAGCCTATATGTTAATCCAGGGTATACATACCTATATACATACCAAATTTCAACCAAATCGGTCCAGCCGTTTATGCGTGAAAGAGTAACAAACATCCACACATCCATTCTCACAAACTTTCACATTTATAATACTAGCTGTTGCCCGCGGCTCCGCCCGCGTGGAATTCTGATCCCGTTCATCGCTGATATATAGCCTATATGTTAATCCAGGGTATAACCTATATACATACCAAATTTCAACCAAATCGGTCCAGCCGTTTATGCGTGAAAGAGTAACAAACATCCACACATCCACACATCCATTCTCACAAACTTTCACATTTATAATATTAGTAGGATTAGTAGGATAAAAAGGAGGAGCCATTATACGAAGCTACAGTTAGAGTAAGCTTCACAAAACGTAAGCAAACCGATCTGGGCCGAGCACATTGTGTCCGACGCGTCAGGTTACAAGTCGGATGCTGTACCTAACCTTGATAAAACGAACCAATCGATACCAAGAGGCTTCGGCACGCCTCCATATTGGCCTTAGTATAGTATATCATATTATATGTATCAGTTCCTAATGAAACAGTTGTGATAATAGCGAGTACGCGTTGTTTAGTGTAAGAGTTTGTACCGAAGTGCGATACCGAAGACAGATTATAATTCTTTGTAACTTTAAACACGAGTTTTATTCCATAACTGTGTAGTTCCCTTTCACAAGAAACAACGTCATACCTCAAGCCTTTTTCGTAACTCCTTTGATATCGGTTTTAGTCTGACTACTAATTTCAAGGTTTTCTGTGAAGCAACTGCCACCTGACCTCCCAACCCCATTGGCGTTATCGAAGTTCTGTAGTCGACGTTGTCTAACTTTGTAGAGTAACAGTCCGCCACTGCCGCTCGTATTGGCCACCGATACCGACTACAACGTCAGAGGGGTCTCAAACGTGTTAACAATAGTCGCCCATGTTAGGAAGGGAAACAAGAACTACGGCGAAATGGAATATATTGTATTTTTTTTAATGGTACTAGTAACGTATAGGCGAGTTCCAACTCCCTCCTGAAAATGATTGCTGATAGGGTGGATTGCTTGTACATGAACCATTGCTGCAATCTACACCTTCCAATAGTTAACAATTTAAGAAAATATTGATATTGATGTCTATAATTATAATATTCTATGAGTGTATTTGCTTGAAATAAATGATAAATAAATAAAAATAAATAAATATAAGTGTTTCAGTAGTACCATCAATGGTACTACTGACATAAAGGGGAAAGAATTTTTGTCAATTATTTTCGACGTAAGAAGAAGACAAGTGTAGGCCGCAATAGTGGCGCCTGTTAAAAAGGGCAAAGCAACCACTACGTAAGTGAATTATACACCATAGCACGGTATACCTCGGGACACGTGTCTTGGACCTAAATCGCGAGACAAACGGGGAACTGGCGCGCGGGTTTGTAATAATCTATGCTTTGTGAATTTGAGCTCGTCCACCGCAGTAGCAAATTAAATTAAATGAAATAACATGCAAATCTTTGAAATGAAAATGCACCCCGTGCTATCCTCAAAAGACTTGTACTGCGCGTATAGAGCACATTTTAGGTCCAAGATCGTCATTACATCACTATTAGTCAGTGGTACCATTTAATTGTAAAAGACCCATCGTACCACCAGGGGTATCGTCGGTGTTACCGTGGGGCAGAAGCGTCCCGAGCGATACACGCCATACTTATGTGGGGGACAGGTGTCACACTGTCGGACTCAATGGTTTTTATGTTCCATCGGGAGTCGATATCCTCCATAACGTGCTCGGAGGATTGCCACTGTTATTTCAGAGCCCAGTGAGTGCCAGAAGGCATTGGTTTATTGTTAGTTTGCTCAGGTGAATGAAAGACATGACTAATTTCAAAAAATAATCTTTACTTACAACCATTTTTACACTCGCACACTCACACGGCGAGACTGACGGAGAACGTCGTAGAAAAATAACAAAAATCCATGAATAGCAAATAAAATAGAAACCATTTAGAACAGAGAACAGTATATAAATATTATGTACAGCCGTATAAAGGCACGAGTCCGGAGCCGACCGCATGCGACAACGGCAGACGCATGCAGCACATACAGCGTGCCCATTACTTGTTTAACTCCGATACGGGTAAAGGGAACTATTGAGAAGCTGCAATGAATTACGTGCATCGGCTGCATGCGTCTGCAGTTGTCGTATGCGGTCGGCTACGGAACCACACCTTAACTATCTCGCCCACTACTACTGGTAGGTACACTAGGCCCCCGGCGTGACGTCACCACACAACACACGACATTATTATAATCTCAGAACGCTATGACTAATACTTTGCGACACTGCGTGACGTCACCGACGGGGGCGCCCCCTGGACCTCTCACCGACACTAACATTAGAAGAACTTCTTCGCTTGAGCCTCCTTTCTTTCTCTGTGGAGGAAAATGAAATATTTGAATTAGAAAGTGAAATTCCTTGTGTAAATAAGATGTAGGAGTTTACAGAAAGAAATATACTAGTCAGGATTGTTCTCCGGGTTCTCCCATCAGCTCTAACGATCCAATAGTGTCGTCTGTATGTCGTCAAAATAGTTTTTCAAATGTAAATTAGATGGCGTGCAGCCATACCAAAGCTGTTTGCTCTTGAAGTACACTGGCTTCAAAGAAAAATGATATCGAAATATTTTCGGGTGAGCATAACCATATAGCAAGATTTTGATGAATCAATGTCGATCAGATCGATTCTGCGCCATCTATCGAGAGGTAAAGATACGCCATCTCGCGCAGAGTAGCGGCAGGTGGCGGTGGGTACTCACTTGTACAGCGAGTAGAGGAACATGAGCGCCAGCTGCGTGCCCACCACCAGCAGCAGCGACGTGAAGCTGACGCAGCTCACGTCGGGGCAGCCGCCCGTCACAGCCTGCGCCGCCACCGCCGGCGGCGACGAGATCCTGCGGGCGAGACGAGAACAGTCGGTACATTGTGTGACAAGGGGCGTAGGCACTAGCCAAACTGCGCTCGGGATTCTACTTTAGAATCCTTCGCTTCGCTCGTGGTTCAAAGCACCAGAGTAAAAAAAATCGTTCGATTTCATGTTCCAAATTCAAACCTGTTTAGAACTCTTAAGCGAGCGGAAAAGTGATTTGAATTTGGAACATTACTTACTTATAACATTCATAGAATTTTTTTTTAAATTACTGGCTGGTATATACATACGTATCGGCCACACGGCGCGGTGACCCGTGCTAACTAAAAAAACCAAGCGCGCGTATTCCGTCTCCGTCTATGTTCTTATAATACCTACATATTTTTCTCATAGAAAGAGGGTAATGAAAAGTGATTAATTTTAATGACCCAAGAGGCGAAGGATTCTAAAACTAAATTAGAATCCCGAGCACGAGTGAGGGAATCAAACGAGCACAAGGTGAAAAATCTTTGCACTCAAGTGCAACACAAGTGTAACTTTTCATTCCACCTCAGCGAGGAAATAAGAAAATGCAAAAAAAAAAAACATTCAACAACAATGTTTAATAATACGAAGTAAAAAGAAAAAGGTTAACAATATGAAGTAAAAAGAAAATGATGCGCGCAAAGCAAAATAAAAAAAAAGTACACCAAGGAGGTTCCGGGTCTGGGTTTTTCATAAATTAAATAAAAATTGTATAATAAATTCGGCACCATAGAGGTAAAGTAAATAGGTTAATGATATTTTCAATTCAGTGTGCACTAAACACGATGCTCTAAATACAAATTTACTTTAGCTAGCTAGAGGATAAAAACCAAATTGTGTACTCAGATATCGAAAAGCAAAAATACTCTTGCCGAAATGGAGAATGAAGATATTATTGGATTTTTCTGTTGGTAATAGACTCACCTCTGCGCCACGTTGGCGAGGGTCTGCTTGACGTGCTGCACGGAGTCACGCAGCTCCGTCAGGAACTGCGGGTTCACGCCGCCTGCGCGAACAGACATATCACAATATTACTTTATACATTTTGTACTAGAAAATAAAAACGGCAAATGAATTGAATTTATGCATGATATTGTACTAGTGTTGCTGAATCATGCAAAAATGCCTAAAATAATTTCAATTTCTGGCAAACATGGTCATAAAGCCGTAAGGCTGCGGTTCTGTTGCCGCGGAGCGGGGGAACATTAACCAATAGGGTTGCATATAACTCCGCTCCTGCAGCTCAGCGGAGTTTTTTATGCAATCCTATTGGTTAATCTTTCTCCGCTCCGCGTCAACTAAACCGCAGCCTAACCGTCGTATTGTCCTCGGTTGTAAAGTCCACACAAACGAAGTAGGCCGTGGTTCCTCGCCAGTCGTGTCCATGTCAGTGACAGTAAAGTCGAGTGCACACTTACCAGCCGCCGCGCCCTGCCCGCCCGCCGCCAGCAGCGAGTCCGACTTGCGTGACACCTCGATGATGAACCCTCTGTCGACAACACAACCAGTTATACACAGCGTATTTTTATGAGACATCGTCATCACTCACCCTCTGGACCTCACACACTCCCACACCCCTAGGGGCCATCAAATCGGGTACTGAATCATCGAAGGTGCAGACAGGTGCTTTCAGACAGGTGGAGCGGCTCCACACTCTTCCGTCGCGTCACTAATACTCACTTGAGCTCGGCAATGGTATTAATCATGATCTGGTTGTTGGCGATGAGCGCGTCCCAGTCGTGGCGCCCGATGGGCAGCCCGCCCACCGCCACCCCCTGGGCCGGGCCGGCCCCGGGCTGGATGGGCTGGCCCTGCGCGTGACTGTACACCGCCGTCAGCATCGACAGGGAGTTCATCTGCTTGCCTATCACCTGCGGACGTAAGGGTGCGGTCAGCACGAGCCGAGCAAGTAGCGTGGGTCGCGAGTGTCCAGTGCGGGGCTCACCTCGTCCACCTTCTTGTTGAGGTCCCGCAGCACGTCGTGGATCTGCGTCTGTCCCTGGAAGATCTGGCGCAGCTCGCGCTGGCCGTCCGACTCGAACCAGTCGTCGAACTCATCCTTGTCGCGCGCCTGCCGGGGAAGCACTCGTCAGTACGATCACAACAGGTGAGCTGGTAAGTAGGTACTCACGTCACGGCGTCCCACTGACCTCGTCGGGGTGCTCCTTGCGGTAGTCCTCCTTCTGCTGCTCCAGCTTCTTCTGGTACTCCTGGTACTCCTGCGACAGCTTCTGCTGCTCGTCGGCGCTCATCTGCGTGCCGCCGGGCTGCTGCTGCTGCTGCTGCGAGTGCAGCGAGGTGGTGAGCAGGTGGATGACGTCATGGTCGTCGGCCAGCCCGCCCGTCGCCGCCGACAGACCGAAGAAGCCGCCGCGCGGCAGCTGCACGTTCTCCGCGCGGAAGCACAGCTCGTAGTCTGCCTCGTTGCTCGTCATGCCTGAGGACACACCGCGCGGCACACGCTGCTATAGCACGGGGTACTACTGGACTAGAGCGAGCGCTTAGTGCAATTATTATGAAAAAGTTGAAATTCCCATTCAAATCCAGACCCGCTCGAGGGGAGTAACGGGGAGGCCCTGATAGACTTGAATCACTTTTGAGGTCCAGTGATGCTTTACACATCAGGCGATGGACGCACCACGTTGTGCTTCAAACTACTTGGAGCGGTACTCACCGTTGTGGAAGTACACGGTGAGCGTGTTGAGGTAGTACTCGATGCGCGCGCGCGTCGGGAACGGCTTGTTGCGGAAGTCGCGCAGGCAGCCCGACAGCAGCTGCGTGGCGCCATCACTGTAGCACAACACGACACACACCACGTTAGACGAGCCGCAGTATGTAGGGGGACAAGTGTCGCCATGTGGACCATATGCTCACCTCTTGTGGTCGAAGATCTTGGTGCCATCGTTGAGCACGGCCATGATGTAGGGGTTGTTGTGCTTGTTGTCGTTGTCGAAGCTGTCGAAGATGATGGCGAGCCCGTTCCAGCGGTCCGACGAGCCGAACACCTCGCCCGTGTAGTCGCCGCGCTGCGTCGTGTACCAGAACGCCTGCCAACACACCACATCGCGTCATCACATCGCTCGACCTAGCCATGCTCTCGCTATAGTGCTACAGTACGGTACAGTGCGGTACTCACGAGCCCGTCGGCGCCGATGCGGCCGCGGCCCGTCACCTTGAACATGACGTCCACCTCCCACCAGTCGAACGTGATGGGCTGCTTGGTCCAGATGGCGCCCTTCTGACTGCGCAGCGACGGCGCCAGCCGCACGCTCTCGCCCGACGCGATCGCGTCTGGAAGCAAGTGTTACGTGGCGTGTTACCAACTGAAACATTCTCTTTCTCATATTCTAGGAAATAAATTCATCCATTCATTCATTCCACTTTGCGAATGGATAAATCTCCAGGTACCGCTTCGCCGAGGGCTAGCCCAAGGACCCGCATACATTGAGCGAGCTAATAATGAACTCACTTTTGCAAACTAATATGTTGTTCATTAGGTGCATGAGTAGCTATTTATTTAACTGCCTGCAGAGGTTAACTTCTGTACGAGTATACGAGTGCTAGGTATTTGCTTGTTGTATTGTATTGTATATCATTGACATTGTTCAGTAACACGCAAGAAAATGGCAACACAAACCAAATAATAGAATTTTATAAATGAATAATTTGATTATGTTAACAGCATATAAAAATAAACGTACTATCACATGCGAATAAGACCATATTTTGTTAATTGGCCCGGGTAATGCATTAACGAAGTTGATAAATAACAAGGGACCCAATATGCTGCCCTGAGGTACTCTTTGCGTAATACGTATTAGTTTTGCCAAGCATTGTTACTTGTTTTAATCCCTTTTCTACCTCAAGCAGTCGCATATCGCACTAAAGTATCCATAAACGTATTTTTAACCCATAAACGTCGTCGTCGACGTCTCCGTGTATCACGTTCAAATTCAAACTGAGTTCTTCCGCTACACGTCGCGCGTCGTTACTGGAGCGAAACGCATGGAGGTAATGTCATAGGTGCCTTTGTAAGTAGCGAATGTTAAACACAGCGGCAACACCCGCACATTATCTCTCTGCGCGGTGCCGCTGCGCGCTGTAACGCGAGACTTAATTATCATAATGTAAGCGTGACTAAACCGCGTGCGACACCGCTCCGCTACTGAACCTGCCTACGGACTACTGATACGCCGCCGTTATCGACGCGAGAACATTGATATTAGTTGTTAATTGATCTGCAGATCGACGTGCTTAGGTGCGAATCATTAGCAAACATTTTGGCTTAAATTTTACACATGGGTTAAGTACGACCGGCATATACGCGAAAAGGTATTCATTCTTGTGGGTCATGGGAAAGGGATGCCATGCGCGCAGACCGATGGCGTACACCGGAATTTTATAAAATGTTACGTGTAAAGCTCGCGGCAATCAGGTACTATTAATGTTGCTGCTAAAGCACCCGCGTTGCCGTCATATCCTCTTGGGTATCGCGACCTAGAAAGCAGTGTCTTCAATTACTAGAATAGTACTTAACATAGCTTCCAAGATTAGCTACACAGCTACACTAGCGTCGGCGCTGCCAGTGAGCGAATGAATATGCATGTCTTGTAACAATTCAATTCACGTTTACCTTCCTTCGGTTGCCTTCGTTACATGTAAAACCCTAAGACGCAACGTTTTGAGAAGTTTTAATACATTTTATGGACTCGGTTGGTGATGCAGGCACAGGCCTATTTCGTCGCCTTCTTCCTCCTAGCGTCAATTCCCAGTCGCATCCGAAGCTTTCAGCTTGGAGTCTGGGGTCCGCTTTACCAGTCATAGCTACAGATTTGGCTAGACCTCGATATTTTCCGTGAAGCGATTGCCATCTGCCCTCCACGACCCAATGTTAACATTAGGCGATATCGAAGCTTTGCAGCTAGACCGTTGTTTTTGGAACTTTTTAGGGCACCAACTACCCGTAACGACTGCCATAGATGTTCTTATGGCAACCGGGACCGACGACGGCTTAACGTGCTCTCCGAGGCACGACCAGACCAATGCAAATACCCATATTTAATGCACACAAATATTTGCACTGAGCGGGGATCGAACCCGCGCCTCCTGCGTAGCGGCCGCGTTCACTACCGCTACGCCGCGGAGGCTGTCTTTCGTCGCCTATTACGCTATATTATTACGCCTGAAACGAAGTGTTTGAGTTTAGAGTTAGAAATTAGATACTTGTTGAAATAGAAAGTTTAAAAGTAAATTGGAGACTAAATGAAAGATGCTAAAAAAGATTTCCAATTTGTAATCCAGGAAGTTGGTTATTACAATTATAATTAATAAGAAGAATCTCAGGGGGTGAGTTAATATTAATTATGACCAGCACTGAATTTATAGGCGATGAGAACGACCCGACGCGATGTGGGCAGCAGGGCACTTAGCTTCGCCGCTGGAGTACGTGCCGCGCCGACACGAACCGTCGCGTGGCTCGTTCAACGGCGAAGATAAGCTCTGCTAGCTGCTAGCTGCTGCCTCGGGTCCTCGTGCTGGAAAATATAGTGCAGAAGCAAAATCAGTATGTTGTATGACATACTGCTAGTGCGGGCGTGGCAGGTAAGGTCCAAAGCAGGTGGTCAAGCTTCTCCCAGGCACTTAGTGCAAAAAGGTCATTACAGTAAAAGCCACACCCAATATTGCAAGCAGAAGAACAGATGCACAGAAAATAAGTTACACCGAATAGGGTAGGTAGGTAGATGGTAAAAGATCAGGAGGTCGATGACCCCATGGTCGGCAGGTCACTGTCCTTTTGACAAGCAGAAGGAAAATAAAACAGCCTAAGAAAAATAAGCCTTGCAAATTATTCTAATCGAATAATTAAAATAAGATAAAAATGGTCGGACGCCGCTCGCGTAAAAAGCAGACGCCCCAATGAAGTTTACCCCTCGCGCATAGGCGCGACGAGTATGAAAATATTCCATATACGATATTTTATCGGATGGATTAAATTGAAATATGGCACATCTCGCTCACGTAAAAAGACAAGATGTACCTGGAAGAGCTTTGCAATGGCGACATGAGTACGACGTGTCATCGTGGTAAAATATAGTGATAGTAATCACGAGAGTTATAGGAATAACTCCTGATGGAAAAGATGGGAAACCACGTCATTCTCATGTTTCCAATGCGACACCTTAAAATAAAAGAATTAGCACACAATATGAAAAAATATAGTATTCTCACCCGGGACGGACAGTATCTTAACCGAAGGTAGTTGTAACCGAAGCCAGCAGATAATGAGCTCGGAGTGGCTCGTCCCCCAGTTTTTATAGCTGGTTCGGTGGTGGAACCCACTTCCGGCCCAAAATTACACGATTAGGCCGTAATAGCCTTTGGGTTTTGATTTTAATACGTACTCTTTTGGCAAATACAGTCAACTGCAACCGCCATGTTGACATGACACTTGCAGATTTGCTCGCACGCAACCATAGACAAGATGCTAGGTCCACTGAGTGAATAGAATACAGATAATATTAGTCGAGTATCGATCGATACCGATTGAATATCGATCACTACTCCACCAATACTATAAATTAAATAAAAAAAATACAGGATTGCAATTAAGACAATCTGCAATGTCACAATACTCCCCCTCAAGCGTCAGAATTTCTGTTAACAGAAATTCGATACTGTGCTCAGGACTACAACCAATCTACGCTTACACATCCTAACTAACTGACATGCATCCCTACATACAACTCTTATAAAATGTGGCGGTTACCATCAAAGCTATGGTAAACGCCTCCTATCAGACAGAGTTTCCAACATCATGACCGTTGGAGACTCAACGTAGACCAGTTGAAGGTATTAGGTTGTAGGACCAGTACAACTGTTTCTACTAGAAGAACTTGAGCAAAAGAAAACCACTGTGTAATTTCAACCCGTGAAAAGTGTGTACAATAGGCTTATTTTTGACCTGAGTTTGCACAAACCGCTCAGGGTAAACAGTACCCAGATACTGGTTGAATATCCCAGTTCCAAGAAGAATACAAAAATCCCATGGTCAATGGTTAATGGCCATTGCCGGGGGTAGCCCGTTGGTTGAATCGCCAACGAACAAAACAAGTAAGTATTGTTTAAAAAAAACAATAAAGGAAGAAGAACATAATAGGTCCTTCAATAACCTGGACAAAATCCAAAGCTTAAAATAGAAGAAAGAAGTTGGAATTACACAGTAGAAACGAGGTAATAAGGGTTGTGACATAAAAAAAACTTGCACATAATGTTATGTGAAAGAAAGTTTAAAAAAAATTAAAGTACATAGTAGTTGTAAGTCATAAATTGCAACTTACGTGGTAAATAGGCGAACATGACCAATGTAACCACAATATCACGTATAAACGTGTTGGAATACAACATTAAAGCAACTATATTCCACAAAAAAAAGTTTTAAAATCAAAACAACCAACGAAAATGTTTTGAAATGACATCAGAATTGTCACAACGTTTCGTTTCACTAAACGTTCATTGCGTTCAGGAACGAACTAAGTGAATGGAATAACATTCGGATCTGTCAAAACAACCGTCATTTTGACAGATGACATTAGTGACTAAACGTCAAACATAGTTTGTTTACATCATGCAGAAAAGTTAAAAAAAATTGTAAAAACAACAATTTATTAAAAATACGGTATAATCGTATGTAAAACCAACTTGAATCGTATGTAAAGCCATTGAAACGAAGTGTTAGAGTTTAGAGTTAGAAATTAGATACTTGTTGAAATAGAAAGTTTAAAAGTAAATTGGAGACTAAATGAAAGATGCTAAAAAAGATTTCCAATTTGTAATCCAGGAAGTTGGTTATTACAATTATAATTAATAAGAAGAATCTCAGGGGGTGAGTTAATATTAATTAAGACCAGCACTGAATTTATAGGCGATGAGAACGACCCGACGCGATGTGGGCAGCAGGGCACTTAGCTTCGCCGCTGGAGTACGTGCCGCGCCGACACGAACCGTCGCGTGGCTCGTTCAACGGCGAAGATAAGCTCTGCTAGCTGCTAGCTGCTGCCTCGGGTCCTCGTGCTGGAAAATATAGTGCAGCAGCAAAAGTTAAAAAAATTTGTAAAAACAACATTTTATTAAAAATACGGTATAATCGTATGTAAAACCATGCATATAAAAGAATAACCAGACAAGTTATAAAAGTAAAGTGGAAATTCTATTGGAATTGTAGTAATTACAATGGAAATTACTCGAACCGGTTTTTGTATGTGAAATAACATTATCAACTTTTTCTTAAGTAGGTAAGCAATGAAATGACTGTATTTGCCAAAAGAGTACGTATTAAAATCAAAACCCAAAGGCTATTACGGCCTAATCGTGTAATTTTGGGCCGGAAGTGGGTTCCACCACCGAACCAGCTATAAAAACTGGGGGACGAGCCACTCCGAGCTCATTATCTGCTGGCTTCGGTTACAACTACCTTCGGTTAAGATACTGTCCGTCCCGGGTGAGAATACTATATTTTTTCATATTGTGTGCTAATTCTTTTATTTTAAGGTGTCGCATTGGAAACATGAGAATGACGTGGTTTCCCATCTTTTCCATCAGGAGTTATTCCTATAACTCTCGTGATTACTATCACTATATTTTACCACGATGACACGTCGTTCTCATCGCCTATAAATTCAGTGCTGGTTTTAATTAATATTGACTCACCCCCTGAGATTCTTCTTATTAATTATAATTGTAATAACCAACTTCCTGGATTACAAATTGGAAATCTTTTTTAGCATCTTTCATTTAGTCTCCAATTTACTTTTAAACTTTCTATTTCAACGAGTATCTAATATCTAACTCTCTAAACTCAAACACTTCGTTTCAATGGCGCCCAACGTGGGGCGCCATTGAAACGAAGTGTTTGAGTTTAGAGTTAGAAATTAGATACTTGTTGAAATAGAAAGTTTAAAAGTAAATTGGAGACTAAATGAAAGATGCTAAAAAAGATTTCCAATTTGTAATCCAGGAAGTTGGTTATTACAATTATAATTAATAAGAAGAATCTCAGGGGGTGAGTTAATATTAATTATGACCAGCACTGAATTTATAGGCGATGAGAACGACCCGACGCGATGTGGGCAGCAGGGCACTTAGCTTCGCCGCTGGAGTACGTGCCGCGCCGACACGAACCGTCGCGTGGCTCGTTCAACGGCGAAGATAAGCTCTGCTAGCTGCTAGCTGCTGCCTCGGGTCCTCGTGCTGGAAAATATAGTGCAGAAGCAAAATCAGTATGTTGTATGACATACTGCTAGTGCGGGCGTGGCAGGTAAGGTCCAAAGCAGGTGGTCAAGCTTCTCCCAGGCACTTAGTGCAAAAAGGTCATTACAGTAAAAGCCACACCCAATATTGCAAGCAGAAGAACAGATGCACAGAAAATAAGTTACACCGAATAGGGTAGGTAGGTAGATGGTAAAAGATCAGGAGGTCGATGACCCCATGGTCGGCAGGTCACTGTCCTTTTGACAAGCAGAAGGAAAATAAAACAGCCTAAGAAAAATAAGCCTTGCAAATTATTCTAATCGAATAATTAAAATAAGATAAAAATGGTCGGACGCCGCTCGCGTAAAAAGCAGACGCCCCAATGAAGTTTACCCCTCGCGCATAGGCGCGACGAGTATGAAAATATTCCATATACGATATTTTATCGGATGGATTAAATTGAAATATGGCACATCTCGCTCACGTAAAAAGACAAGATGTACCTGGAAGAGCTTTGCAATGGCGACATGAGTACGACGTGTCATCGTGGTAAAATATAGTGATAGTAATCACGAGAGTTATAGGAATAACTCCTGATGGAAAAGATGGGAAACCACGTCATTCTCATGTTTCCAATGCGACACCTTAAAATAAAAGAATTAGCACACAATATGAAAAAATATAGTATTCTCACCCGGGACGGACAGTATCTTAACCGAAGGTAGTTGTAACCGAAGCCAGCAGATAATGAGCTCGGAGTGGCTCGTCCCCCAGTTTTTATAGCTGGTTCGGTGGTGGAACCCACTTCCGGCCCAAAATTACACGATTAGGCCGTAATAGCCTTTGGGTTTTGATTTTAATACGTACTCTTTTGGCAAATACAGTCAACTGCAACCGCCATGTTGACATGACACTTGCAGATTTGCTCGCACGCAACCATAGACAAGATGCTAGGTCCACTGAGTGAATAGAATACAGATAATATTAGTCGAGTATCGATCGATACCGATTGAATATCGATCACTACTCCACCAATACTATAAATTAAATAAAAAAAATACAGGATTGCAATTAAGACAATCTGCAATGTCACACGCCTATTACCAAATTCGATTTTTGTCCCCTCCTTTAAAAAGGTAACATTGAGGAAATCGTCTACAGGTGGGTACACCAGCCTGGCACTGTAAACCCACCACAGATTAGATAAACACACATGTTACATAGATGTGATAATCTATATAGTAGTAGTGGGATTATCATTTTATATTTATTGACGACCTCATAAACACAACACTACATGTCAATCGTACCATTTCAAGGTAAAACAATAATTACAGGTTTATTGTTTATAAAATATTTTTAAAGGTGAAATTAATTATACAGGGCTTAGTACTTCGAAAATACAGGTAGGTGCGCTCTGGTAGATCACCAGAAGAGTGAACAGCCTGCTTGGGTTCTTCAATGAGTTGGGGTGGATCGAATCAATTGCCCACCCTCACGCAAAAACCGTGGCTTGACGTGGTGTTGCGGATACAGCCCGTGATACCATACCATGCCAAAGACGAAATTAAGAAAGGCTTCGCCCATTCAACGTTCCACGTGGCCATCCTAATAATACTTTGAATGAGAGACAACCACACTATTTGGGTTTGTCATTACAAAAACTTATAGAAAAATGTATGTGTGGTCATTCAGGAGTGGGGGCAGTGCCGGACATGCTGAGGGGATAGAGAGCACAAGGGGCAGTCGGGACCATGAATATTCAATAAGTGCACTTCATTTACAAACTGACTTTCAACGCTAGCTTTGCATAGATTGCAGGTAAAATTGATAAAAAACATTAATATGAATTTTCACCGTTTCAAATATCAATGAGGAAAGTATTTTTAGTTTCGCAGCAGCAGTGCAGGAGTTGTAATTTCAAGAGGGACTCATGGGTGGTGTTACAAGTGTTACAGGGTGGTGTTACAAGTGGTACTTGGCTGTGTAAAAATACAGGCACAGAAATTTTAAAAGCAAATTAAAATGTAAAAGATTATTTAATTACACATCACGCGCATTAAAGATTTGTATAACAAAGATTGGTCACACATTTGACACACATCCAGTGAGTCCATAACAATTGACTCAACGTCTAAACGTGCAAAGTTGCAAGTAAAATGTTTAATCATCAATATTGCAATTAACTTATGTGATGTCACAACATGTGCTGGGTGGCTGGAATCATAATCTCTTCTTAACAGTGGCTTATAAACACTTGCAACACTAAAGGCATGGAGGCCAGAAGGTACTGCTTCCCAAATAAACCAGAAATACTACAACATATTGGTATTGTCAGGATGGGTCTGTCTTATGGAGGCGAGTCATGAAGTGCTAGCTCACCTCACTGTGCATTAGGGTGTCCCGATAATTTTTTTTTTCGATTTTCGTTACACAAGACCTCCCAAAAGTTGCGTTATGAGCTGTAGATTACCGTAAAAATAATAAAAAAAATATATGAAAATATCTTGAGGGCTCTACCGGCACTTTTATTTTTCAAAAAATCACTTAAGTGACCCTTCAGTGCATATCGTCTATTATTATTTTTTTACATTAATCACATTTTATTTTGTAATTAAAATGATATTAAGACACCAATTTACGATTTGCAAGTAATGAAAAATGTATTTCCTATGAAGAATAGGTTCGACTCGAACGCGCGAAATTAATGTTTTGACTGGTTTTCTCAAATTCTCTACTACAATGGTGAGGCAGTTCGTCTCATTTCCATTGCGGTTTTATTGCTGAAAAAGGTGTCTCCGTACTTTCTTGTGATAATTTACATGTTTCAGTTATAGATATAATATAAAAAATGCTAAATTCAACACGAAGTGAGACTAGGTACTTGTCCAAAATAAAAACCAAAATCTCGTGGTAAGAAGTAAAATTTTGGTGTTTTAAATACCCTGGAAGAGGTGCTCTTTTCTGCTTCACTGACTTTTAATATCTTGCTCAATGCAAAGTCTCAAATATGGTCTCTATAGTCAATTATCATGGCTATAAGCAATTTTATTGGGTGCGCGTAAAAATCGTCAATCACTGAATCTATAGATCTCTGCCTATCAGATAAACATCGAAAATATCTACACATAAGTAATCATTTGAAAAATATGCTTGACTCCTTCTTTAAATGATGGCTTTTGCTTGTTGAGAAACCAAACGAGACCACATAATTCTCAAGCAACTGCAATTTTTTCTGACGACGAAACAGTTAGTACTTATGTCAAGTCTGAGGCCCGTATTCTAGAAAGAAACTCAGTCCTGAATCTCAATTTACCTTAGGACAGATTGTATAGATAGACTGAAGGATTTCACAGATTCTCGTTACAACCTGTCCTCAGATAAATCGATATTCAGAACTGAGTACCGTTCTAGAATACCGGCCTGAGTATGCTAATGGCGTTTGGCTTCTTGTTAAGCAAAACCTATAACTTAAAGATGGAGGCAAGCATATTTTTTAAATGATTACTTACTCTCAATTTTTACCTGATAGACAGAGATCTACTTATAGATGCAGTGATGGAAAGAAACGCTTTTTTCGCGCACTCAGAAAACTTGCTTATTGCCATGTTATTAGCTGACTGAGACCATATTCCAGAGCTTACATCTCGCAAAATATTAAGGCCAGAGAACTGGTTCTCGCTGCTGCTGAAGAGCATTTTTCTAAAGGTATTTAAAGCACTAAAACTTAACCTCTTAACATGAAATTGAATACTTTGGTGAGAGCGAGACTGTGAGATATCTCAGCTCCACTGATCCTGCGACACGTCTCCAATGATGGACTCAGAATTAAGGCTAAAGAACTAAACCTTGATATCGTTGACTTTCCTTGTCACATACAGACAATAGAAAGTTGCTTTAAATTAGTGACGGAGGCTTCTCAAATCGTCATGAATGCTACAGCTCGGGATGTATTCATTAGGAACATATCAAAATGTCACGCGGAAATACCTTGTTTTGACACAAAGACCAGTTCCGTTTTTTTTAAATATCTATTGATTTTATTGTATTTCAACTATTTTTAACACTGGACTAACTCATTTTTGTACTCTTAAATTTAATAAAAACCATTTTAATGTTATTTTTGTATGAATTGTAGCTTATGTTAGGAACCCCTAAAAACTGCACATTTCTTAAAGTTCAAGGTCCGGTAGAGCCCTCAAGATGACAGATATTTAATAAAATTTAATGATAATCGTAATGTACGCGTCAAAACGCAACTTTTGATACCTCTTGCGTAGCCGTAGCTCAAAAAAATTTTTTCTCCATACATCGACGGGACACCCTACTGTGCATGTCTCCACATGCCACTCTTGTATTGTCAGGCATACAAATTAATATGCTCAGACTGCACAGAATTAGGGTAAACCATGATGACAAAAAGATATAATTGTCATGCTTGTTACCAGAGGAAGAGTTGTACAATCTCTATAAATGATATGGAAAATTAATAATATTATAACTGTAAACTCAAATTTTAGGGTGCATTATGGGTGCATGGGTAAATATTCTAAATAGATCATCCCTTGTAAGAAAATGTCGTTTGAGAGCTATAAAATGTATAACAGTGCTTTTTGATATTGCATAGGTGATCACACTGTTCATACAAAACAAGAAGAGGGTAATTTTTATATAATCTTAGCCAAAAAGTCAAAAGTAATTGATATGTAAGTAAATCGCTTATCAATGTAGTAATGTGAATGACCACGGATTGAATAAATTGTAAACTATTTAGGTTTTTTTAACCGTGTCGACTGCCGTCGTGGAACCAAAAAAACATGTTCTCTGCAAGCAGAATTTCTCTCTTTCTATCTTATTAGGAAATACGTAACACTATCTCGTTTTCTCTTGACAGATTTCACTGACGTGTCGCTGTCAGTGCACTGCAAGCGTATCAACAAACTGTTTCTACCTTATTATTTAATATTTATAACATAACATAATTATTTGAGAGCATAGAAAAGTAAATTAGTAATGTCGGCAGTAGTAGCCGCAGAATAAAACGAGTACCACTTTGGAATTGATCGAGAAATAAGGTTATACTTACTGCCTCCGTACTCCCAAAAGGGTACTGATCCATCTTTTTGCGCTAAATAAGGGGGTTTAAATGAAAATTTGTATTCGAATCGTCTATGTACGGACTGTGTATTCACGCACACCAGGAGGCATAATATCACACAACACAAATCTAAATTTAATTTAATCGAAGACATATCGACGGCAGACGGCAACCGTGCCTGCTCACGTCAAGTTTATCAAAAAAATTGTTGATCGCGAAATTCGTTCGTGATTCGTTGGCTGATGGCTGCGATACGTTTAGAAACGTAGCTTTATTGTCCGTGTTATAAAAAGTATTTTCTTTTAACAGATTTTCTTACAATAATTAAATCGGATTACATTAAATTATCTTATTTGATGACTTTTCAAAGCACATTTTCATTTCGACGTGTTTATCAGATATTATATCCAAAATCTTCCTAATAACTAAACGTAAAAATTAAATCAAATGTCATTCAAACGTCAAAAAAAAACGTGTTTGTTTATTTGTGAATCGCGTATTGTTTACGGTAAAATAATTATTACAATTACAATACTTGTGTGAAAAGTGTCTCAAATTCAGATTTTGATGACCATACACGGAAGAAAATAAACGTACGTATATTACCCCAGGATGGCTGAGCAAATAGGGTCCCGTACGTAGTTTCGAATGACGTTGCAGCGATAGGTTAGTGGCGAAAAACTTTCAGCGTGGTACGCTCTTTGAGTATATATCCTTTGCCGTTGAAGACTGGCGTAATGATGCTCAGCCTCCACTGGCTCGGGATCTCACCGGTGAGGAGTACACGGTTAAAAAGATTTGTTAGAATGCTCACACCACGGGCACCCATTATGCGTATCTCATTCTAAATACTCCAATGGCAATGCAATGAAAATCGGGATCTGCAATGCTGTCATCATTATCTTCATACCCGTTCTCAATTTCAAACATTTTTCGCCACAATGTTTGTCGCTGCGATGTCATTCGCCCTGGTGGAATTCGCTTCAATGACTTTTCGCTCCAGCGTACCACGCTGAAAGTTTTTCGCCACAACGACCTATCGCTGCAACGTCATTCGAAACTACGTACGGGACCCGAGCAAATAATATCTCTAATTCTACTGCCAAATTTGTGGAGAATCCGCCGCTCCGCGGTGCAATTTAAATTGACTTGTATGTTTTATGCACATTCACAATAGTTACCGTATATTTTACTTACTAGAAACTGACATAAAATTGCGAGGAATTTGATTTACTGCGCATGTAATTCAAAATGAATTCGCGGATTACAGACCGTCGGACGCGGCGGTGAATGTCGCAGTGCGGGCTTGCCCTCAGTAGTTCTTCCCCCGGTGATGCGATGTGCGAGGAGCCGCAGCCCTGCCGGCGGCGCACCCCGCGGGCGCAGCTGGAGCTGCTGGTGCAGTACATGGAGCGCTACCCGGCGCTGGCGCTGGCGAGCGTGCGCTCGCGCGACGGCACCGAGCAGCGCCGGCGCCTGTGGGACAAGATCGCGCGCACGCTCAACAGGGCCGAGCGCGGCGCTGACCAGGCGCGCAGCGGCCACGCCTGGCATCGCGTACGGTTGTTATTCATTAACCATCTCGGCTTTGATTGATACACCTTTTTAATAGGACGATGTCTTGGAGAGACCAGATGGAAGCCTGGCTATCAGGCTGCACTACGCAACGCAAATAAATACTTTGACTAGTAGTAGTAATGTTGAGATATTTTTTCTTTTATGCACTACCGGCCTAGTAGTGTCGTCGTTAATTGCCAATTGAGTGCACTACCAGTCCTATCTAGCCACATTACTAGGCGAGCTATGAACCCTTCCACATTACCAAATGATATTTTTGTCGGAATAAAAAGTATGAAAAACTATTTGATACTTATATGGGCTTATGTAAAACAAACCCATAATGATGTTCAAAGGATAGCCGTGGTTGTATGCCACTTTTCCCTAATCTTCTTCCTCTGTCGAATCAATGGCATATCATGTCATATTTTGTTTGCCCAGTGTGCAACCACTGTGGTAGTGTTCTTCCAGGCACTCATGTGATCTTGTTAGAGTATGTGTTAGTAACTCTATTACTTGCTTAATTTTAAAATAACACTTAAAATTTTTATTTAATGTTTGATAATGGGTGCCAGTGTTAAGGGTTGTGAATTGGTGCCTATACGAAATAAGCAAGTGGTATAAAAAAAATTTAAAAAAACACTTCGGTATTGAAGAGTCTTTTGTTTACTACTTATTACTGACTAGCTGACCCGGCGAACTTCGTACCGCCATATTTTTATTTTTTCATTTTGCTGCATATCTCTAAATTTATCAGTGTTTCTCTACAATATTATGCATGTATTATACATATAAACCTACCTCTTGAATCACTCTATCTATTAAAAAAACCGCTTCAAAATCCGTTGCGTAGTTTTGAAGATTTAAGCATACATAGGGACGGACAGACAGCGACTTTGTTTTATAATATGTAGTGATAGTGATGATAGTGATGTGGAATTATGATGTGAAGTCCCTCCTTGTTTGTATGTTATACTTATACCAGCACGGGGACTTCACTTTCGCGATGCAGGATTCGTAGTGACGTAATAGTTCGGCTTGCTGTTGCTAGATGGCGTTGGGTACATGTGGTATTGCCACACTGAAAAAGCAGTATTAATAATACTCAAAAATTATTCGTTTGTTTAGCAACAAATAATTTTTGAGTTGATTTTTCTTACAAAATGTGTGGGAAATGTTTTTGTCTGTCATTTCTAATGATCATAGTCCATAGTCTTTTGATTCCCATATGAAAAAGGATAAATTGCCATAATTGTTTTTAATGTAATTTCATATTAAAGTACATTCTCCTTCAATTTAACAATAAAGTATACGCTCATTCCTTCCACTCGCCTGCACCACCTAAAGCCAACACTGAATTTTCTATGGATTCCACTTATGTTTATATTCCGTTTGTCCCAGTACTGGTTGGACCTGAAGTTCAAGGTCCGTCGCAAGTACTCGGTGATCCAGAAGTGCCTGTCGGGCGGCGTCGCCTGCAGCGCGCGCCTCAGCGCCCTCGAGCAGCGCCTCGTGAAGATACTCACCGACGACAAGGGGGACCTGCTGTCCAGCGGCTCGCCCTACCTGCAAGTGCTCCAGTGTCCCTTGAAAGGAAATACTGTAAGTCGAGCTTTTTATACTTCTCGAGTGTTTCTAGAACCTTCAAACCAATTGGCGTTCAACATCTGGCATTTGTCACTCTGAGACTCTGTGCTAGACATGGATACCAAAAACAGTTGACTTTGTTACTCTCGGAAGCTTACGCGAATATTACTCATTGAAATAAAACCGGGTTAGTTGTAAATAATACCAAATAAATAGAGATAGAATGCGTTAAAAACCGTTTCTCAATATGCCGCAACATAGAACTAACTCGGGTACACGCTACACAAGCTCCTTTACTGTTAACTGAAGTACCGATAGCCGGCGCAGATTTATAATCACTCTCAAGCTTGTCACTCAAGCCCCGCTCATATAGGCACATAGACATGATGTCAACGTAGGGTTTCTGTTCACAGGATGACAACCTGAAACCAACGAGCGACCGACACAGCAAGCTCGACGACTTCGTGGACGAAAACGAAGACGTGGACCACTTCACCGCCGTCGCTAGCGAGCGCGTTCCTGAAGACATCCTCCTGCCGGACTCGGCGGACGTCAAGCCCAACGTGAGCGAGCTCACGAGCTCGGCCGACGTAGACCCCATACAGATCTCACGAGAAGATCACAAACCTTTGGAACAATTGAGAAGAGAACTACTCGAGTTTGAGTTGAGAAGACAGAAGGAGTTGTTTGAGATAGAGAAGAGACAGAAAATAGAGCGCCACGAGATGGAGATGTCTATTTTGGTGATAAGGAAGCAGATGATGACGAGGGAGTTGAATAAGTTATAGCACCAGGTGCCCCCTGCGCCATCGCCAGCGCGGACAGGCGTGTGACTGATTAATATGTGGATGAATAGCGTCGAGCATCATATCGTGCTCCTACCACGCACGGAGGACAGAATCTACCACTGCTGCCAGTGGGGGCGCCGTTGTCCCAATCATGGTTTGGGTGATCAGCCCTATTGTGTGGATGATTTCACCCATTTGCCCTATAAAATGACTACAGATGTTCGTATGAGAACTGGACCAATGAATTTAGATATTATTGGCCTCATGTATACAAAATATTTGCACTGAGCGGGAATCAAACCCGCGCCCCCTGCGTGGCATTTGAATGCACTACCGTCACGCACTCACGCCACAGAAGCTGTTGTATGTAGTTTCCAAAAGGTTTGGGTATTTCCAGTCCTCATCGGAACTCCGCTTGGCAGGAGCGGGAATGTTTTTTTCATATCTCCATTTGGTCAAAGGAACGGGAATATAGTTCCCACATCTCGTAATTGAACATCAGAAGTACAGTCCAGTGGATGACATCGACTCCGACGTACGAATCGTGGGGCGAGATGGCCGTCGTACGCGGCGCGTGTAAATGTTGTACAATACTGTATTTTATTTTGATGTATTACAATAAATCATATTTATTCTGACTTGTTGTGTTGACTGCTCTGTCCTGGGGCATTATGCTGCTTGACAACGAGCTTGAACTGCAATCGTACCGTGAGTAGGCGATAGATGTCTGTTGGTGAACAGAACAGGCATAAGTAGAACAAGTACTTCGGATGTGTGGACTGGACAGTCGGTCCACCCGAGTGACGGGGCCTTTGGCCAGACCCAGGTCTTTTACTCGACCGCAAGGCAAATATTCTGCTCATTGAACAATTTGTATGCCCTCTGGTACTGAAGTACAACTATCTAGTTCAACTAGTTGTACAAACGATACACTGCTGTAGCGTTTGTACAACCTCAAAATATACATGCGTATACACTCGGTGTCACTTATTATTGCCTTTCTTCATTTTTATCACTAAGCTTTCGCCGAAAGTGCAGGTTGCTAATAAAAACAACATAACTCGGCAGCTGTCTGTTTGACCGTCCGGTGGGACGAACGGTGGTCCAACCCGAATGAACTCAGTGAACCTCCTGAGGTCCCCTGGGACCTCAGTGAACTCGTCGATTCACCAGACACCCCTTGAAATAAGTTTTATAAAGATGTTATTACACACACTGAATTGATCATATGGAATCGATCATGAAAACTTATCTGATTTGAACTGGCCAGTATTAGTTAATGCAATCTTCTTGTTTATCAAATGACGTTATCAATGTCAATCCAGTGAAATTAATTTCCTGATTTTCCGTTGCGTCCGTTATGCATTTATTTTCCGTAATATTTATTATAATGGAAGATAACAAAAATTCAATCCGTATAATAAAAATGCATGGACCACTTGTCCATGCATTTTTATTATACGCTTTATGAATATGATGAACGTAACTGCCACAAGAAGAAAACTTATAAAAATGGTACAAAAATGGTAAAAATGGTTCAGGTTCTCCACCTGGGTGCAGCACGGGGACTTGCAAGGTCCCGTGCTCCAACTGATGATCAGTCAAGCTCAAGCACAATTTATAGGTAATCAATAGGATTTATTTTAACGCATTTAAAATGCGGTGGATAAGTGACTGTTGATGTAAGTAACTGTTGCATTATAAATATTGATCTATTAATGTTCTTAAATGTATAGTGTGTATGTCAATATCTATGAAATGAACCTTGTTTTCGGTTGGGTCTCGTCTCGTATATTCTTTCAGGGAAATTCTTCCACTCTTACCTACCAGGGGGGATTTGTTGGTAGGGACAAGTGGAACAGCCCAATTCTTTCAGGGGAATCCCAACACTGTTGGGAGAGCTACTCCACACACACTTACGATCTTGCAGAACATTTATTGTGAACATGTTAAGATAAAATAAGAAAATTGGATTCTCGATCAATTCGAGAAATATTATGATAAATGTTCGGGTGACTATCCATGAAAAGGAAAAACTGCCGCTTCGTATAATAATTTTCTATTTAAAAGACTAGGATTAACGCTAGGATGCAGAGGAAGATATTTTTCTGTGATTTCAACGATATCGATAAAATATTGCACATCCCTAGTCAAGTTTTGTATTTTGACACTTGTTTGACACTGACATTGTGATTGCGGTATTATTTCCATTATTTTTCATTGTCTACAATTGATGTAAATGGTTTTATGTGTAAAACTGGTGGATTTTTAGACAAAACGTCTTCTCTTCTCTCTTAATCGATTTGAAAACATCTTCGTCAATGCACATAACAGTAGGAAAGTGATGTATTTCTGTGAACGGTGATTTTTCGTGTTGATTCCAAAACTCCATGAGGCCCCTAGTAAAGTCTCCACTAAGTACTTACCTGTGATTTGTCTAGGACTTCGTAGTGCTTATGACGCTGATTGATGCCTTAAGCTTACCATCAAGCAAGGAAAAGTCAAATTGACGTGTCCTATAAAAAAAATGACGGAAAAGATTACAAACAAGTAAATATTGGAGGCGGTAAATAATTTAAATTGGAGAATAATATGAAGTGTAAAAGGTAAATATGAAATTAAACCTGCTGCCGCACTCTATGGACAGCGCCAAATGTCACCATCTGTTACAGTTGAGTCCAAGTATTTTCAATATTTACCACTGCAATGTATTTATTTTATTGGAATTTATAATTTATTTGATATTTAATTCCTATTGCTGTAGTGGCAGCAATTACCACGGATGGTCCCATCTGTCATGTCCTCTGTTCTTGGTAATGTTCTGAAATAGATTGCACCTGGCCGCTGTGATAATGAGTCTCAAGTATAGTGTGTGGTCACTGGAATATAGTGAATATGGTTTGAAAAGAAGAAATAATTGTATATTGGCAAGTAAATACTGTTCTTGTTAACTGTCTGTCTGTCTGTCTGTCTGTCTGTCTGTCTGTCTGTCTGTCTGTCTGTCTGTCTGTCTGTCTGTCTGTCTGTCTGTCTGTCTGTCTGTCTGTCTGTCTGTCTGTCTGTCTGTCTGTCTGTCTGTCTGTCTGTCTGTCTGTCTGTCTGTCTGTCTGTCTGTCTGTCTGTCTGTCTGTCTGTCTGTCTGTCTGTCTGTCTGTCTGTCTGTCTGTCTGTCTGTCTGTCTGTCTGTCTGTCTGTCTGTCTGTCTGTCTGTCTGTCTGTCTGTCTGTCTGTCTGTCTGTCTGTCTGTCTGTCTGTCTGTCTGTCTGTCTGTCTGTCTGTCTGTCTGTCTGTCTGTCTGTCTGTCTGTCT
Organism: Eilema depressum; assembly: GCA_914767945.1. Classification (NCBI taxonomy): domain Eukaryota; kingdom Metazoa; phylum Arthropoda; class Insecta; order Lepidoptera; family Erebidae; genus Eilema; species Eilema depressum. The sequence continues at coordinate 10,937,916 of OU612040.1, forward strand.
GTCTGTCTGTCTGTCTGTCTGTCTGTCTGTCTGTCTGTCTGTCTGTCTGTCTGTCTGTCTGTCTGTCTGTCTGTCTGTCTGTCTGTCTGTCTGTCTGTCTGTCTGTCTGTCTGTCTGTCTGTCTGTCTGTCTGTCTGTCTGTCTGTCTGTCTGTCTGTCTGTCTGTCTGTCTGTCTGTCTGTCTGTCTGTCTGTCTGTCTGTCTGTCTGTCTGTCTGTCTGTCTGTCTGTCTGTCTGTCTGTCTGTCTGTCTGTCTGTCTGTCTGTCTGTCTGTCTGTCTGTCTGTCTGTCTGTCTGTCTGTCTGTCTGTCTGTCTGTCTGTCTGTCTGTCTGTCTGTCTGTCTGTCTGTCTGTCTGTCTGTCTGTCTGTCTGTCTGTCTGTCTGTCTGTCTGTCTGTCTGTCTGTCTGTCTGTCTGTCTGTCTGTCTGTCTGTCTGTCTGTCTGTCTGTCTGTCTGTCTGTCTGTCTGTCTGTCTGTCTGTCTGTCTGTCTGTCTGTCTGTCTGTCTGTCTGTCTGTCTGTCTGTCTGTCTGTCTGTCTGTCTGTCTGTCTGTCTGTCTGTCTGTCTGTCTGTCTGTCTGTCTGTCTGTCTGTCTGTCTGTCTGTCTGTCTGTCTGTCTGTCTGTCTGTCTGTCTGTCTGTCTGTCTGTCTGTCTGTCTGTCTGTCTGTCTGTCTGTCTGTCTGTCTGTCTGTCTGTCTGTCTGTCTGTCTGTCTGTCTGTCTGTCTGTCTGTCTGTCTGTCTGTCTGTCTGTCTGTCTGTCTGTCTGTCTGTCTGTCTGTCTGTCTGTCTGTCTGTCTGTCTGTCTGTCTGTCTGTCTGTCTGTCTGTCTGTCTGTCTGTCTGTCTGTCTGTCTGTCTGTCTGTCTGTCTGTCTGTCTGTCTGTCTGTCTGTCTGTCTGTCTGTCTGTCTGTCTGTCTGTCTGTCTGTCTGTCTGTCTGTCTGTCTGTCTGTCTGTCTGTCTGTCTGTCTGTCTGTCTGTCTGTCTGTCTGTCTGTCTGTCTGTCTGTCTGTCTGTCTGTCTGTCTGTCTGTCTGTCTGTCTGTCTGTCTGTCTGTCTGTCTGTCTGTCTGTCTGTCTGTCTGTCTGTCTGTCTGTCTGTCTGTCTGTCTGTCTGTCTGTCTGTCTGTCTGTCTGTCTGTCTGTCTGTCTGTCTGTCTGTCTGTCTGTCTGTCTGTCTGTCTGTCTGTCTGTCTGTCTGTCTGTCTGTCTGTCTGTCTGTCTGTCTGTCTGTCTGTCTGTCTGTCTGTCTGTCTGTCTGTCTGTCTGTCTGTCTGTCTGTCTGTCTGTCTGTCTGTCTGTCTGTCTGTCTGTCTGTCTGTCTGTCTGTCTGTCTGTCTGTCTGTCTGTCTGTCTGTCTGTCTGTCTGTCTGTCTGTCTGTCTGTCTGTCTGTCTGTCTGTCTGTCTGTCTGTCTGTCTGTCTGTCTGTCTGTCTGTCTGTCTGTCTGTCTGTCTGTCTGTCTGTCTGTCTGTCTGTCTGTCTGTCTGTCTGTCTGTCTGTCTGTCTGTCTGTCTGTCTGTCTGTCTGTCTGTCTGTCTGTCTGTCTGTCTGTCTGTCTGTCTGTCTGTCTGTCTGTCTGTCTGTCTGTCTGTCTGTCTGTCTGTCTGTCTGTCTGTCTGTCTGTCTGTCTGTCTGTCTGTCTGTCTGTCTGTCTGTCTGTCTGTCTGTCTGTCTGTCTGTCTGTCTGTCTGTCTGTCTGTCTGTCTGTCTGTCTGTCTGTCTGTCTGTCTGTCTGTCTGTCTGTCTGTCTGTCTGTCTGTCTGTCTGTCTGTCTGTCTGTCTGTCTGTCTGTCTGTCTGTCTGTCTGTCTGTCTGTCTGTCTGTCTGTCTGTCTGTCTGTCTGTCTGTCTGTCTGTCTGTCTGTCTGTCTGTCTGTCTGTCTGTCTGTCTGTCTGTCTGTCTGTCTGTCTGTCTGTCTGTCTGTCTGTCTGTCTGTCTGTCTGTCTGTCTGTCTGTCTGTCTGTCTGTCTGTCTGTCTGTCTGTCTGTCTGTCTGTCTGTCTGTCTGTCTGTCTGTCTGTCTGTCTGTCTGTCTGTCTGTCTGTCTGTCTGTCTGTCTGTCTGTCTGTCTGTCTGTCTGTCTGTCTGTCTGTCTGTCTGTCTGTCTGTCTGTCTGTCTGTCTGTCTGTCTGTCTGTCTGTCTGTCTGTCTGTCTGTCTGTCTGTCTGTCTGTCTGTCTGTCTGTCTGTCTGTCTGTCTGTCTGTCTGTCTGTCTGTCTGTCTGTCTGTCTGTCTGTCTGTCTGTCTGTCTGTCTGTCTGTCTGTCTGTCTGTCTGTCTGTCTGTCTGTCTGTCTGTCTGTCTGTCTGTCTGTCTGTCTGTCTGTCTGTCTGTCTGTCTGTCTGTCTGTCTGTCTGTCTGTCTGTCTGTCTGTCTGTCTGTCTGTCTGTCTGTCTGTCTGTCTGTCTGTCTGTCTGTCTGTCTGTCTGTCTGTCTGTCTGTCTGTCTGTCTGTCTGTCTGTCTGTCTGTCTGTCTGTCTGTCTGTCTGTCTGTCTGTCTGTCTGTCTGTCTGTCTGTCTGTCTGTCTGTCTGTCTGTCTGTCTGTCTGTCTGTCTGTCTGTCTGTCTGTCTGTCTGTCTGTCTGTCTGTCTGTCTGTCTGTCTGTCTGTCTGTCTGTCTGTCTGTCTGTCTGTCTGTCTGTCTGTCTGTCTGTCTGTCTGTCTGTCTGTCTGTCTGTCTGTCTGTCTGTCTGTCTGTCTGTCTGTCTGTCTGTCTGTCTGTCTGTCTGTCTGTCTGTCTGTCTGTCTGTCTGTCTGTCTGTCTGTCTGTCTGTCTGTCTGTCTGTCTGTCTGTCTGTCTGTCTGTCTGTCTGTCTGTCTGTCTGTCTGTCTGTCTGTCTGTCTGTCTGTCTGTCTGTCTGTCTGTCTGTCTGTCTGTCTGTCTGTCTGTCTGTCTGTCTGTCTGTCTGTCTGTCTGTCTGTCTGTCTGTCTGTCTGTCTGTCTGTCTGTCTGTCTGTCTGTCTGTCTGTCTGTCTGTCTGTCTGTCTGTCTGTCTGTCTGTCTGTCTGTCTGTCTGTCTGTCTGTCTGTCTGTCTGTCTGTCTGTCTGTCTGTCTGTCTGTCTGTCTGTCTGTCTGTCTGTCTGTCTGTCTGTCTGTCTGTCTGTCTGTCTGTCTGTCTGTCTGTCTGTCTGTCTGTCTGTCTGTCTGTCTGTCTGTCTGTCTGTCTGTCTGTCTGTCTGTCTGTCTGTCTGTCTGTCTGTCTGTCTGTCTGTCTGTCTGTCTGTCTGTCTGTCTGTCTGTCTGTCTGTCTGTCTGTCTGTCTGTCTGTCTGTCTGTCTGTCTGTCTGTCTGTCTGTCTGTCTGTCTGTCTGTCTGTCTGTCTGTCTGTCTGTCTGTCTGTCTGTCTGTCTGTCTGTCTGTCTGTCTGTCTGTCTGTCTGTCTGTCTGTCTGTCTGTCTGTCTGTCTGTCTGTCTGTCTGTCTGTCTGTCTGTCTGTCTGTCTGTCTGTCTGTCTGTCTGTCTGTCTGTCTGTCTGTCTGTCTGTCTGTCTGTCTGTCTGTCTGTCTGTCTGTCTGTCTGTCTGTCTGTCTGTCTGTCTGTCTGTCTGTCTGTCTGTCTGTCTGTCTGTCTGTCTGTCTGTCTGTCTGTCTGTCTGTCTGTCTGTCTGTCTGTCTGTCTGTCTGTCTGTCTGTCTGTCTGTCTGTCTGTCTGTCTGTCTGTCTGTCTGTCTGTCTGTCTGTCTGTCTGTCTGTCTGTCTGTCTGTCTGTCTGTCTGTCTGTCTGTCTGTCTGTCTGTCTGTCTGTCTGTCTGTCTGTCTGTCTGTCTGTCTGTCTGTCTGTCTGTCTGTCTGTCTGTCTGTCTGTCTGTCTGTCTGTCTGTCTGTCTGTCTGTCTGTCTGTCTGTCTGTCTGTCTGTCTGTCTGTCTGTCTGTCTGTCTGTCTGTCTGTCTGTCTGTCTGTCTGTCTGTCTGTCTGTCTGTCTGTCTGTCTGTCTGTCTGTCTGTCTGTCTGTCTGTCTGTCTGTCTGTCTGTCTGTCTGTCTGTCTGTCTGTCTGTCTGTCTGTCTGTCTGTCTGTCTGTCTGTCTGTCTGTCTGTCTGTCTGTCTGTCTGTCTGTCTGTCTGTCTGTCTGTCTGTCTGTCTGTCTGTCTGTCTGTCTGTCTGTCTGTCTGTCTGTCTGTCTGTCTGTCTGTCTGTCTGTCTGTCTGTCTGTCTGTCTGTCTGTCTGTCTGTCTGTCTGTCTGTCTGTCTGTCTGTCTGTCTGTCTGTCTGTCTGTCTGTCTGTCTGTCTGTCTGTCTGTCTGTCTGTCTGTCTGTCTGTCTGTCTGTCTGTCTGTCTGTCTGTCTGTCTGTCTGTCTGTCTGTCTGTCTGTCTGTCTGTCTGTCTGTCTGTCTGTCTGTCTGTCTGTCTGTCTGTCTGTCTGTCTGTCTGTCTGTCTGTCTGTCTGTCTGTCTGTCTGTCTGTCTGTCTGTCTGTCTGTCTGTCTGTCTGTCTGTCTGTCTGTCTGTCTGTCTGTCTGTCTGTCTGTCTGTCTGTCTGTCTGTCTGTCTGTCTGTCTGTCTGTCTGTCTGTCTGTCTGTCTGTCTGTCTGTCTGTCTGTCTGTCTGTCTGTCTGTCTGTCTGTCTGTCTGTCTGTCTGTCTGTCTGTCTGTCTGTCTGTCTGTCTGTCTGTCTGTCTGTCTGTCTGTCTGTCTGTCTGTCTGTCTGTCTGTCTGTCTGTCTGTCTGTCTGTCTGTCTGTCTGTCTGTCTGTCTGTCTGTCTGTCTGTCTGTCTGTCTGTCTGTCTGTCTGTCTGTCTGTCTGTCTGTCTGTCTGTCTGTCTGTCTGTCTGTCTGTCTGTCTGTCTGTCTGTCTGTCTGTCTGTCTGTCTGTCTGTCTGTCTGTCTGTCTGTCTGTCTGTCTGTCTGTCTGTCTGTCTGTCTGTCTGTCTGTCTGTCTGTCTGTCTGTCTGTCTGTCTGTCTGTCTGTCTGTCTGTCTGTCTGTCTGTCTGTCTGTCTGTCTGTCTGTCTGTCTGTCTGTCTGTCTGTCTGTCTGTCTGTCTGTCTGTCTGTCTGTCTGTCTGTCTGTCTGTCTGTCTGTCTGTCTGTCTGTCTGTCTGTCTGTCTGTCTGTCTGTCTGTCTGTCTGTCTGTCTGTCTGTCTGTCTGTCTGTCTGTCTGTCTGTCTGTCTGTCTGTCTGTCTGTCTGTCTGTCTGTCTGTCTGTCTGTCTGTCTGTCTGTCTGTCTGTCTGTCTGTCTGTCTGTCTGTCTGTCTGTCTGTCTGTCTGTCTGTCTGTCTGTCTGTCTGTCTGTCTGTCTGTCTGTCTGTCTGTCTGTCTGTCTGTCTGTCTGTCTGTCTGTCTGTCTGTCTGTCTGTCTGTCTGTCTGTCTGTCTGTCTGTCTGTCTGTCTGTCTGTCTGTCTGTCTGTCTGTCTGTCTGTCTGTCTGTCTGTCTGTCTGTCTGTCTGTCTGTCTGTCTGTCTGTCTGTCTGTCTGTCTGTCTGTCTGTCTGTCTGTCTGTCTGTCTGTCTGTCTGTCTGTCTGTCTGTCTGTCTGTCTGTCTGTCTGTCTGTCTGTCTGTCTGTCTGTCTGTCTGTCTGTCTGTCTGTCTGTCTGTCTGTCTGTCTGTCTGTCTGTCTGTCTGTCTGTCTGTCTGTCTGTCTGTCTGTCTGTCTGTCTGTCTGTCTGTCTGTCTGTCTGTCTGTCTGTCTGTCTGTCTGTCTGTCTGTCTGTCTGTCTGTCTGTCTGTCTGTCTGTCTGTCTGTCTGTCTGTCTGTCTGTCTGTCTGTCTGTCTGTCTGTCTGTCTGTCTGTCTGTCTGTCTGTCTGTCTGTCTGTCTGTCTGTCTGTCTGTCTGTCTGTCTGTCTGTCTGTCTGTCTGTCTGTCTGTCTGTCTGTCTGTCTGTCTGTCTGTCTGTCTGTCTGTCTGTCTGTCTGTCTGTCTGTCTGTCTGTCTGTCTGTCTGTCTGTCTGTCTGTCTGTCTGTCTGTCTGTCTGTCTGTCTGTCTGTCTGTCTGTCTGTCTGTCTGTCTGTCTGTCTGTCTGTCTGTCTGTCTGTCTGTCTGTCTGTCTGTCTGTCTGTCTGTCTGTCTGTCTGTCTGTCTGTCTGTCTGTCTGTCTGTCTGTCTGTCTGTCTGTCTGTCTGTCTGTCTGTCTGTCTGTCTGTCTGTCTGTCTGTCTGTCTGTCTGTCTGTCTGTCTGTCTGTCTGTCTGTCTGTCTGTCTGTCTGTCTGTCTGTCTGTCTGTCTGTCTGTCTGTCTGTCTGTCTGTCTGTCTGTCTGTCTGTCTGTCTGTCTGTCTGTCTGTCTGTCTGTCTGTCTGTCTGTCTGTCTGTCTGTCTGTCTGTCTGTCTGTCTGTCTGTCTGTCTGTCTGTCTGTCTGTCTGTCTGTCTGTCTGTCTGTCTGTCTGTCTGTCTGTCTGTCTGTCTGTCTGTCTGTCTGTCTGTCTGTCTGTCTGTCTGTCTGTCTGTCTGTCTGTCTGTCTGTCTGTCTGTCTGTCTGTCTGTCTGTCTGTCTGTCTGTCTGTCTGTCTGTCTGTCTGTCTGTCTGTCTGTCTGTCTGTCTGTCTGTCTGTCTGTCTGTCTGTCTGTCTGTCTGTCTGTCTGTCTGTCTGTCTGTCTGTCTGTCTGTCTGTCTGTCTGTCTGTCTGTCTGTCTGTCTGTCTGTCTGTCTGTCTGTCTGTCTGTCTGTCTGTCTGTCTGTCTGTCTGTCTGTCTGTCTGTCTGTCTGTCTGTCTGTCTGTCTGTCTGTCTGTCTGTCTGTCTGTCTGTCTGTCTGTCTGTCTGTCTGTCTGTCTGTCTGTCTGTCTGTCTGTCTGTCTGTCTGTCTGTCTGTCTGTCTGTCTGTCTGTCTGTCTGTCTGTCTGTCTGTCTGTCTGTCTGTCTGTCTGTCTGTCTGTCTGTCTGTCTGTCTGTCTGTCTGTCTGTCTGTCTGTCTGTCTGTCTGTCTGTCTGTCTGTCTGTCTGTCTGTCTGTCTGTCTGTCTGTCTGTCTGTCTGTCTGTCTGTCTGTCTGTCTGTCTGTCTGTCTGTCTGTCTGTCTGTCTGTCTGTCTGTCTGTCTGTCTGTCTGTCTGTCTGTCTGTCTGTCTGTCTGTCTGTCTGTCTGTCTGTCTGTCTGTCTGTCTGTCTGTCTGTCTGTCTGTCTGTCTGTCTGTCTGTCTGTCTGTCTGTCTGTCTGTCTGTCTGTCTGTCTGTCTGTCTGTCTGTCTGTCTGTCTGTCTGTCTGTCTGTCTGTCTGTCTGTCTGTCTGTCTGTCTGTCTGTCTGTCTGTCTGTCTGTCTGTCTGTCTGTCTGTCTGTCTGTCTGTCTGTCTGTCTGTCTGTCTGTCTGTCTGTCTGTCTGTCTGTCTGTCTGTCTGTCTGTCTGTCTGTCTGTCTGTCTGTCTGTCTGTCTGTCTGTCTGTCTGTCTGTCTGTCTGTCTGTCTGTCTGTCTGTCTGTCTGTCTGTCTGTCTGTCTGTCTGTCTGTCTGTCTGTCTGTCTGTCTGTCTGTCTGTCTGTCTGTCTGTCTGTCTGTCTGTCTGTCTGTCTGTCTGTCTGTCTGTCTGTCTGTCTGTCTGTCTGTCTGTCTGTCTGTCTGTCTGTCTGTCTGTCTGTCTGTCTGTCTGTCTGGGTTAGGTTAGGTTAGGTTAGGTTAGGTTAGGTTAGGTTAGGTTAGGTTTTTTTTTTTTTTTTAACGTGGGGAATGCATTTACGCACTTCGCTCCCCCCCCGCGGGGGCAGGGGGTTCGCTTCGTGTGGGACTCCTGACCTCGAAGGGAGGCCAGACTACCCACTAAACCACCACGGTGTTCCTCCGTCGCCCACTCCGAGCCGCGGGATAGTTTGCTCACCGCGACTCGGCTGGGGACGCCCTTATCTAAAAGGGCCCGACTCGTCGGGGCCCCACCATCAATATGGTGGGGCCCGTCCTCCTCCAAGAATGCACCCCCGGAACACACAGGGGCGCATTCCGCCACATTAGCATGGGGCGGCGGGTCCCCCGACCCACCGCCCGTGGCCTCTCTCAATCGGGGACGCGGGCGAATAGCGCTCGCCGGCGTCCCCTCGCCGGGGGCCTGCGGGGCGGGAGAGTAAGCCCAGCTTGCTCCCGCACCCGCAGAGCCTCTCTCTTGGCCGCCATCACCTCGCTAGCGAACGAGGCGACGGCGGCCCAACACTGTTCGCTGCCGACCATAGCTCGAATTACGGCCGGCAGCGAGAGGTCTGCACCAATGGTGCTGGTGAGGGCAGTCCTGGGCCCGTCCCACGCCTCACACACGGCCAAAGTGTGTTGGGCCGTGTCGGGGTCGCCGCTGGTGCAGCTGCGGCACCGGGGCTCCGATTCCACCCCCACCAACTCCCACAGGTACTTGGCGAAAGGGCCATGACCCGTGAGGAGTTGGGTGAGGTGGAACGTTGGAGCCCCATGACCCCTCTCCACAAATTCGCGCAGGACGGGCCGAACGGCCCCCACGAGCAGCGTTGAGCTCCTGCTAAGACTCAATCTTTCCGACCACCTCCGGAAGAGATCGTCGCGAGCCGCCTGTCTCCAGCGATCGATCTCCTCCGGAGGCGGACGACCTCCACTATTGCGCCGCATCAGGGCACCCTCGGTGTATACCTTCTTCAGGACGCCAGCCTCGAGATCCCAGGGGACACTACCTGCAATCAGGCACGCCGCCTCACGAGAGACGGTGTGGTACGCCCGTGCAGCCCTCTGCGCGATGGTACGCTGCGAGCGCCGCAGTATCTTCAGATTTTCCGCGCAGAGGGCCTCCGCCCATATGGGCGCTCCATAGAGCGCCTTGGAGCGCACCACCCCGTCGTAGAGACGGCGGCAGACAGACCCCGGTCCCCCGGTGTTGGGCAGCAACCGCGAGAGCATTCCGGAATACGCCTCCAGCTTGGGTTCAAGCTGCCGGAAATGCTCCGCGAACCGCCACCGACTGTCGAGAATGAGCCCGAGGTATTTCAGGCTCGTCCCGACAGCGATGGAGGTGCCACCCACCACAATCGTCCGATCTCGAGGCGGCGTCTGCCGAGGCCCATGGAAGAACAGGGCCCCGGACTTTTCTAGGGCCACCTTCAGCCCTAGCGCCCCGATGCGGCGCACGATATGAGCGACGCCCGCCGTAGCGAGGACGGCGGCGTCGCGAAACGTGGGGCCCCGCGCGGTGACTAGGGTATCGTCGGCGTAACAAAGTACGCCGACCCCCCGAAGATTAGCACCGCGCAGGACCCAATCAAATCCAATGTTCCACAGGAGCGGCCCAAGGACCGACCCCTGTGGAACGCCACACTCCATGTTTCGGCTGACTACTTCGTCTCGGGCCGGGTAAATGATGACCCGGTCCACGAAGTAGTCCGCCAGTACGCGCCTGAGGTACCACGGGACATTGTGGTACCTCAGCGCCTCCGCGATGGTCTCCCAGGGGAGGGTGTTGAAGGCGTTGGCTATATCCAACGATACAGCCAACAACACCTCACCCCCGGAGACCGCCTCGTCGACGCTGTCCCGCAGCCGGGAAATGGCGTCAATGGTCGACCTCCCGCGACGGAAGCCGTACTGGCCGTCACTGAGGTTAGGCCCCGCCCCCTCTAGGTGACCGACGAGACGTGCTGCGAGCACCCGCTCAAAGAGCTTGCACATCTCGTCGAGCAGGACGATGGGGCGGTAGGCCGACGGCTCCTCGGCTGGGCGCCCGTGCTTCCTGAGCAGCACGAGCTTCCCAGTCTTCCACTGTCGCGGGACTCTCCCCGACGCCAAACAGTCCGACATGAGGGACAGCGTCTCCTCCTCCAGTGCCGGCATGACGGTGGCAATCACCTTCCCAGGGATGCCGTCCGGGCCCGGGGCGCGATTCCTGGATTTGAGTGCCAGGATAGCGACCCCTAACTCGGCCTCGGACACGGGAGGTATCGCCTCTCCGTCAGCCGGCACGCGACTTGGTGCTGCCGCTGTCATCCGCGGTGGGACCCACTCTCCCCTCGCAGGGAAGAGGGAGCTGACCACTCGGCCCAGTAGACTCGGCTCGAGAGTTCTGGTGAGGGGAGGCGCCCAAGGCCGGAGTTTTCCACTCACGGTCTTGTACGGGCGCCCCCACGGGTCTCGGTCCAGGCTCTCGAGCCACTCCTTCCAGGCCTCGTCCTTGGCGGCTTTGATCGCCGAGCTCAGGGCCTCACGGGCGGCCCTGTACGCAGCGTGCAGTTCTTCTTCGCGGGCAAGGTCTCTGACGGCCCGCCTCCGGCTGCGGGTGTACTGCCTCTGGGCCGCGTAACTCGCTGTACGCAGCCCGGCAAGGTGGGGACGCCACCAGTACACCTGCTTCCGGGGCGGGATAGGCCTCGCCCTCTGCATCGCCACGTCGCAGACGCGAGTCAGCGCTCCAGCGAGCCGCTCGCACCTCGCGTCCACGTCCGGGCCGCTATCCACAGCGGCCCATCGCTCGACGATAGCCGCCTCTTTGGCCAGCTCCCGATCCAGGGTACTCAGTCGCCACCGCGGACCCTCATCCCTCAAGGGGCGGTCGTACTCCACGCGGGCCGCCGGGGTGGCGGGAACGACGTCGAACCGGATGTACCGGTGATCCGACGCCGTCTCCACCCCCACGACGACCCGCCAGTTGACAATGCGGCGAGCCAGGGCAGAACTGGCGAACGATAAGTCTACGATCGACCTGCCCAAGTCCAGCAGCACCAAGTCTTGCGACACCGCCCAACTCATGACCATCTCCCCCCGGGCATCGGTCGCCGGAGATCCCCACGCCCGAGAGTGAGCGTTGAAATCCCCGGCCACGACCACCGGGGTGGGGTGCACTTCAGCCAGCAGAGCCTCGACCTCGCTGAGCAGTCGCTCGAACTCGGCGAGGCTTCTGCTGGGGGGGCAGTACACCCCAATCACTGCAGCGCCGCCCAGCGTGACGAGCACAAACCCCTGACCCCTTCGCACGACGCCGAAGGGTGGGGCGGCTCGCTGGGCGACGATAGCCACCAAGCCGTCAACGCTGCTGGCCCAGTTCGGGGCGTTGCGAACGTAATACGGCTCGGCGACTACTGCCAATGTCGCTTGCCACTGCGCCATGGTTTGGGCCAGAAGGTCCTGTGCCGTGACGCAGTGGTTCACGTTGGCCTGCAGTACGGAGATGTGGGCCATTATTGTTGGGCGGTGTCCATCGCCTCCTCCGGTTGCGGCTGGGTGGGGGTTGGTGTGGGCTTCGCCCCACCTGCCGCTGCGCCTTTACGTTGGGCAGACCTCTTCCTGGAGGCCGCCTTGCACTCGCCGGTGCCAAGTTTGTGGCCGGACGCTGCTCCCGCCGCCGCACACACGGGGCACTTCGGCTCCGCGGAGCAGGTGGCCGATTTGTGGCCAGCCTGCCCACAGCGGAAGCACAGTGCACTGCGGTCTACACCCGCAGTGCACTTGGCCCCAACATGCCCTGGCTCCAGGCACCGGAAGCACCGCGCCGGCCTCGGCTCCAGGGCGGTCAGCCTAACCGCTGACCACCCGACCACGATTCGACGACCATCCAGGAGTATTTTGGCAGCCTCGACAGGGCACTTCAGCCAGGCAGTGCCCTGCCGGCCAGGTGGGCGCTGTATGTCGCCCACCTTGATAGCTTCAGAGGGGCAGCCCCCCTCAGCCGCTAGTGCCGTCGCCACCTTCTCCTTTGTGGCCGAGTCACTCAGGCCGGAGATGCGCAGCTCCACGCATCTCTCCGGCCTGGCGACCCGGACCTCCGGGAACACCTCTCGAAGTTTGGCGGCCAACTGGTCCGCCTTCCGCACCCGGTCTTCTCCTGCGACCTCGAGGATGCGACCCCCGGTAGCCGCAGGGCGGATACTCCGGAGGCCGTCAATCCCCAGGGCTTTTAAGTCGATCGCCCCTTCGGCCTTGGAGATTACGTCATAATAAGTGATGCCCTGCTCCTGCGCGCCCGGCTGCAGCGTCAGCGTAATAGCCGCTGTTTGCGGGACGCGCAATTTGCGGGCCTTGCGGGCACCACGTTTTCTCGCCTTCTTGGCGGCCGGTTGTGCTGGCGTGGCAGTGGCTGGGGGTGCGGTTGCCCGGGCTGGAGTAGGCTTCTGTGCCTTCGGCCGTGCCGCCACTGTACTCCACGTGGTAGGGGCCGTGGTAGGGGCCGCCGGGGCAGCCGAAGAAGTTGCCCGGGATAGGCGGGCAGCTTCCGCCTCTTTAGCGGCGGCCGACTTCTTCTTAGGCTTCGGCTTCTTTTGGTTGCTCGCCGTCCCCGATTGCCCGTCTGGCATTTGGGTAGGCGAGGGCGGAAGAGCCGGGAGCTCCAACGTGAGCTCCTCCGGTTGCGGCTCTCGGCTGCTAGGCGGTTGTTGGCTGGCAGCGCGAGCCGCGTTTCGTGCGTCCGCCTGGAGAGGCGGACGGATGCGGGCCTCTGGCAGCAGCCGATCCGTGATCCCCGCGAGCGGAGCACCTGCACGTTGTTAAGAATCGCCGCACACGCTTCCTTAAGGGCCTTGATGTATTGGCCCTTAAGATTTTGGCTCTTGGTGGCGACCATGTGAACTGTCGCCACCGCCGCCTCGATCGCACCCGTCAGATCTTCGGTGCTGGCCGATGCTGTGCTTGCACTTGCCACTCCTGGCAGGCTAGACTGGGGCTGCGGGCTAGGGGTCTCTCTTAAAAAGAGAGTCCTCTTTTTTCGCAGCTCTTCAGCGAGCTCTGCCTCCGCGCGGAGCTCCAGCTCCCGCTCCTTGGCCGCGTTCAACTCGGCCTTGGCTTTCGCCAGGCCGACGTATTCGCCCGTGCTGGGCGGGCGACCACGGGGCTTCTTCGAAGCCTCCGCTACCTCCTCCTCCGGGACGCGCTTGCGCCAGAGCTTCCCCATTCCTGGGGAAGACGAACGCGAGCCTCCCGGACTCGTGCTCGGAGCGTCGAGACGCTCCAGCACCACCACCGCCTCGAGAGAGCCACGAGACCTTTCGGCCCCCGTCTCGATCTCCATCTCCTCTTTCTCCTTCTCAACGTCTTGGTTTTGTATAAATTGTTCATCCATATCAAATCCCACGAGTAGAGACGATATAAGTACACTCACCGGGTGACGCTCATTCCGGTGAGCGGGGTACGTACTGTGGAGGTCCCCAGGTATCCACAGGTTTTAAACGACTTAACTGTCGGGTTTTAAAGACTTTTCCTTGTCGCGGGCCGGCCAATTAAGGCAAGCCCCACGTTCTCCAGGTTCACGGCATTCCCGAGTGTGGCTAACACTCAGGTCGTTGTCGATCCCCCGGAGGCTACGCGACGCGGGAGGGCAGCCAACCCCCCCAACACCGACGGTGGCACGAGTGCCCGTCAACCCCCGCGCGAGCAGTGGGCCGACCCGTCACTTGATCCTCTCGGATCCCGCCACGCAGACCTTGCAGGTCCGCCATACACCGACCCCCTCACGGGTCAACTAGCCCTAAAAAGGGCTGTTGTGGTGGCCCTGAAAAGGGCCTGGAGGACGCCTCGCGGCTCCGTCCACGCGGACCTTGCAGGTCCGCCATACCACGACCCCCACATGGGTCAGCTAGCCCTGAAAAGGGCTGTTTTGGTGGCCCTGAAAAGGGCCTGGAGGATGGTAGTGGAAGTGGTAAGTATACTATTACATTATAATATGATAGGATAAGTGTTATAATTATATATGCTACTATAAAATAAAGGTATAAGAGTTGAAATATAAGTTGTAAAGTTGTAAGGGAATGACACAGATTAAAAGTTATAATATAATAGAAAAATAGGGTACATATACAAAAAGTGAAGATGATTTAAATGGGGTGTTTATCAAATCAAATTGTTATTTATAAGTCAGTTGTGAATAATTATTGTAGTTTTAATAGTTCGGGGTCTATTCTTATTTAATTTTGAAAAGTAATTCGCAATTATAGGTTGTTAAACTACGTTTTGACTTTTTAAAAATTTATGTTACATTAATTGGATGATTGGTTGATTTCATTGTGTGGGTTTGTGTTGTACGTGTAGATATGTTACCGGTTTATTTTGCGATCTTATACATCATATAAGACACAGAATGCCCGATGTGTGAAAGATTAATTTTGATGTACCTACGTGTAAGCGTTTAATGTGAGATGTATGCCCTAAATTCATTGTAAAGAGTTCTGTGTACAGTGTATGCTTGTGTTTTGCAGTTGCGTTAGTGGATGAAAACATGTGCCTTTACCCCATGTAAACATAGGGTAAAAGCACATGTTTCCAGCACAGTCTCCAGGGCACCGCTAACAGTATGCCACCGATGCCCTGGCCACTGCGTCCCATTTCTTACGGACCGGGCAGTCCGGGAAGAAGGCGTGATGGTATGCCTTCTCCCCAGTCTCCCGGTGGCAATTCACACAGGTAGGGCGGAAGCCATCCCTCGGGCACTCTTCATCCCTGGGGTGAGGAAGCGGTCCGCAGTTGGAGCAGAGGTCCGCCGGCTCATCGGCAGTACAAAAGCGTTTGCCGTGGCCATAGCCCAGGCACCGGGTGCACTGGACAAGGGGCGACTGGTCGGCCACCACCCGCCGCAGTCGCCCTCGCCCAGGCCGCCGGCGCGACGCTGATGACCACGTGGTGGCAATTTTGGTCCCGTGCTTTCTTCTTATAACGGAAGGTAATTCTGCTTTCGTCATCGCCGGGAGCATCAAATATCCCCGCGTTCTGGTTTAAAAGGGCGCAACGGATCTCCTCGTCACTGAGGTCCTTCGTCACGCCCTTCAGCACCAGAAGCGGGTCCCGATTTTTAATGCTCTCGACAATGAAGTTTCCGTTCTGCTCCAACCTCCTCTTGATTCTCTGGCTATCTTCAACCGTCCTGCACCCCATAATGACCTTACGGTCCTTCGCCTTCCTTATTCGGTCCACCTTCACCCACCCTTCTGACACTGCATTGATCGTCTCCTTGATGCCGCCCATCACGGCATCAGCGCTTTCCGTCTCGTCCTTCAAGGAGACGACCAAAGAGTGCAGGGTTTTCGGCTCCGGTTTCCCGTTCTCGATCCGGTCCCATGTTTTTGCGGCCACCCTCATTATATCGTCGGTGAGCACGAGGGTCTTGGTGTATTGGTCCTCGGCTCGCTCTTGATAGGCGTAGTGCTTCGCCCACTTTTCCTGGTTATCTGCCAGGATATGTTGGGTGGCCGCAAGTATGCCGTCCAGGATCCTAGCTTCCGCCCCTTCCGGGTCCACCCAGTCCCCACCATGTGGTTTCTCCTCTTCATTTGCGGTCCTGCCCTGAACCGGTCCCCTCTCCGCTTCTGCCTCTTTAACCAGGTGGTAAAGCCGCTCAATTTCTTTCAGTACTGCAGTCTTTATCTCCGTCTTTAAATTCCTTGCGCTGTTCAGCGCCATTTTTGCGCGGTTATTACACTTTTTGGCTTCCTGCGCCCTGCCCTCCACCGGCGCCGCGGGGCCGCTAGGTGCCGCTGCTGCCATGGTGGACGGGGAGGGACACAGGGGCGGCTTTGTTGATCTTTCAGACGCAGGCTGGTTGGATGCGTGGTCAACGGATTTTCTGGCCTTTTTATTATTTTTATGAACCATCTTTACTAGGTCGCCTTCTTCTTTCTCTGGTCCATCTTCCACCACGAAAGTTCTTTCCTTGGTGGGTAACGGCGAGTGGCCAGCAAAATTCATGGTGAGGGTAGATAGGTCAAGGTATCGGGCAAGATCGCGTAATTAAAATTCCTTAAGCTAATATAATTTGTACAATGTAAAATGTAAATGGTTTGTAAAAATTGTATATAAAAAATTGTATATAAAACAACACGAACAAATAATGTAAATAAAATCACTTTGAATTAAAGCTAGTTATTTGTCACAAGTTTAAAAAGGTCGGTATATAAATAAAATTAATTAAGTAAAATTCTAGTCATATCAAGGTTAAAACAGAAGTTGAAATTAAATTTACAGCAATATGCACTTGTCTCTAATATAAAACTTAATTACAGATCTGTATAAATACAATTGGTATTCGTAGTCGAAGAAAGAAAAAGTTCATTTGTCACAAGTTTAAAAGGTCGGTATATAAATAAAATTAATTAAGTAAAATTCTAATCATGTCAAGGTTAAAACAGAAGTTGAGATTAAATTTACAGCAATATGCGCTTGTCTCTAATATAAAACTTAATTACAGATCTGTATAAATACAATTGGTATTCGTAGTCGAAGAAAGAAAAAGTTCTTTATAAGCACTCTAAGCCGAGTTTAGAACGCTGCGTTTTTTGCCGTCTGGCGGCTTGAACGTCCAAGGCCTGCCGAAGAAGTTCTTGATTGAAGGCGAGTATTATACGCCTGGCGGCAGGTGTCTGTGAGCGCTGGCAGCAGCTCTTCAAGTTACGGTTTGTAGAAACCTCGTTATTTTTCCACTCGGCGGTGTAGTCGACTAACGTTAATAAGTGTAATGTAGCCTTGTGAGCGTGTCGTTTGGTTTGAGCGGTTAGTGTATAACACAGTCAGAGTTTTATGTAGAAATCAGGTGTCGGTATGTGTAAAAATTTGTTGTAATTAGTTTTTCGGGAACACACAGCATGGGCTAAGTATGATACGGATAATAGCTTAGCACTGGTATATGATGGGTTGGACCAACCTTGTGCTGCTGTTCAGGCTCTGGTCCCAGGAGCTGTTCCGGTGCTCTCGGGAGTACCCCGCGCACACACACACACACACACACTTGTTCTTATAGAGATTTGCACATAAATAAGTTTTTTCACGAAAAGTCCCGACAACGTCCCGACAATGACCCGACAAAGACACGACAAAGACACGACAAGGTCACGACAAAGAAATTCGGGAGCGCACAGGTGGACGCGTCCGCTCTCTACGGCTGCTCGAACAAGACTGGTTAGGTTTTTTTTTTTTTTTTTAACGTGGGGAATGCATTTACGCACTTCGCTCCCCCCCCGCGGGGGCAGGGGGTTCGCTTCGTGTGGGACTCCTGACCTCGAAGGGAGGCCAGACTACCCACTAAACCACCACGGTGTTCCTCCGTCGCCCACTCCGAGCCGCGGGATAGTCTGCTCACCGCGACTCGGCTGGGGACGCCCTATTTAACGGGCTCGACTCGTTGAGGCCCCACCATCAATATGGTGGGGCCCGTCCTCCTCTAAGAATGCACCCCCGGAACACACAGGGGCGCATTCCGCCACATTAGCATGGGGCGGCGGGTCCCCCGACCCGCCGCCCGTGGCCTCTCTCATTCGGGGACGCGGGCGAACAGCGCTCGCCGGCGTCCCCTCGCCGGGGGCCTGCGGGGCGGGAGAGTAAGCCCAGCTTGCTCCCGCACCCGCAGAGCCTCTCTCTTGGCCGCCATCACCTCGCTAGCGAACGAGGCGACGGCGGCCCAACATTGTTCGCTGCCGGCCATAGCTTGTATTACGGCCGGCAGCGAGAGGTTCGCACCAATGGTGCTGGTGAGGGCCGTCCTAGGACCGTCCCACGCCTCACACACGGCCAGGGTGTGATGGGCCGTGTCGGGGTCGCCGCTGGTGCAGCTGCGGCACCGGGGCTCCGCTTCCACCCCCACCACCTTCCACAGGTACCTGGCAAAAGGGCCATGACCCGTGAGAAGCTGGCTGAGGTGGAATGTTGGAGCCCCGTGACCCCTCTCCACAAACTCGCGTAGGACGGGCCGAACGGCCCCCACGAGCAGCATTGAGCTCCTCGTTACGCCCAACCTTTCGTGCCACCTCCGGAAGAGATCGTCGCGAGCCGCCTGTCTCCAGCGATCGATCTCCTCCGGAGGCGGCCGACCTCCGGTATTGCGCCGCATCAGGGCGCCCTCCTCGTAGACCCTCTTAAGGACGCCAGCCTCGAGATCCCAGGGGACACTGCCCGCGATAAGACACGCCGCCTCGTAAGAGACGGTGTGGTACGCCCGTGCGGCCCTCCGCGCTATGGTGCGCTGCGCGCGCCGCAGCTTTCTTACATTCTCTGCGCAGAGGGCCTCCGCCCATATGGGCGCTCCGTAGAGCGCCTTGGAGCGCACCACCCCGTCGTAGAGACGGCGGCAGGCAGACCCCGGTCCCCCGGTGTTGGGCAGCAACCGCGAGAGCATTTCGGCATATGACACCAACTTGGGTTCCAGCTGCCGGAAATGCTCCGCGAACCGCCATCGACTGTCGAGAATGAGCCCGAGGTACTTCAAGCTCGTCCCGACAGCGATGGAGGTGCCGCCCACCACGATCGACTGGCCTCGAGGCGGCGCCCGCCGAGGCCCATGGAAGAACAGGGCCTCGGACTTCTCGAGGGCCACCTTCAATCCGAGCGCCCCGATGCGGCGCACGACTTGGGCGACGCCTGCCGTGGCGAGGACGGCGGCGTCGTGGAACGTGGGGCCCCGCGCGGTGACTAGGGTATCGTCGGCGTAACAAAGTACACCGACCCCCCGAAGATTAGCACCGCGCAGGACCCAATCATAACCGATGTTCCACAGGAGCGGCCCAAGGACCGACCCCTGTGGAACGCCACGCCCCATATTTCGGCGGACCACCCCGTCTCGGGCCGGGTACATGATAACCCGGTCCACGAAGTAGTCCGCCAGGACGCGCCTGAGGTACCACGGGACATTGTGGTACCTCAGCGCCTCCGCAATGGTCTCCCAGGGGAGGGTGTTGAAGGCGTTGGCTATGTCCAGCGATACAGCCAACAACACCTCACCCCCGGTGACCGCCTCAGTGACGCTGTCCCGTAGCCGGGATATGGCGTCGAGCGTCGACCTCCCGCGACGGAAGCCGAACTGGCCGTCACTTAAGTTAGGCCCCGCCCCCTCCAGGTGACCGACGAGACGCGCAGCGAGCACACGCTCAAAGAGCTTGCACATCTCGTCGAGCAGTACGATGGGGCGGTAGGCCGACGGCGACTCGGCTGGACGCCCGTGCTTCTTGAGAAGCACGAGCTTGCCGACCTTCCATTGTCGCGGGACTCTCCCCGACGCCAAACACTCCGACATGAGGGACAGCGTCTCTTCCTCAAGTGCCGGCATGACGGTGACAATAACCTTCCCAGGGACGCCGTCCGGGCCCGGGGCGCGATTCCTGGACTTGAGTGCCAGGATTGCGACCCCTAACTCGGCCTCGGACACGGGAGGTATTGCCCCTTCGTCTGCCGGCACACAGCTTGGTGCTGCCATCCGCGGTGGGACCCACTCTTCCCCCGCAGGGAAGAGGGAGCTGACCACTCGGCCCAGGAGATTGGGCTCGAGAGTTCTGGTGAGGGGAGGCGCCCAAGGCCGGAGTTTTCCACTCATGGTCTTGTACGGACGCCCCCACGGATCTCGGTCCAGGCTCTCGAGCCACTCCTTCCAGGCCTCGTCCTTGGCGGCTTTAATCGCCGAGCTCAGGGCCTCACGGGCGGCCCTGTACGCGGCGTGCAATCTCTCCTCGTGAGCGAGGTCTCTGACCGCCCGCCTACGGCTGCGGGTGTACTGCCTCTGGGCCGCGTAACTCGCGGTACGCAGCCCGGCTAGGTGGGGACGCCACCAGTACATCTGCTTCCGAGGCGGGATAGGCCTCGCCCTCTGCATCGCCGCGTCGCAGACGCGAGTCAGCGCTCCAGCGAGCCGCTCGCACCTCGCGTCCACGTCCGGGCCGCTATCCGCAGCAGCCCATCGCTCGACGATAGCCGCCTCTTTGGCCAGCTCCCGATCTAGGGTACCCAGTCGCCACCGCGGACCTTCTCCCCTCAGGGGGCGGTCGTACTCAACGCGAGCCGACGCGGCGGCAGGGACGACGTCGAACCGGATGTACCGGTGATCCGACGCCGTCTCCACCCCCACGACGACCCGCCAGTTCACAGCACGGCTAGCCAGGGCAGAACTGGCAAACGAAAGGTCGACAATCGACCTGCCCTGGGGTCGCACGAGTGTGTGGACCGCTCCCTGGTTCAGCAGCACCAAGCCTTGGGACACCGCCCAACCCATCATCATCTCCCCCCGGGCATCGGTCGCCGGGGATCCCCACGCCCGAGAGTGAGCGTTGAAATCCCCGGCCACCACCGCCGGGGTGGGGTGCACTTCCGCCAGCAGAGCCCCGACCTCGACGAGCAAACACTCGAAGTCGGCGAGGCTTCTGCTAGGGGGGCAGTACACCCCAATCACTGCAGCGCCGCCCAGCGCGACGAGCACACACCCTCGGCCCCTTCGCACCATGTCGAAGGGTGGGGCGGTTCGCTGGGCGACGATAGCCACCAAGTCGTCCAGGCTGCCGGCCCAATTCGGGCCGTCGCGAACGTAGTACGGCTCGGCGACTACTGCCACTGTCGTCTGCCACTGCGCCATGGTTTGGGCCAGAAGGTCCTGTGCCGCGACGCAGTGGTTAACGTTGGCCTGCAGTATTGAGATGGGATGGGCCATTATGTTTGGGCGGTGTCCATCTCCTCCTCGTTCTGTTGCGGCAGGGTGGGGGTTGGCGTGGGCTTCGTCCCACCTGCTGCACCGCCTTTTCGGGGGGCCACCTTCTTACGGGAGGCCGCCTTGCATTCGCCGGAGCCGATCCGATGACCGGACGGCGCTCCCGCCGCCGCACAGGCGGGGCACCCGGGCTCCGCGGAGCAGGTGGCCGACTTGTGGCCCGCCTGCCCACAGCGGAAGCAAAGTGCACTGCGGTCAATGCCCGCAGTGCACCTGACTCCAACGTGCCCCGGCTCCAGGCAGCGGAAGCACCGCGCCGGCCTCGGCTCCAGGATGGTCAGCCTGACCACTGACCACCCAACGACGATGCGACGGCCGTCGGTCAGTCTCCCAGCCGCCTCGATAGGGCACCGCAACCAGGCAGTGCCCTGCCGGCCAGGTGGGCGATGTATGTCGCCCACCCTTATGGCGTCGGGAGAGCAACCCCCCTCAGCAGCCAGCGCCGCCGCCACCCTCTCCTTCGTGGCCGAGTCGCTCAGGCCAGAGATGCGCAGCTCCACGCACCTCTCTGGCCTGGCCACCCGGACCTCCCCCAGCACCTCCCTCAGCTTGACAGCCAGTTGGTCCGCCTTCTGGACCCTGTCGGCTCCTTCGACCTCGAGGACTCGAGCCCCAGTGACCGCAGTGCGGTGCCGGAGGCCGTCGATCCCCAAGGCCTTCAGGTCGATGGCCCCCTCGGCTCTGGCTATCACGTCGAGGTACGTGATGCCCCGCTCCCTTGCGTCCGGCTGCAGCGTAAGGGTAATCGCTGCAGTTATCGGGGCGCGCAATTTCCGGGACTTCCGGGCACCACGTTTCCTCTTCGCGGCTGGCTGTGCTGGGGTGGCAGTGGCCGGGGCCGCTGCCGCCCGCGATGGAGCCGGCTTCGCCACCTTTGGCCGTGCCGCCACCTTGTTCCACCCGGTCAGGGGGGCCGTGGGGGGGGCCGGCGGGGACGCCGATGGAAGCGCCGAAGAGGAGGTCTGCCCTGACAGACGGGCAGCTTCCGCCTCCCTGGCGGCGGCCGTCTTCTTCCTCGGCTGCTTTTTCTTCTTCGCCCCCCCAGGCTGCCCGTCTGGCATCCGGGTAGGCGAAGGTGGAAGAGCCGGCAGCTCCGAGACGACCACCTGCGGTTGTAGCTCAGGCTCGCTGACACGCCGAGCCGCATTCCTTGCGTCCGCCTGGAGAGGCGGACGGATGCGGGCCTCTGGCAACAAGCGGTCCGCGATCCCCGCGAGCCGCGCGTCCACCATGAACCCGATCTCGTCGCGGCTCATCGGGGGTGGAGCGGACTCGGCCTGCAGTTTCCAGGCCCGCATTTCGGCCCGTACTGCGGCCAGCTCCCTTTGCAGGTGGGCAACCTCTTCGCTCTCGGTGCGGACCCGGAGCACCTGCACGTTTTCGGCAATTGCCGTACACGCGTCCTTAAGGGCCTTCACGTACTGGCCCTTAAGGTTGGAGCTCTTGGCGGCGACGGTCCGCACCGTCACCAGCGCCGCCTCGATTGCGCCCGTCAGCTGCTCCGTGCTGACGGGCTGGTTCGAGCTGCCTCCAGCTTGGGGCTGCGGGCTAGGCTGAGGCTGCGGGCCAGGAGTCCCACTTGGTTCGAGGGATCTGTCCCGCCGCCGCTGCAGCTCGTCCGCGAGCTCTGCCTCCGCGCGGAGTTCAATCGCCCGCGCCATCGCCGAGTTCAGCTCGGCCTTGGCTGTTGCCAGGCCGGCGCACTCGCCTGTTGTCGGCGGGCGACCTCGAGGCTTCTTACCGGACTCCGGCTCAGCGGAGTCCGATTCCGGGCCGCGCTTGAGCCAGAACTTCCCCACTGCTGGGGAAGTCGGGCGCGAGCCCCCCGGCGTTGTGTTCGGAGTGTGAAAACGCTCCAGCACAACCGCCGCCTCTGGGAGAGAGCCGCGAGGCCGCGAGGCCTCCGTCTCAATCTCCATCTCCTCTCTTCTCTCCTCCACTTCTCGAGTTGGTTTTGGTTTTGTTTTTCCCATAACTAATCCCACGAGTAGAGACGAACAGAATACACTCCCCGGGTGACGCTCATTCCGGAGAGCGGGGTACATACTGTGGAGGTCCCCAGGTGTCCACAGGTTTTAACGACTTCGCTGTCGGGTTTTACAGACTTTTCCTTGTCGCGGGCCGGCCAATTAAGGCAAGCCCCACGTTCTCCGAGATCACGACTTCCCGAGTGTGGCTAACACTCAGGTCGTTGAAGATCACCCGGAGGCTACGTGACGCGAGAGGGCAGCCAACCCCCCCAACACCGACGGTGGCACGAGTGCCTGTCAGCCCCTGCGCGAGCAGTGGGCCGACCCGTCCCTTGATCCCGATGGATCACAACGTCTCTCCCCTGTCCCCTCTGAGAGCAGAGGGATACTGGGAGCGACCAACCACCTGATCCTCGCGGATCCCACCTCGCGGACCTAGTAGGTCCGCCGTACCTCGACCCCCCTCACGGGGTCAGCTAGCCCTGAAAAGGGCTGTTGTGGTGGCCCTGAAAAGGGCTGTTGTGGTGGCCCTGAAAAGGGGCCTGGAGGACGCCTCGCGGCTCCGTCCACGCGGACCTTGCAGGTCCGCCATACCACGACCCCCACATGGGTCAACTAGCCCTGAAAAGGGCTGTTTTGGTGGCCCTGAAAAGGGCCTGGAGGACGCCTCGCGGCTCCCTCCTCGCGGGCCTAGCAGGCCCGCCATCCCACGACCCCCTCGTGCAATGGGGTCAGCTAGCCCTGAAAAGGGCTTGTCGGGTTATTGGTCGAGCGGCTAACAGAGCCCCTTGAAGTCGGAGTCTGTTAACCGTCGTCCAGGGTGCACCAGCCACCCCGCTTCCGCTCCCCAGGACCGTGGTCCAAGGGGGGAAGAAACGGGGAGGCCATCGTGGAGGTTACCCTTCTTCGCACCCCTTACCCTTCTTCGCACCCCTTACCCTTCTTCGCACCCCAGACTGGTTTTTTTTTTTTTTTTTTTTTAACGTGGGGAATGCATTTACGCACTTCGCTCCCTCCCCGCGGGGGCAGGGGGTTCGCTTCGTGTGGGACTCCTGACCTCGAAGGGAGGCCAGACTACCCACTAAACCACCACGGTGTTCCTCCATCGCCCACTCCGAGCCGCGGGATAGTCTGCTCACCGCGACTCGGCTGGGGACGCCCTATTTAACGGGCTCGACTCGTTGAGGCCCCACCATCAATATGGTGGGGCCCGTCCTCCTCTAAGAATGCACCCCCGGAACACACAGGGGCGCATTCCGCCACATTAGCATGGGGCGGCGGGTCCCCCGACCCGCCGTCCGTGGCCTCTCTCATTCGGGGACGCGGGCAAACAGTGCTCGCCGGCGTCCCCTCGCCGGGGGCCTGCGGGGTGGGAGAGTAAGCCCAGCTTGCTCCCGCACCCGCAGAGCCTCTCTCTTGGCCGCCATCACCTCGCTAGCGAACGAGGCGACGGCGGCCCAACACTGTTCGCTGCCGGCCATAGCTGAAACTACGGCCGGCAGCGAGAGGTCCGCACCAATGGTGCCTATGAGGGCCGTCCTAGGACCGTCCCACGCCTCACACACAGCCAGGGTGTGATGGGCCGTGTCGGGGTCGCCGCTGGTGCAGCTGCGGCACCGGGGCTCCGCTTCCACCCCCACCACCCTCCACATGTACCTGGCAAAAGGGCCATGACCCGCGAGAAGCTGGCTGAGGTGGAACGTTGGAGCCCCGTGACCCCTCTCCACAAACTCGCGTAGGACGGGCCGAACGGCCCCCACGAGCAGCATTGAGCTCCTCGTTACGCCCAACCTTTCGTGCCACCTCCGGAAGAGATCGTCGCGAGCCGCCTGTCTCCAGCGATCGATCTCCTCCGGAGGCGGCCGACCTCCGGTGTTGCGCCGCATCAGGGCGCCCTCTTCGTAGACCCTCTTAAGGACGCCAGCCTCGAGATCCCAGGGGACACTGCCCGCGATAAGACACGCCGCCTCGTAAGAGACGGTGTGGTACGCCCGTGCGGCCCTCTGCGCTATGGTGCGCTGCGCGCGTCGCAGCTTTCTCACATTCTCTGCGCAGAGGGCCTCCGCCCATATTGGCGCTCCGTAGAGCGCCTTGGAGCGCACCACCCCGTCGTAGAGACGGCGGCAGGCAGACCCCGGTCCCCCGGTGTTGGGCAGCAACCGCGAGAGCATTTCGGCATATGACACCAACTTGGGTTCCAGCTGCCGGAAATGCTCCGCGAACCGCCATCGACTGTCGAGAATGAGCCCGAGGTACTTCAAGCTCGTCCCGACAGCGATGGAGGTGCCGCCCACCACGATCGACTGGCCTCGAGGCGGCGCCCGCCGAGGCCCATGGAAGAACAGGGCCTCGGACTTCTCGAGGGCCACCTTCAATCCGAGCGCCCCGATGCGGCGCACGACTTGGGCGACGCCTGCCGTGGCGAGGACGGCGGCGTCGTGGAACGTGGGGCCCCGCGCGGTGACTAGGGTATCGTCGGCGTAACAAAGTACGCCGACCCCCCGAAGATTAGCACCGCGCAGGACCCAATCATAACCGATGTTCCACAGGAGCGGCCCAAGGACCGACCCCTGTGGAACGCCACGCCCCATATTTCGGCGGACCACCCCGTCTCGGGCCGGGTACATGATAACCCGGTCCACGAAGTAGTCCGCCAGGACGCGCCTGAGGTACCACGGGACATTGTGGTACCTCAGCGCCTCCGCAATGGTCTCCCAGGGGAGGGTGTTGAAGGCGTTGGCTATGTCCAGCGATACAGCCAACAACACCTCACCCCTGGTGACCGCCTCAGCGACGCTGTCCCGTAGCCGGGATATGGCGTCGAGCGTCGACCTCCCGCGACGGAAGCCGAACTGGCCGTCACTTAAGTTAGGCCCCGCCCCCTCCAGGTGACCGACGAGACGCGCAGCGAGCACACGCTCAAAGAGCTTGCACATCTCGTCGAGCAGAACGATGGGGCGGTAGGCCGACGGCGACTCGGCTGGACGCCCGCGCTTCTTGAGAAGCACGAGCTTGCCGACCTTCCATTGTCGCGGGACTCTCCCCGACGCCAAACACTCCGACATGAGGGACAGCGTCTCTTCCTCAAGTGCCGGCATGACGGTGACAATAACCTTCCCAGGGACGCCGTCCGGGCCCGGGGCGCGATTCCTGGACTTGAGTGCCAGGATTGCGACCCCTAACTCGGCCTCGGACACGGGAGGTATTGCCCCTTCGTCTGCCGGCACACTGCTTGGTGCTGCCATCCGCGGTGGGACCCACTCTTCCCCCGCAGGGAAGAGGGAGCTGACCACTCGGCCCAGGAGATTCGGCTCGAGAGTTCTGGTGAGGGGAGGCGCCCAAGGCCGGAGTTTCCCACTCATGGTCTTGTACGGACGCCCCCACGGATCTCGGTCCAGGCTCTCGAGCCACTCCTTCCAGGCCTCGTCCTTGGCGGCTTTGATCGCCGAGCTCAGGGCCTCACGGGCGGCCCTGTACGCGGCGTGCAATCTCTCCTCGTGAGCGAGGTCTCTGACCGCCCGCCTACGGCTGCGGGTGTACTGCCTCTGGGCCGCGTAACTCGCGGTACGCAGCCCGGCTAGGTGGGGACGCCACCAGTACATCCGCTTCCGAGGCGGGATAGGCCTCGCCCTCTGCATCGCCGCGTCGCAGACGTGAGTCAGCGCTCCAGCGAGCCGCTCGCACCTCGCGTCCACGTCCGGGCCGCTATCCACAGCAGCCCATCGCTCGACGATAGCCGCCTCTTTGGCCAGCTCCCGATCTAGGGTACCCAGTCGCCACCGCGGACCTTCTCCCCTCAGGGGGCGGTCGTACTCAACGCGAGCCGCCGCGGCGGCAGGGACGACGTCGAACCGGATGTACCGGTGATCCGACGCCGTCTCCACCCCCACGACGACCCGCCAGTTCACAGCACGGCTAGCCAGGGCAGAACTGGCAAACGAAAGGTCGACAATCGACCTGCCCTGGGGTCGCACGAGTGTGTGGACCGCTCCCTGGTTCAGCAGCACCAAGCCTTGGGACACCGCCCAACCCATCATCATCTCCCCCCGGGCATCGGTCGCCGGGGATCCCCACGCCCGAGAGTGAGCGTTGAAATCCCCGGCCACCACCGCCGGGGTGGGGTGCACTTCCGCCAGCAGAGCCCCGACCTCGACGAGCAAACACTCGAAGTCGGCGAGGCTTCTGCTAGGGGGGCAGTACACCCCAATCACTGCAGCGCCGCCCAGCGCGACGAGCACACACCCTCGGCCCCTTCGCACCATGTCGAAGGGTGGGGCGGTTCGCTGGGCGACGATAGCCACCAAGTCGTCCAGGCTGCCGGCCCAATTCGGGCCGTCGCGAACGTAGTACGGCTCGGCGACTACTGCCACTGTCGTCTGCCACTGCACCATGGTTTGGGCCAGAAGGTCCTGTGCCGCGACGCAGTGGTTAACGTTGGCCTGCAGTATTGAGATGGGATGGGCCATTATGTTTGGGCGGTGTCCATCTCCTCCTCGTTCTGTTGCGGCAGGGTGGGGGTTGGCGTGGGCTTCGTCCCACCTGCTGCACCGCCTTTTCGGGGGGCCACCTTCTTACGGGAGGCCGCCTTGCATTCGCCGGAGCCGATCCGATGACCGGACGGCGCTCCCGCGTGGACGACGGTAGCCAAGAGGCCCAAAAAGAAGAAGCCTGGAGCGCCGGCTGCTGCCCAAGAGGCCAGCACGTCGGCCCGGACTGCAGCTTCCTCTGCACCCTCTTCTTCTAAGAAGAAGAGGCGTACACGCAAGAGGAAGGGACCGCGTGCGCCCCGCTCTTCGGCAGTAGTGATAACGCTGCTGCCGGAGGCCTCAGAAAGGGGCGCTACGTACGCGGAGGTCATACGGGGGTTAAAGTCGCAGGTTAACCTGCAAGACTTTGATATCCCCCGTACGAACTACAAGAAGGCGCAGACCGGTGCCACCATCTTGGAGGTGGCCGGTGACTCCAGCGGGGAGAAGGCCGACAGGCTGGCGGCGCGTCTCCGGGAGGTGCTCGGCTCCGGGACGGCGAGTGTGTCCAGGCCGGTCAAGTGCGCAGACATGCGCATTACCGGTCTGGACGAATCAGTAACGAGGGAGGAGGTGGCTGACGCAGTCGCGCGCCACGGCAGCTGCCCTCCCCTGAACGTCAAGGTTGGTGAGATTCGCCGGACGTTGAGGGGGAGCGGCACGGTGATGGTTAGCTGCCCCGTGGAAGCGGCCAGCAAAGTGGCCGCTGGACGCCTTACAGTTGGCTGGGTCTCTGCTCGAGTAACTTTGCTCGGGCGAAGACCCATGAGGTGTTTCCGGTGCCTGATGTCAGGACACGTCAGGGCACAGTGCACCTCACAGGAAGACCGCGGTGAAATCTGCTACCGCTGCGGTCGTCCTGGCCACAAAGCTGCGGCATGCTCGGTCGACCCCCACTGCGTCATCTGCGCAGCAATGGGAGGCGGACCGAGCAACCACATTGTAGGCGGCAAAGCATGCCGCGGGACAAAGCCCAGGAAGGGCAAAAAGGCGGCCGGACGGACCCCGGCTGCCCCAGTTCCCGTGGCAGCGACGCCCCTGCAAGGGCGAGAGGAAGCGATGGAACCGTAATGGACGGTATCCCCCATCGCTTCCTCCAGGCGAATCTCAACCACTCCGCCCGGGCGCAGGACCTCCTCCTGCAGTCCATGGCGGAGTGGTCCATTGATGTGGCGGTAGTTTCCGACCCGTACTTTGTCCCTCCTCACGGTCTGTGGTTGGGGGACACTGACGGGTCGGTGTGTGTTATCGCGTCTGGGACACAGCGAGTGGCACCCCCCTCCCTCATTTCCAGGGGGAGGGGCTTCGTGGCCTGCGGGTGGGGGAGGTACATCATCATTGCGGTGTACTTCCCTCCCAGCATGAGACTGGCCGAGTTCGAGACGGCGCTGGATGCGGTGGGTGCCCTGCTGGGGCAAATCTCACCCCGTCTGGCGGTGGTCGCCGGGGACTTTAATGCCAAATCCACGGCTTGGGGTTCCCCGGTGGCCGACGAGCGCGGCCGGTTGCTGGAGGAGTGGGCCACGACGACCGGCCTGATGATAAGTAATCGTGGGTCGGTCGACACGTTCGTGTCGCAGCAGGGAAGGTCCATCGTGGACATCACGTTCACGACCCCTGCTGTCGCACAGGCCGTCCGGGACTGGCGAGTCCTGGAAGACGTGGAGAATCTGACGGATCATCGGTACATCCGTTACGATGTCTCCACGGGCCAGAACGTGGCGAGTCCCAGACGCGAGGGGCCGTCCGCCAACAGGTGGGTCCTGGGGCGCATAGACCGTGAGGCGTTGGAGCTGGCGTCGATCGTCCAGTCTTGGGCGACTCCTCCGGCGGAAGTAGGAGTCGAGGCGGAGGCGGAATGGTTCGGGAGCGCCGCGTCGCAGATCTGCGACGCGTGCATGCCTCGGGCCAAGCCTCGACTCCCCAACCGGAAGGTGTACTGGTGGACGCCGGAGATCGCTGAACTGCGATCTCTGTGCGTCGCGAAACGTCGCCGGTACACCCGGTACCGCCGCAGGGCGCGGCGGGTGCCGGAGGAGGAGGCGCAGCTGTACGCCGAATATCGGTCGTGCGCTCAGTCTCTCGGGGTGGCAATAGGAGACGCGAAGGAAGCTTCGAGGGCGTCTCTGTTAGCCACCCTTGACAGGGACCCCTGGGGACGGCCCTACAAGATGGTCAGGGCTAAGCTCCGCCCATGGGCGCCTCCAGTCACGGAGTGCCTGGAGTCGAGAGTGCTGGGGGAGGTTATCTCCTCCCTATTTCCAGAGAGGGAGGAGGGGTTTGTTCCCCCGGTGATGGCTCCGGCGCGCAGAGAGGAGGTCGTGACGGAGGTGCCGCAGGTCACAACGGCGGAGCTGGCTGTGGCCGTCAGGCGGGTTCAGGAGAAAGGTGTGAAGGCTCCTGGACCCGACGGAGTTCCTGGACGCGTTTTGGTGGTCGCGCTCCGGGAGCTCGAGGAGCGATTCTGCGGGCTGATGAGTGCGTGCCTGCAAACCGGGCAATACCCGGTCCGATGGAGAACGGGCAGGCTCGTCCTCATCGAGAAGGGGGGACGGCCCGCGGAATCGCCCTCGGTGGCGTACCGACCGATAGTGCTGCTGGACGAGGCGGGCAAGCTCTTTGAGAGAGTGTTGTTCGCTCGCATCGTCCGGCACCTCGAGGATGGAGATCGCGGCCTGTCCGACTACCAATATGGTTTTCGGACACGTCGCTCGACCGTCGACGCCGTCCTTCGGGTGAAGGCGCTGGCGCAAGAGGAGGTCCGCAAGGGCGGGGTTCTGTTGGCGGTGTCGCTGGACATCGCCAATGCGTTCAATACCCTGCCCTGGGAGTGCATACGGGAGGCGCTCAAATACCATGACGTGCCTCCCTACCTCCGCAGAATCGTCGGCGCCTATCTATCGGAGCGGTACGTGGAGTACCCAGGAGAGGATGGCAGCCTTCACAGGTGGGCCATGTGCCGCGGTGTTCCACAGGGGTCAGTGTTGGGGCCCCTCTTGTGGAACATCGGGTACGACTGGGTACTCCGAGGAGCTCGCCTCCCGGGTGTCAACGTGACCTGCTACGCAGACGACACGTTGGTTACCGCCCGGGGGGCGACCTATGAACACGCCGCGCGCCTCGCCACTGCGTCGGTGGCCATGGTCGTGCGGCGAATAACGATGTTGGGACTCGGGGTGGCGCTCAGCAAGTCGGGGGCCATTTGTTTCCATGGCCCTCGGCGAGCGCCACCGGCGGGCTCCCACATCGTAGTGAGTGGCACCCGGATCGAGGTCAAGTCTGAAATGAGGTACCTTGGACTTGTCCTCGATCCACGATGGAGCTTCCGCGCTCATTTCGCCCGCCTGGTCCCCCGTCTGTTTGGCATGACCACCGCCCTCCGGCGGTTGATGCCGAACCTAGGGGGACCCCAGTCGAGCAGCCGCCTCCTTTATTTGGGAGTGGTGCGGTCGATGGCCCTATACGGGGCCCCCGTATGGGCCGACGCCCTGAGGGCACACCACGTCGCCCTCTTGCAACGTCCGCAGAGGGCGATGGCCATCGGGGCGGTGAGAGGGTACCGCTCCATCTCATTCGAGGCGGCGTGCGTTATGGCGGGCTCCCCTCCGTGGGAGCTGGAGGTCGGGGTCCTCGCGTCAGTGTATCATTGGCGCGAGGAGGCCCGGAGCCGGGGCGAGTTCCCGGCACCCTCGGAGGTGGGCGAGCGGAGGCTTCAGGCGAGGCGGTCCATGCTCCTGGAGTGGGAGCGGCGGCTGGCCAATCCCACGGCTGGCATCAGGACCGTCGAGGCGATCCGTCCGGTCCTCAGGGACTGGATGGACAGATCGCGGGGGTCGGTGACGTTCCGGATGGCGCAGGTCCTCTCGGGGCATGGATGCTTCGGGAGACGCCTGTGCCAGGTGGGACGAGAGCCGACCAATGGGTGCCACCACTGTGGTGGCGATAATGACACGGCGCAGCACACCCTAGAGGAGTGCCCCGCGTGGGCTGGGGAGCGCCGTGCTCTTATCGCCGAAGTGGGGACGGACCTCTCGCTGCCGACCGTAGTTCTGTCTATGGTCGGTGGCGATGAGGCGTGGGCGGCGGTTCAGGCCTTCTGCGAGACGGTGATGTCGCAGAAGGAGGCGGCGGAGAGGGAGAGGGAATGCGACCCACGTTCCCTCCCGCAGCGCCGCAAGCGAACCGGGGCCCGGAGGAGAAGGTACCACCAACTCCTCCCCCCCTAACCGGGCCGGGCAGTAGACGCGGGGGCGTCTGCTGCCCTTACAAGGCCTCGAGGATGAAGGCACACGTCGTGTCGCGTGTGCCTTGCCTAGGCGGGCGGCAGAAGGACTCCTCTTCTGCCGCAACAGAGACGGGCCTGCCGCTGTTCAGCGGCGGGCGACCCACACGGCGATGGCGGAAGATGCTGTTCCCGCCATCGTCGATATGTGGTGACGACGGACACCGTGGTGGTTTAGTGGGTAGTCTGGCCTTTAGATGCCAGGAGTCCCACACGAAGCTCGCCCCCTGCCCCTGCGGGGGGGGGAGCGAAGTGCGTAAATGCATTCCACCACGTAAAAAAAAAAAAAAAAAAAAAAAAGGTTCCATCGACTCAGTCGGAGCCATCACCACCGGCTCCCTCTAAGCCGTCGCCGCCACCCCTTCCCCCGCAAGCGGGGTCATCGAAGGGAAAGGGGAAGGGGAAGAAGAGCACCCCCACCCCTCCCCCCAAGGAGAGAGAGCCGAGGCCGCTGCCGCCTGCACCGTCGTCAATGGACGAGGCGTGGACGACGGTAGCCAAGACGGTGTCAGGGCACAGTGCACCTCACAGGAAGACCGCGGTGAAATCTGCTACCGCTGCGGTCGTCCTGGCCACAAAGCTGCGGCATGCTCGGTCGACCCCCACTGCGTCATCTGCGCAGCAATGGGAGGCGGACCGAGCAACCACATAGTAGGCGGCAAAGCATGCCGCGGGACAAAGCCCAGGAAGGGCAAAAAGGCGGCCGGACGGACCCCGGCTGCCCCAGTTCCCGTGGCAGCGACGCCCCCGCAAGGGCGAGAGGAAGCGATGGAACCGTAATGGACGGTATCCCCCATCGCTTCCTCCAGGCGAATCTCAACCACTCCGCCCGGGCGCAGGACCTCCTCCTGCAGTCCATGGCGGAGTGGTCCATTGATGTGGCGGTAGTTTCCGACCCGTACTTTGTCCCTCCTCACGGTCTGTGGTTGGGGGACACTGACGGGTCGGTGTGTGTTATCGCGTCTGGGACACAGCGAGTGGCACCCCCCTCCCTCATTTCCAGGGGGAGGGGCTTCGTGGCCTGCGGGTGGGGGAGGTACATCATCATTGCGGTGTACTTCCCTCCCAGCATGAGACTGGCCGAGTTCGAGACGGCGCTGGATGCGGTGGGTGCCCTGCTGGGGCAAATCTCACCCCGTCTGGCGGTGGTCGCCGGGGACTTTAATGCCAAATCCACGGCTTGGGGTTCCCCGGTGGCCGACGAGCGCGGCCGGTTGCTGGAGGAGTGGGCCACGACGACCGGCCCGATGATAAGTAATCGTGGGTCGGTCGACACGTTCGTGTCGCAGCAGGGAAGGTCCATCGTGGACATCACGTTCACGACCCCTGCTGTCGCACAGGCCGTCCGGGACTGGCGAGTCCTGGACGACGTGGAGAATCTGACGGATCATCGGTACATCCGTTACGATGTCTCCACGGGCCAGAACGTGGCGAGTCCCAGACGCGAGGGGCCGTCCGCCAACAGGTGGGTCCTGGGGCGCATAGACCGTGAGGCGTTGGAGCTGGCGTCGATCGTCCAGTCTTGGGCGACTCCTCCGGCGGAAGTAGGAGTCGAGGCGGAGGCGGAATGGTTCGGGAGCGCCGCGTCGCAGATCTGCGACGCGTGCATGCCTCGGGCCAAGCCTCGACTCCCCAACCGGAAGGTGTACTGGTGGACGCCGGAGATCGCTGAACTGCGATCTCTGTGCGTCGCGAAACGTCGCCGGTACACCCGGTACCGCCGCAGGGCGCGGCGGGTGCCGGAGGAGGAGGCGCAGCTGTACGCCGAATATCGGTCGTGCGCTCAGTCTCTCGGGGTGGCAATAGGAGACGCGAAGGAAGCTTCGAGGGCGTCTCTGTTAGCCACCCTTGACAGGGACCCCTGGGGACGGCCCTACAAGATGGTCAGGGCTAAGCTCCGCCCATGGGCGCCTCCAGTCACGGAGTGCCTGGAGTCGAGAGTGCTGGGGGAGGTTATCTCCTCCCTATTTCCAGAGAGGGAGGAGGGGTTTGTTCCCCCGGTGATGGCTCCGGCGCGCAGAGAGGAGGTCGTGACGGAGGTGCCGCAGGTCACGACGGCGGAGCTGGCTGTGGCCGTCAGGCGGGTTCAGGAGAAAGGGGTGAAGGCTCCTGGACCCGACGGAGTTCCTGGACGCGTTTTGGTGGTCGCGCTCCGGGAGCTCGAGGAGCGATTCTGCGGGCTGATGAGTGCGTGCCTGCAAACCGGGCAATACCCGGTCCGATGGAGAACGGGCAGGCTCGTCCTCATCGAGAAGGGGGGACGGCCCGCGGAATCGCCCTCGGTGGCGTACCGACCGATAGTGCTGCTGGACGAGGCGGGCAAGCTCTTTGAGAGAGTGTTGTTCGCTCGCATCGTCCGGCACCTCGAGGATGGAGATCGCGGCCTGTCCGACTACCAATATGGTTTTCGGACACGTCGCTCGACCGTCGACGCCGTCCTTCGGGTGAAGGCGCTGGCGCAAGAGGAGGTCCGCAAGGGCGGGGTTCTGTTGGCGGTGTCGCTGGACATCGCCAATGCGTTCAATACCCTGCCCTGGGAGTGCATACGGGAGGCGCTCAAATACCATGACGTGCCTCCCTACCTCCGCAGAATCGTCGGCGCCTATCTATCGGAGCGGTACGTGGAGTACCCAGGAGAGGATGGCAGCCTTCACAGGTGGGCCATGTGCCGCGGTGTTCCACAGGGGTCAGTGTTGGGGCCCCTCTTGTGGAACATCGGGTACGACTGGGTACTCCGAGGAGCTCGCCTCCCGGGTGTCAACGTGACCTGCTACGCAGACGACACGTTGGTTACCGCCCGGGGGGCGACCTATGAACGCGCCGCGCGCCTCGCCACTGCGTCGGTGGCCATGGTCGTGCGGCGAATAACGATGTTGGGACTCGGGGTGGCGCTCAGCAAGTCGGGGGCCATTTGTTTCCATGGCCCTCGGCGAGCGCCACCGGCGGGCTCCCACATCGTAGTGAGTGGCACCCGGATCGAGGTCAAGTCTGAAATGAGGTACCTTGGACTTGTCCTCGATCCACGATGGAGCTTCCGCGCTCATTTCGCCCGCCTGGTCCCCCGTCTGTTTGGCACGACCACCGCCCTCCGGCGGTTGATGCCGAACCTAGGGGGACCCCAGTCGAGCAGCCGCCTCCTTTATTTGGGAGTGGTGCGGTCGATGGCCCTATACGGGGCCCCCGTATGGGCCGACGCCCTGAGGGCACACCACGTCGCCCTCTTGCAACGTCCGCAGAGGGCGATGGCCATCGGGGCGGTGAGAGGGTACCGCTCCATCTCATTCGAGGCGGCGTGCGTTATGGCGGGCTCCCCTCCGTGGGAGCTGGAGGTCGGGGTCCTCGCGTCAGTGTATCATTGGCGCGAGGAGGCCCGGAGCCGGGGCGAGTTCCCGGCACCCTCGGAGGTGGGCGAGCGGAGGCTTCAGGCGAGGCGGTCCATGCTCCTGGAGTGGGAGCGGCGGCTGGCCAATCCCACGGCTGGCATCAGGACCGTCGAGGCGATCCGGCAGCTTGGGTTCAAGCTGCCGGAAATGCTCCGCGAACCGCCACCGACTGTCGAGAATGAGCCCGAGGTATTTCAGGCTCGTCCCGACAGCGATGGAGGTGCCGCCCACCACAATCACCCGATCTCGAGGCGGCGTCTGCCGAGGCCCATGGAAGAACAGGGCCCCGGACTTTTCGAGGGCCACCTTCAGCCCTAGCGCCCCGATGCGGCGCACGACATGAGCGACGCCTGCCGTAGCAAGAACGGCGGCGTCGCGGAACGTGGGGCCCCGCGCGGTGACTAGGGTATCGTCGGCGTAACAAAGTACGCCGACCCCCCGAAGATTAGCACCGCGCAGGACCCAATCGAAACCAATGTTCCACAGGAGCGGCCCGAGGACCGACCCCTGTGGAACGCCACACGCCATATTGCGGCGGACCACCTCGTCTCGGGCCGGGTAAATGATGACCCGGTCCACGAAGTAGTCCGCCAGGACGCGCCTGAGGTACCACGGCACGTTGTGGTACCTCAGCGCCTCAGCAATAGTCTCCCAGGGGAGGGTGTTGAAGGCGTTGGCTATATCCAGCGATACAGCCAACAACACCTCACCCCCGGAGACCGCCTCGTCGACGCTGTCCCGCAGCCGGGAAATGGCGTCGATGGTCGACCTCCCGCGACGGAAGCCAAACTGGCCGTCACTCAAATTGGGCCCCGCCCCCTCTAGGTGACCGACGAGACGTGCAGCGAGCACCCGCTCAAAGAGCTTGCACGTCTCGTCGAGCAGGACGATGGGGCGGTAGGCCGACGGCTCCTCGGCTGGGCGCCCGTGCTTCCTGAGCAGCACGAGCTTCCCAGTCTTCCACCGTCGCGGGACTCTCCCCGACGCCAAGCATTCCGACATGAGGGACAGCGTCTCCTCCTCCAGTGCCGGCATGACGGTGGCAATCACCTTCCCAGGGATGCCGTCCGGGCCCGGGGCGCGATTCCTGGATTTGAGTGCCAGGATAGCGACCCCTAACTCGGCCTCGGACACGGGAGGTATTGCCTCTCCGTCAGCCGGCGTACGACTTGGTGCTGCCGCTGTCATCCGCGGTGGGACCCACTCTCCCCTCGCAGGGAAGAGGGAGCCGACCACTCGGCCCAGAAGACTCGGCTCGAGAGTTCTGGTGAGGGGAGGCGCCCAAGGCCGGAGTTTCCCACTCACGGTCTTGTACGGGCGCCCCCACGGGTCTCGGTCCAGGCTCTCGAGCCACTCCCTCCAGGCCTCGTCCTTGGCGGCTTTGATCGCCGAGCTCAGGGCCTCACGGGCGGCCCTGTACGCAGCGTGCAGTTCTTCTTCGCGGGCAAGGTCTCTGACGGCCCGCTTCCGGCTGCGGGTGTACTGCCTCTGGGCCGCGTAACTCGCTGTACGCAGCCCGGCAAGGTGGGGACGCCACCAGTACACCTGCTTCCGGGGCGGGATAGGCCTCGCCCTCTGCATCGCCGCGTCGCAGACGCGAGTTAGCGCTCCAGCGAGCCGCTCGCACCTCGCGTCCACGTCCGGGCCGCTATCCACAGCGGCCCATCGCTCGACGATAGCCGCCTCTTTGGCCAGCTCCCGATCCAGGGTACTCAGTCGCCACCGCGGACCCTCATCCCTCAAGGGGCCGTACTCCACGCGGGCCGCCGGGGTGGCGGGAACGACGTCGAACCGGATGTACCGGTGATCCGACGCCGTCTCCACCCCCACGACGACCCGCCAGTTGACAATGCGGCGAGCCAGGGCAGAACTGGCGAACGATAAGTCTACGATCGACCTGCCCTGGGGCCGCACGAGTGTGTGGACCGCCCCCTGATTGAGCAGCACCAAGTCTTGCGACACCGCCCAACTCATAACCATCTCCCCCCGGGCATCGGTCGCCGGAGATCCCCACGCCCGAGAGTGAGCGTTGAAATCCCCGGCCACGACCACCGGGGTGGGGTGCACTTCAGCCAGCAGAGCCTCGACCTCGCTGAGCAGACGCTCGAACTCGGCGAGGCTTCTGCTGGGGGGGCAGTACACCCCAATCACTGCAGCGCCGCCCAGCGTGACGAGCACAAACCCCTGACCCCTTCGCACGACGCCGAAGGGTGGGGCGGCTCGCTGGGCGACGATAGCCACCAAGCCGTCAACGCTGCTGGCCCAGTTCGGGGCGTTGCGAACGTAATACGGCTCGGCGACTACTGCCAATGTCGCTTGCCACTGCGCCATGGTTTGGGCCAGAAGGTCCTGTGCCGTGACGCAGTGGTTCACGTTGGCCTGCAGTACGGAGATGTGGGCCATTATTGTTGGGCGGTGTCCATCGCCTCCTCCGGTTGCGGCTGGGTGGGGGTTGGTGTGGGCTTCGCCCCACCTGCCGCTGCGCCTTTACGTTGGGCAGACCTCTTCCTGGAGGCCGCCTTGCACTCGCCGGTGCCAAGTTTGTGGCCGGACGCTGCTCCCGCCGCCGCACACACGGGGCACTTCGGCTCCGCGGAGCAGGTGGCCGATTTGTGGCCAGCCTGCCCACAGCGGAAGCACAGTGCACTGCGGTCTACACCCGCAGTGCACTTGGCCCCAACATGCCCTGGCTCCAGGCACCGGAAGCACCGCGCCGGCCTCGGCTCCAGGGCGGTCAGCCTAACCGCTGACCACCCGACCACGATTCGACGACCATCCAGGAGTATTTTGGCAGCCTCGACAGGGCACTTCAGCCAGGCAGTGCCCTGCCGGCCAGGTGGGCGCTGTATGTCACCCACCTTGATAGCTTCAGAGGGGCAGCCCCCCTCAGCCGCTAGTGCCGTCGCCACCTTCTCCTTTGTGGCCGAGTCACTCAGGCCGGAGATGCGCAGCTCCACGCATCTCTCCGGCCTGGCGACCCGGACCTCCGGGAACACCTCTCGAAGTTTGGCGGCCAACTGGTCCGCCTTCCGCACCCGGTCTTCTCCTGCGACCTCGAGGATGCGACCCCCGGTAGCCGCAGGGCGGATACTCCGGAGGCCGTCAATCCCCAGGGCTTTTAAGTCGATCGCCCCTTCGGCCTTGGAGATTACGTCATAATAAGTGATGCCCTGCTCCTGCGCGCCCGGCTGCAGCGTCAGCGTAATAGCCGCTGTTTGCGGGACGCGCAATTTGCGGGCCTTGCGGGCACCACGTTTTCTCGCCTTCTTGGCGGCCGGTTGTGCTGGCGTGGCAGTGGCTGGGGGTGTGGTTGCCCGGGCTGGAGTAGGCTTCTGGTCGCACCCCAGGTTAGGTTAGGTTTTTTTTTTTTTTTTTTTTTAACGTGGGGAATGCATTTACGCACTTCGCTCCCCCCCCGCGGGGGCAGGGGGTTCGCTTCGTGTGGGACTCCTGACCTCGAAGGGAGGCCAGACTACCCACTAAACCACCACGGTGTTCCTCCGTCGCCCACTCCGAGCCGCGGGATAGTTTGCTCACCGCGACTCGGCTGGGGACGCCCTATTTAGCGGGCCCGACTCGTCGGGGCCCCACCATCAATATGGTGGGGCCCGTCCTCCTCTAAGAATGCACCCCCGGAACACACAGGGGCGCATTCCGCCACATTAGCAAGGGGCGGCGGGTCCCCCGACCCACCGCCCGTGGCCTCTCTCATTCGGGGACGCGGGCGAATAGTGCTCGCCGGCGTCCCCTCGCCGGGGGCCTGCGGGGCGGGAGAGTAAGCCCAGCTTGCTCCCGCACCCGCAGAGCCTCTCTCTTGGCCGCCATCACCTCGCTAGCGAACGAGGCGACGGCGGCCCAACACTGGTCGCTGCCGACCATAGCACGAATTACGGCCGGCAGCGAGAGGTCCGCACCAATGGTGCTCGTGAGGGCCGCCCTGGGCCCGTCCCACGCCTCACACACGGCCAGTGTATGTTGGGCCGTGTCGGGGTCGCCGCTGGTGCAGCTGCGGCACCGGGGCTCCGATTCCACCCCCACCACCTCCCACAGGTACTTGGCGAACGGGCCATGACCCGTGAGAAGTTGGGTGAGGTGGAACGTTGGAGCCCCATGACCCCTCTCCACGAACTCGCGCAGGACGGGCCGCACGGCCCCCACGAGCAGCGTTGAGCTCCTAGATAGACTCAACCTTTCTGACCACCTCCGGAAGAGATCGTCGCGAGCCGCCTGTCTCCAGCGATCGATCTCCTCCGGAGGCGGACGACCTCCACTATTGCGCCGCATCAGGGCACCCTCGGTATAGACCCTCCTCAGGACGCCAGCCTCGAGATCCCAGGGGACACTGCCCGCAATCAAACACGCCGCCTCACGAGAGACGGTGTGGTACGCCCGTGCAGCCCTCCGCGCGATGGTACGCTGCGTACGCCGCAGTACCTTTAGATTTTCCGCGCAGAGGGCCTCCGCCCATATGGGCGCTCCGTAGAGCGCCTTGGAGCGCACCACCCCGTCGTAGAGACGGCGGCAGACAGAGCCCGGTCCCCCGGTGTTGGGCAGCAACCGCGAGAGCATTCCGGAATACGCCTCCAGCTTGGGTTCAAGCTGCCGGAAATGCTCCGCGAACCGCCACCGACTGTCGAGAATGAGCCCGAGATATTTCAGGCTCGTCCCGACAGCGATGGAGGTGCCACCCACCACAATCGCCCGATCTCGAGGCGGCGTCTGCCGAGGCCCATGGAAGCACAGGGCCCCGGACTTCTCGAGGGCCACCTTCAGCCCTAGCGCCCCGATGCGGCGCACGACATGAGCGACGCCTGCCGTAGCCAGAACGGCGGCGTCGCGGAACGTGGGGCCCCGCGCGGTGACTAGGGTATCGTCGGCGTAACAAAGTACGCCGACCCCCCGAAGATTAGCACCGCGCAGGACCCAATCGAAACCAATGTTCCACAGGAGCGGCCCAAGGACCGACCCCTGTGGAACGCCACACGCCATGTTGCGGCGGACCACCTCGTCTCGGGCCGGGTAAATGATGACCCGGTCCACGAAGTAGTCCGCCAGGACGCGCCTGAGGTACCACGGCACGTTGTGGTACCTCAGCGCCTCAGCAATAGTCTCCCAGGGGAGGGTGTTGAAGGCGTTGGCTATATCCAGCGATACAGCCAACAACACCTCACCCCCGGAGACCGCCTCGTCGACGCTGTCCCGCAGCCGGGAAATGGCGTCGATGGTCGACCTCCCGCGACGGAAGCCAAACTGGCCGTCACTCAAATTGGGCCCCGCCCCCTCTAGGTGACCGACGAGACGTGCAGCGAGCACCCGCTCAAAGAGCTTGCACGTCTCGTCGAGCAGGACGATGGGGCGGTAGGCCGACGGCTCCTCGGCTGGGCGCCCGTGCTTCCTGAGCAGCACGAGCTTCCCAGTCTTCCACTGTCGCGGGACTCTCCCCGACGCCAAGCAGTCCGACATGAGGGACAGCGTCTCCTCCTCCAGTGCCGGCATGACGGTGGCAATCACCTTCCCAGGGATGCCGTCCGGGCCCGGGGCGCGATTCCTGGACTTGAGAGCCAGGATAGCGACCCCTAACTCGGCCTCGGACACGGGAGGTATTGCCTCTCCGTCAGCCGGCGTACGACTTGGTGCTGCCGCTGTCATCCGCGGTGGGACCCACTCTCCCCTCGCAGGGAAGAGGGAGCTGACCACTCGGCCCAGGAGACTCGGCTCGAGAGTTCTGGTGAGGGGAGGCGCCCAAGGCCGGAGTTTCCCACTCACGGTCTTGTACGGGCGCCCCCACGGGTCTCGATCCAGGCTCTCGAGCCACTCCTTCCAGGCCTCGTCCTTGGCGGCTTTGATCGCCGAGCTCAGGGCCTCACGGGCGGCCCTGTACGCGGCGTGCAATTCTTCCTCGCGGGCAAGGTCTCTGACAGCCCGCCTCCGGCTGCGGGTGTACTGCCTCTGGGCCGCGTAACTCGCTGTACGCAGCCCGGCAAGGTGGGGACGCCACCAGTACACCCGCTTCCGGGGCGGG
The DNA here is from genome assembly GCA_914767945.1 of Eilema depressum. Classification (NCBI taxonomy): domain Eukaryota; kingdom Metazoa; phylum Arthropoda; class Insecta; order Lepidoptera; family Erebidae; genus Eilema; species Eilema depressum. The sequence continues at coordinate 10,978,410 of OU612040.1, forward strand.
ATAGGCCTCGCCCTCTGCATCGCCGCGTCGCAGACGCGAGTCAGCGCTCCAGCGAGCCGCTCGCACCTCGCGTCCACGTCCGGGCCGCTATCCACAGCGGCCCATCGCTCGACAATAGCCACCTCTTTGGCCAGTTCCCGATCCAGGGTACTCAGTCGCCACCGCGGACCCTCATCCCTCAAGGGGCGGTCGTACTCCACGCGAGCCGCCGGGGCGGCGGGAACGACGTCGAACCGGATGTACCGGTGATCCGACGCCGTCTCCACCCCCACGACGACCCGCCAGTTGACAATGCGGCGAGCCAGGGCAGAACTGGCGAACGATAAGTCTACGATCGACCTGCCCTGGGGCCGCACGAGTGTGTGGACCGCCCCCTGATTGAGCAGCACCAAGTCTTGCGACACCGCCCAACTCATAACCATCTCCCCCCGGGCATCGGTCGCCGGAGATCCCCACGCCCTTGAGTGAGCGTTGAAATCCCCGGCCACGACCACCGGGGTGGGGTGCACTTCAGCCAGCAGAGCCTCGACCTCACTGAGCAGACGCTCGAACTCGGCGAGGCTTCTGCTGGGGGGGCAGTACACCCCAATCACTGCAGCGCCGCCCAGCGTGACGAGCACAAACCCCTGACCCCTTCGCACGACGCCGAAGGGTGGGGCGGCTCGCTGGGCGACGATAGCCACCAAGCCGTCAACGCTGCTGGCCCAGTTCGGGGCGTTGCGAACGTAATACGGCTCGGCGACTACTGCCAATGTCGCTTGCCACTGCGCCATGGTTTGGGCCAGAAGGTCCTGTGCCGTGACGCAGTGGTTCACGTTGGCCTGCAGTACGGAGATGGTTTGAGCCATTATTGTTGGGCGGTGTCCATCGCCTCCTCTGGTTGCGGCTGGGTTGGGGTTGGCTTGGGTCCTGCCCCACCCGCCGCACCGCCTTTACGTGTGGCGGGCCTCTTTCTGGAGGCCGCCTTGCAGTCGCCCGCGCCGAGCTTATGGCCGGACGCTGCTCCCGCCGCCGCGCACACGGGGCACCTCGGCTCCGCGGAGCAGGTGGCCGACTTGTGGCCCGCCTGCCCGCATCTGAAGCACAGCGCACTGCGGTCGACTGCCGCAGTGCACTTTGCCCCCACATGCCCCGGCTCCAGGCAGCGGAAGCACCGCGCCGGCCTCGGCTCCAGGGCGGTCAGCCTAACCGCTGACCACCCGACAACGATGCGCCTGCCATCTGTCAATAATTTGGCCGCCTCAACAGGGCACTTCAGCCAGGCAGTGCCCTGCCGGCCAGGTGGGCGCTGTATGTCGCCCACCTTTATGACCTCGGGAGAACAGCCCCCCTCCGAAGCCAGCGCTGCCGCCACCTTTTCTTTCGTGGCCGAGTCACTCAGGCCGGAAATGCGCAACTCCACGCACCTCTCCGGCCTGGCGACCCGGACCTCCGCCAACACCTCCTTTAATTTGGCGGCCAGCTGGTCCGCCTTTTGGGCTCTGTCGGCCCCAGCCACCTCCAAAATGCGAGCACCGGTGATAGCGGTGCGGTGCCGGAGGCCGTTTATGCCCAGGGCCTTAAGGTCAATGGCCTCTTCCGCCCTGGACAAAACATTCTGATAGGTTAGACCCTGCTCCTGCGCGCCCGGCTGCAGCGTCAGTGTGATAGCCGCTGTTTGCGGGACGCGCAATTTGCGGGCCTTGCGGGCACCACGTTTTCTCGCCTTCTTGGCGGCCGGTTGTGCTGGCGTGGCTGTGGCCGTGGGTGCGGCTGCCCGGGCTGGAGTTGGCTTTGCTGCTTTCGGCCGTGCCGCCACCGTACTCCACAGTGGGGCTGTGGAAGGAGCCGTCGGGGCCGTTGATGTAGTTGCCCGGGATTGGCGGGCAGCTTCCGCCTCCTTGGCAGCGGCTGACTTCTTCTTGGGCTTGGCTTGACTCGGCTTCTTTGGCTTGCTCGCCGTCCCCGATTGCCCGTCTGGCACATGGGTAGGCGAGAACTGAAGAGCCGGGATCTCCGATATGGGCTCCTCCGGTTGCGGCTCAGTTCGGCTGGCAGCTCGAGCCGCGTTTCGAACGTCCGCCTGGAGAGGTGGACGAATGCGGACCTCTGGTTGCAGCCGGTCTGCGATCCCCGCGAGCCGCGCGTCGATCATAAAGCCGATCTCATCGCGGCTCATCTGGGGGGGAGCGGATTCGGCCTGCTGCTTCCAAGCCCGCATTTCGGCCCGTACTGCAGCCAGCTCTTTTTGGAGGTGGGCGACTTCCTCACTCTCCGTATGGGACCGGAGCACCTGAACGTTATCAAGGATCGCCACACACGCGTCCTTAAGGGCCTTGATAAATTGGCCCTTTAAATTTTGGCTCTTAGTAGCGACCATATGAACAGTCGCCACTGCCGCCTCAATCGCGCCCGTCAGTTGTTCGGTGTTGACGGGCTGCGCGCCTGTTGTTGCCACTCCTGGCAGGCTAGGCTGGGGCTGGGGGCTGCGGGACTCTCTCAGGTAGAGAGTCCTCTTTTTTCGCAGCTCTTCCGCGAGCTCTGCCTCCGCGCGGAGCTCCAGCTCCCGTTCCGTGGCCGCGTTTAACTCGGCCTTGGCTTTCGCCAGGCCGACGTATTCGCCCGTGCTGGGCGGGCGACCACGGGGCTTCTTCGAAGCCTCCGCTACCTCCTCCTCCGGGACGCGCTTGCGCCAGAGCTTCCCCATTCCTGGGGAAGACGAACGCGAGCCTCCCGGACTCGTGCTCGGAGCGTCGAAACGCTCCAGCACCACAACTGCTTCTCCGAGGGAGCCAAGAGACCTTGCGGCCTCCGTCTCTACCTCCATCTCCTTCTCCTTCTCCGCCACTGTTTGGTTTAAGTTATTTGAATCCATAATCTTATCCCACGAGTAGGGCTGTTGTGGTGGCCCTGAAAAGGGCCTGGAGGACGCCTCGCGGCTCCGTCCACGCGGACCTTGCAGGTCCGCCATACCACGACCCCCACATGGGTCAGCTAGCCCTGAAAAGGGCTGTTTTGGTGGCCCTGAAAAGGGCCTGGAGGATACCTCGCGGCTCCCTCCAGCTAGCCCTGAAAAGGGCTGTTTTGGTGGCCCTGAAAAGGGCCTGGAGGACGCCTCGCGGCTCCTCCACGCGGGCCTAGCAGGCCCGCCATACCACGACCCCCTCGTGCAATGGGGTCAGCTAGCCCTGAAAAGGGCTTGTCGGGCTATTAGTCAACGGCTAACAGAGGGCGTTAGCCGCCGTCCAGGATGCACCAGCCACTCCGCAGGAAAGACACGGAGCAGCCAACGTGGAGGTTACCCTTCGTCGCACCCCAGGTTAGGTTTTTTTTTTTTTTTTTTTTAACGTGGGGAATGCATTTACGCACTTCGCTCCCCCCCCGCGGGGGCAGGGGGTTCGCTTCGTGTGGGACTCCTGACCTCGAAGGGAGGCCAGACTACCCACTAAACCACCACGGTGTTCCTCCGTCGCCCACTCCGAGCCGCGGGATAGTTTGCTCACCGCGACTCGGCTGGGGACGCCCTTATCTAAAAGGGCCCGACTCGTCGGGGCCCCACCATCAATATGGTGGGGCCCGTCCTCCTCCAAGAATGCACCCCCGGAACACACAGGGGCGCATTCCGCCACATTAGCATGGGGCGGCGGGTCCCCCGACCCACCGCCCGTGGCCTCTCTCAATCGGGGACGCGGGCGAATAGCGCTCGCCGGCGTCCCCTCGCCGGGGGCCTGCGGGGCGGGAGAGTAAGCCCAGCTTGCTCCCGCACCCGCAGAGCCTCTCTCTTGGCCGCCATCACCTCGCTAGCGAACGAGGCGACGGCGGCCCAACACTGGTCGCTGCCGACCATAGCACGAATTACGGCCGGCAGCGAGAGGTCCGCACCAATGGTGCTCGTGAGGGCCGTCCTGGGCCCGTCCCACGCCTCACACACGGCCAGTGTATGATGGGCCGTGTCGGGGTCGCCGCTGGTGCAGCTGCGGCACCGGGGCTCCGATTCCACCCCCACCACCTCCCACAGGTACTTGGCGAAAGGGCCATGACCCGTGAGAAGTTGGGTGAGGTGGAACGTTGGAGCCCCATGACCCCTCTCCACAAACTCGCGCAGGACGGGCCGAACGGCCCCCACGAGCAGCGTTGAGCTCCTGCTTACTCCCAGTCTTTCTGACCACCTCCGGAAGAGATCGTCGCGAGCCGCCTGTCTCCAGCGATCGATCTCCTCCGGAGGCGGACGACCTCCACTATTGCGCCGCATCAGGGCACCCTCGGTATAGACCCTCTTCAGGACGCCAGCCTCGAGATCCCAGGGGACACTGCCTGCAATCAGGCACGCCGCCTCACGAGAGACGGTGTGGTACGCCCGTGCAGCCCTCCGCGCGATGGTACGCTGCGTACGCCGCAGTACCTTTAGATTTTCCGCGCAGAGGGCCTCCGCCCATATGGGCGCTCCATAGAGCGCCTTGGAGCGCACCACCCCGTCGTAGAGACGGCGGCAGACAGAGCCCGGTCCCCCGGTGTTGGGCAGCAACCGCGAGAGCATTCCGGAATACGCCTCCAGCTTGGGTTCAAGCTGCCGGAAATGCTCCGCGAACCGCCACCGACTGTCGAGAATGAGCCCGAGGTATTTCAGGCTCGTCCCGACAGCGATGGAGGTGCCGCCCACCACAATCGTCCGATCTCGAGGCGGCGTCTGCCGAGGCCCATGAAAGAACAGGGCCCCGGACTTTTCGAGGGCCACCTTCAAACCTAGCGCCCCAATGCGACGCACGACATGGGCGACGCCTGCCGTAGCGAGGACGGCGGCGTCGCGAAACGTGGGGCCCCGCGCGGTGACTAGGGTATCGTCGGCGTAACAAAGTACGCCGACCCCCCGAAGATTAGCACCGCGCAGGACCCAATCGAAACCAATGTTCCACAGGAGCGGCCCAAGGACCGACCCCTGTGGAACGCCACACGCCATGTTGCGGCGGACCACCTCGTCTCGGGCCGGGTAAATGATGACCCGGTCCACGAAGTAGTCCGCCAGGACGCGCCTGAGGTACCACGGCACGTTGTGGTACCTCAGCGCCTCAGCAATAGTCTCCCAGGGGAGGGTGTTGAAGGCGTTGGCTATGTCCAGCGATACAGCCAACAACACCTCACCCCCGGAGACCGCCTCGTCAACGCTGTCCCTCAGCCGGGAAATGGCGTCAATGGTCGACCTCCCGCGACGGAAGCCGAACTGGCCGTCACTCAGATTGGGCCCCGCCCCCTCTAGGTGACCGACGAGACGTGCAGCGAGCACCCGCTCAAAGAGCTTGCACATCTCGTCGAGCAGAACGATGGGGCGGTAGGCCGACGGCTCCTCGGCTGGGCGCCCGTGCTTTCTGAGTAGCACGAGCTTGCCCGTCTTCCATTGCCGCGGGACTTCGGTTCCGCGGAGCAGGTGGCCGACTTGTGGCCCGCCTGCCCGCATCTGAAGCACAGCGCACTGCGGTCGACTCCCGCAGTGCACTTCGCCCCCACATGCCCCGGCTCCAGGCACCGGAAGCAACGCGCCGGCCTGGGCTCCAGGGTGGTCAGCCTAACCGCCGACCACCCGACGACAATTCGACGGCCATCCGTCAAACGCTTAGCGGCCTCAATTGGGCACCGCAGCCAGGCAGTGCCCTGCCGGCCAGGTGGGCGTTGTATATCGCCCACCTTGATGGCGTCAGAGGGGCAGCCCCCCTCAGCCGCTAGTGCCGTCGCCACCTTTTCCTTTGTGGCCGAGTCACTCAGGCCGGAGATGCGCAGCTCCACGCACCTCTCCGGCCTGGCGACCCGGACCTCCGGAAATACCTCACGAAGTTTGGCGGCCAATTGGTCCGCCTTCCGCACCCGGTCTTCTCCTGCGACCTCGAGGATGCGACCCCCGGTAGCCGCAGGGCGGATACTCCGGAGGCCGTCAATCCCCAGGGCTTTTAAGTCAATCGCCCCTTCGGCCTTGGTGATTACATCATAATATGTAATGCCCTGCTCCTGCGCGCCCGGCTGCAGCGTCAGTGTGATAGCTGCCGTTTGCGGGGCGCGCAATTTGCGGGCCTGGCGGGCACCACGTTTTCTCGGCTTCTTCTTGGCCGGTTGCGCCGGCGTGGCGGCTGTGGCCGGGCGTGTGGCTGTCTGGGCAGGAGTCGGCTTCGGTGCCTTCGGCCGTGCGGCCACCGTACTCCACAGTGGGGCTGTTGCGGGGGCCGCCGGGGCAGCCGATGGAGCTGCTCGGGATTGCCGGGCAGCTTCCGCCTCTTTGGCTGCGGCAGTCTTCTTAGTAGGCTTCTTCTTCTTAGGCTTACTCGCCGTCCCCGGTTGCCCGTCTGGCATTTGGGTGGGCGAGGGCGGAAGAGCCGGGAGCTCCAACGTGAGCTCCTCCGGTTGCGGCTCTCGGCTGCTAGGCGGTTGTTGGCTGGCAGCGCGAGCCGCGTTTCTTGCGTCCGCCTGGAGAGGTGGACGGATGCGGGCCTCTGGCAACAGCCGGTCCGTGATCCCCGCGAGCCGCGCGTCGATCATAAAGCCGATCTCATCGCGGCTCATCTGGGGGGGAGCGGATTCGGCCTGCTGCTTCCAAGCCCGCATTTCTGCACGGACAGCAGCCAGCTCCTTCTGCAGGTTGGCGACTTCCTCGCTCTCCGTATGGGAGCGGAGCACCTGGACGTTGTCCAGTATCGCCACACACGCTTCTTTAAGGGCCTTGATATATTGGCCCTTAAGATTTTGGCTCTTGGTGGCGACCATGTGGACAGTCGCCACCGCTGCCTCGATCGCGCCCGTCAGATGTTCGGCACTGATCGGCGTCGTGCTTGTACTTGCCACTCCTGGCAGGCTTGGCTGGGGCTGCGGGCTAGGGGTCTCTCTTAAAAAGAGAGTCCTCTTTTTTCGCAGCTCTTCAGCGAGCTCTGCCTCCGCGCGGAGCTCCAGCTCCCGCTCCTTGGCCGCGTTCAATTCGGCCTTGGCTTTCGCCAGGCCGACGTATTCGCCCGTGCTGGGTGGGCGACCACGGGGCTTCTTCGAAGCCTCCGCTACCTCCTCCTCCGGGACGCGCTTGCGCCAGAGCTTCCCCATTCCTGGGGAAGACGAACGCGAGCCTCCCGGGCTCGTGCTCGGAGCGTCGAGACGCTCCAGCACCACAACTGCTTCTCCGAGGGAGCCAAGAGACCTTGCGGCCTCCGTCTCTACCTCCATCTCCTTCTCCTTCTCCGCCACATTTAGGTTTAAGTTATTAGTTTCCATAGACTTATCCCACGAGAAGAGACGATATATACTACACTCACCGGGTGACGCTCATTCCGGTGAGCGGGGTACTTACTGTGGAGGTCCCCAAGTATCCACAGGTTTTAAACGACTTCACTGTCGGGTTTTAAAGACTTTTCCTTGTCGCGGGCCGGCCAATTAAGGCAAGCCCCACGTTCTCCAGGTTCACGGCATTCCCGAGTGTGGCTAACACTCAGGTCGTTGTCGATCCCCCGGAGGCTACGCGACGCGGGAGGGCAGCCAACCCCCCCAACACCGACGGTGGCACGAGTGCCCGTCAACCCCCGCGCGAGCAGTGGGCCGACCCGTCACTTGATCCTCTCGGATCCCGCCACGCGGACCTTGAAGGTCCGCCATACACCGACCCCCTCATGGGTCAACTAGCCCTGAAAAGGGCTGTTGTGGTGGCCCTGAGAAGGGCCTGGAGGACGCCTCGCGGCTCCCTCCACGCGGACCTTGCAGGTCCGCCATACCACGACCCCCACATGGGTCAGCTAGCCCTGAAAAGGGCTGTTTTGGTGGCCCTGAAAAGGGCCTGGAGGATACCTCGCGGCTCCCTCCAGCTAGCCCTGAAAAGGGCTGTTTTGGTGGCCCTGAAAAGGGCCTGGAGGACGCCTCGCGGCTCCTCCACGCGGGCCTAGCAGGCCCGCCATACCACGACCCCCTCGTGCAATGGGGTCAGCTAGCCCTGAAAAGGGCTTGTCGGGCTATTAGTCAACGGCTAACAGAGGGCGTTAGCCGCCGTCCAGGATGCACCAGCCACTCCGCAGGAAAGACACGGAGCAGCCAACGTGGAGGTTACCCTTCGTCGCACCCCACCCCAGGTTAGGTTAGGTTAGGTTAGGTTTTTTTTTTTTTTTTTTTTTTTTTTTTTTTTTTTTTTTTTTTTTTAACGTGGGGAATGCATTTACGCACTTCGCTCCCCCCCCGCGGGGGCAGGGGGTTCGCTTCGTGTGGGACTCCTGACCTCGAAGGGAGGCCAGACTACCCACTAAACCACCACGGTGTTCCTCCGTCGCCCACTCCGAGCCGCGGGATAGTCTGCTCACCGCGACTCGGCTGGGGACGCCCTATTTCACGGGCTCGACTCGTTGAGGCCCCACCATCAATATGGTGGGGCCCGTCCTCCTCTAAGAATGCACCCCCGGAACACACAGGGGCGCATTCCGCCACATTAGCGTGGGGCGGCGGGTCCCCCGACCCGCCGCCCGTGGCCTCTCTCATTCGGGGACGCGGGCGAACAGTGCTCGCCGGCGTCCCCTCGCCGGGGGCCTGCGGGGCGGGAGAGTAAGCCCAGCTTGCTCCCGCACCCGCAGAGCCTCTCTCTTGGCCGCCATCACCTCGCTAGCGAACGAGGCGACGGCGGCCCAACACTGTTCGCTGCCGGCCATAGCTGAAACTACGGCCGGCAGCGAGAGGTCCGCACCAATGGTGCTTATGAGGGCCGTCCTAGGACCGTCCCACGCCTCACACACGGCCAGGGTGTGATGGGCCGTGTCGGGGTCGCCGCTGGTGCAGCTGCGGCACCGGGGCTCCGCTTCCACCCCCACCACCTTCCACAGGTACCTGGCAAAAGGGCCATGACCCGTGAGAAGCTGGCTGAGGTGGAAAGTTGGAGCCCCGTGACCCCTCTCCACAAACTCGCGTAGGACGGGCCGAACGGCCCCCACGAGCAGCATTGAGCTCCTCGTTACGCCCAACCTTTCGTGCCACCTCCGGAAGAGATCGTCGCGAGCCGCCTGTCTCCAGCGATCGATCTCCTCCGGAGGCGGCCGACCTCCGGTATTGCGCCGCATCAGGGCGCCCTCCTCGTAGACCCTCTTAAGGACGCCAGCCTCGAGATCCCAGGGGACACTGCCCGCGATAAGACACGCCGCCTCGTAAGAGACGGTGTGGTACGCCCGTGCGGCCCTCCGCGCTATGGTGCGCTGCGCGCGCCGCAGCTTTCTAACATTCTCTGCGCGGAGGGCCTCCGCCCATATGGGCGCTCCGTAGAGCGCCTTGGAGCGCACCACCCCGTCGTAGAGACGGCGGCAGGCAGACCCCGGTCCCCCGGTGTTGGGCAGCAACCGCGAGAGCATTTCGGCATATGACACCAACTTGGGTTCCAGCTGCCGGAAATGCTCCGCGAACCGCCATCGACTGTCGAGAATGAGCCCGAGGTACTTCAAGCTCGTCCCGACAGCGATGGAGGTGCCGCCCACCACGATCGACTGGCCTCGAGGCGGCGCCCGCCGAGGCCCATGGAAGAACAGGGCCTCGGACTTCTCGAGGGCCACCTTCAATCCGAGCGCCCCGATGCGGCGCACGACTTGGGCGACGCCTGCCGTGGCGAGGACGGCGGCGTCGTGGAACGTGGGGCCCCGCGCGGTGACTAGGGTATCGTCGGCGTAACATAGTACACCGACCCCCCGAAGATTAGCACCGCGCAGGACCCAATCATAGCCGATATTCCACAGGAGCGGCCCAAGGACCGACCCCTGTGGAACGCCACGCCCCATATTTCGGCGGACCACCCCGTCTCGGGCCGGGTACATGATAACCCGGTCCACGAAGTAGTCCGCCAGGACGCGCCTGAGGTACCACGGGACATTGTGGTACCTCAGCGCCTCCGCAATGGTCTCCCAGGGGAGGGTGTTGAAGGCGTTGGCTATGTCCAGCGATACAGCCAACAACACCTCACCCCCGGTGACCGCCTCAGCGACGCTGTCCCGTAGCCGGGATATGGCGTCGAGCGTCGACCTCCCGCGACGGAAGCCGAACTGGCCGTCACTTAGGTTAGGCCCCGCCCCCTCCAGGTGACCGACGAGACGCGCAGCGAGCACACGCTCAAAGAGCTTGCACATCTCGTCGAGCAGAACGATGGGGCGGTAGGCCGACGGCGACTCGGCTGGACGCCCGTGCTTCTTGAGAAGCACGAGCTTGCCGACCTTCCATTGTCGCGGGACTCTCCCCGACGCCAAACACTCCGACATGAGGGACAGCGTCTCTTCCTCAAGTGCCGGCATGACGGTGACAATAACCTTCCCAGGGACGCCGTCCGGGCCCGGGGCGCGATTCCTGGACTTGAGTGCCAGGATTGCGACCCCTAACTCGGCCTCGGACACGGGAGGTATTGCCCCTTCGTCTGCCGGCACACTGCTTGGTGCTGCCATCCGCGGTGGGACCCACTCTTCCCCCGCAGGGAAGAGGGAGCTGACCACTCGGCCCAGGAGATTCGGCTCGAGAGTTCTGGTGAGGGGAGGCGCCCAAGGCCGGAGTTTCCCACTCATGGTCTTGTACGGACGCCCCCACGGATCTCGGTCCAGGCTCTCGAGCCACTCCTTCCAGGCCTCGTCCTTGGCGGCTTTAATCGCCGAGCTCAGGGCCTCACGGGCGGCCCTGTACGCGGCGTGCAATTGCTCCTCGTGGGCGAGGTCTCTAACCGCCCGCCTACGGCTGCGGGTGTACTGCCTCTGGGCCGCGTAACTCGCGGTACGCAGCCCGGCTAAGTGGGGACGCCACCAGTACATCCGCTTCCGAGGCGGGATAGGCCCCGCCCTCTGCATCGCCGCGTCGCAGACGCGAGTCAGCGCTCCAGCGAGCCGCTCGCACCTCGCGTCCACGTCCGGGCCGCTATCCGCAGCAGCCCATCGCTCGACGATAGCCGCCTCTTTGGCCAGCTCCCGATCTAGGGTACCCAGTCGCCACCGCGGACCTTCTCCCCTCAGGGGGCGGTCGTACTCAACGCGAGCCGACGCGGCGGCAGGGACGACGTCGAACCGGATGTACCGGTGATCCGACGCCGTCTCCACCCCCACGACGACCCGCCAGTTCACAGCACGGCTAGCCAGGGCAGAACTGGCAAACGAAAGGTCGACAATCGACCTGCCCTGGGGTCGCACGAGTGTGTGGACCGCTCCCTGGTTCAGCAGCACCAAGCCTTGGGACACCGCCCAACCCATCATCATCTCCCCCCGGGCATCGGTCGCCGGGGATCCCCACGCCCGAGAGTGAGCGTTGAAATCCCCGGCCACCACCGCCGGGGTGGGGTGCACTTCCGCCAGCAGAGCCCCGACCTCGACGAGCAAACACTCGAAGTCGGCGAGGCTTCTGCTAGGGGGGCAGTACACCCCAATCACTGCAGCGCCGCCCAGCGCGACGAGCACACACCCTCGGCCCCTTCGCACCATGTCGAAGGGTGGGGCGGTTCGCTGGGCGACGATAGCCACCAAGTCGTCCAGGCTGCCGGCCCAATTCGGGCCGTCGCGAACGTAGTACGGCTCGGCGACTACTGCCACTGTCGTCTGCCACTGCGCCATGGTTTGGGCCAGAAGGTCCTGTGCCGCGACGCAGTGGTTAACGTTGGCCTGCAGTATTGAGATGGGATGGGCCATTATGTTTGGGCGGTGTCCATCTCCTCCTCATTCTGTTGCGGCAGGGTGGGGGTTGGCGTGGGCTTCGTCCCACCTGCTGCACCGCCTTTTCGGGGGGCCACCTTCTTACGGGAGGCCGCCTTGCATTCGCCGGAGCCGATCCGATGACCGGACGGCGCTCCCGCCGCCGCACAGGCGGGGCACCCGGGCTCCGCGGAGCAGGTGGCCGACTTGTGGCCCGCCTGCCCACAGCGGAAGCAAAGTGCACTGCGGTCAATGCCCGCAGTGCACCTGACTCCAACGTGCCCCGGCTCCAGGCAGCGGAAGCACCGCGCCGGCCTCGGCTCCAGGATGGTCAGCCTGACCACTGACCACCCAACGACGATGCGACGGCCGTCGGTCAGTCTCCCAGCCGCCTCGATAGGGCACCGCAACCAGGCAGTGCCCTGCCGGCCAGGTGGGCGATGTATGTCGCCCACCCTTATGGCGTCGGGAGAGCAACCCCCCTCAGCAGCCAGCGCCGCCGCCACCTTCTCCTTCGTGGCCGAGTCGCTCAGGCCAGAGATGCGCAGCTCCACGCACCTCTCTGGCCTGGCCACCCGGACCTCCCCCAGCACCTCCCTCAGCTTGACAGCCAGTTGGTCCGCCTTCTGGGCCCTGTCGGCTCCTTCGACCTCGAGGACTCGAGCCCCAGTGACCGCAGTGCGGTGCCGGAGGCCGTCGATCCCCAAGGCCTTCAGGTCGATGGCCCCCTCGGCTCTGGCTATCACGTCGAGGTACGTGATGCCCCGCTCCCTTGCGTCCGGCTGCAGCGTAAGGGTAATCGCTGCAGTTATCGGGGCGCGCAATTTCCGGGACTTCCGGGCACCACGTTTCCTCTTCGCGGCTGGCTGTGCTGGGGTGGCAGTGGCCGGGGCCGCTGCCGCCCGCGATGGAGCCGGCTTCGCCACCTTTGGCCGTGCCGCCACCTTGTTCCACCCGGTCAGGGGGGCCGTGGGGGGGGCCGGCGGGGACGCCGATGGAAGCGCCGAAGAGGAGGTCTGCCCTGACAGACGGGCAGCTTCCGCCTCCCTGGCGGCGGCCGTCTTCTTCCTCGGCTGCTTTTTCTTCTTCGCCCCCCCAGGCTGCCCGTCTGGCATCCGGGTAGGCGAAGGTGGAAGAGCCGGCAGCTCCGAGACGACCACCTGCGGTTGTAGCTCAGGCTCGCTGACACGCCGAGCCGCATTCCTTGCGTCCGCCTGGAGAGGCGGACGGATGCGGGCCTCTGGCAACAAGCGGTCCGCGATCCCCGCGAGCCGCGCGTCCACCATGAACCCGATCTCGTCGCGGCTCATCGGGGGTGGAGCGGACTCGGCCTGCAGTTTCCAGGCCCGCATTTCGGCCCGTACTGCGGCCAGCTCCCTTTGCAGGTGGGCAACCTCTTCGCTCTCGGTGCGGACCCGGAGCACCTGCACGTTTTCGGCAATTGCCGTACACGCGTCCTTAAGGGCCTTCACGTACTGGCCCTTAAGGTTGGAGCTCTTGGCGGCAACGGTCCGCACTGTCACCAGCGCCGCCTCGATTGCGCCCGTCAGCTGCTCCGTGCTGACGGGCTGGTTCGAGCTGCCTCCAGCTTGGGGCTGAGGGCAAGGCTGAGGCTGCGGGCCAGGAGTCCCTCTTGGTTCGAGGGATCTGTCCCGCCGCCGCTGCAGCTCGTCCGCGAGCTCTGCCTCCGCGCGGAGTTCAATCGCCCGCGCCATCGCCGAGTTCAGCTCGGCCTTGGCTGTTGCCAGGCCGACGCACTCGCCTGTTGTCGGCGGGCGCCCACGGGGCTTCTTCCCAGACTCCGGGTCTGCGGAGTCTGATTCCGGGCCGCGCTTGCGCCAGAACTTCCCCATTGCTGGGGAAGTCGGGCGCGAGCCCCCCGGCGTTGTGTTCGGAGTGTGAAAACGCTCCAGCACAACCGCCGCCTCTGGGAGAGAGCCGCGAGGCCGCAAGGCCTCCGTCTCAATCTCCATCTCCTCTCTTCTCTCCTCCACTTCTTGAGTTGGTTTGGTTTTTTTTCCCATAACTAATCCCACGAGTAGAGACGAACAGAATACACTCCCCGGGTGACGCTCATTCCGGAGAGCGGGGTACATACTGTGGAGGTCCCCAGGTGTCCACAGGTTTTAACGACTTCGCTGTCGGGTTTTACAGACTTTTCCTTGTCGCGGGCCGGCCAATTAAGGCAAGCCCCACGTTCTCCGAGATCACGACTTCCCGAGTGTGGCTAACACTCAGGTCGTTGAAGATCACCCGGAGGCTACGTGACGCGAGAGGGCAGCCAACCCCCCCAACACCGACGGTGGCACGAGTGCCTGTCAGCCCCTGCGCGAGCAGTGGGCCGACCCGTCCCTTGATCCCGATGGATCACAACGTCTCTCCCCTGTCCCCTCTGAGAGCAGAGGGATACTGGGAGCGACCAACCACCTGATCCTCGCGGATCCCACCTCGCGGACCTAGTAGGTCCGCCGTACCTCGACCCCCCTCACGGGGTCAGCTAGCCCTGAAAAGGGCTGTTTTGGTGGCCCTGAAAAGGGCCTGGAGGACGCCTCGTGGCTCCCTCCTCGCGGGCCTAGCAGGCCCGCCATCCCACGACCCCCTCGTGCAATGGGGTCAGCTAGCCCTGAAAAGGGCTGTTTTGGTGGCCCTGAAAAGGGCCTGGAGGACGCCTCGCGGCTCCCTCCTCGCGGGCCTAGCAGGCCCGCCATCCCACGACCCCCTCGTGCAATGGGGTCAGCTAGCCCTGAAAAGGGCTTGTCGGGTTATTGGTCGAGCAGCTAACAGGGCCCCTTGAAGTCGGAGTCTGTTAACCGTCGTCCAGGGTGCACCAGCCACCCCGCTTCCGCTCCCCAGGACCGTGGTCCAAGGGGGGAAGAAACGGGGAGGCCATCGTGGAGGTTACCCTTCTTCGCACCCCAGGTTTTTTTTTTTTTTTTTTTTTTTTTTTAACGTGGGGAATGCATTTACGCACTTCGCTCCCCCCCCGCGGGGGCAGGGGGTTCGCTTCGTGTGGGACTCCTGACCTCGAAGGGAGGCCAGACTACCCACTAAACCACCACGGTGTTCCTCCGTCGCCCACTCCGAGCCGCGGGATAGTCTGCTCACCGCGACTCGGCTGGGGACGCCCTATTTAACGGGCTCGACTCGTTGAGGCCCCACCATCAATATGGTGGGGCCCGTCCTCCTCTAAGAATGCACCCCCGGAGCACACAGGGGCGCATTCCGCCACATTAGCATGGGGCGGCGGGTCCCCCGACCCGCCGCCCGTGGCCTCTCTCATTCGGGGACGCGGGCGAACAGCGCTCGCCGGCGTCCCCTCGCCGGGGGCCTGCGGGGCGGGAGAGTAAGCCCAGCTTGCTCCCGCACCCGCAGAGCCTCTCTCTTGGCCGCCATCACCTCGCTAGCGAACGAGGCGACGGCGGCCCAACATTGTTCGCTGCCGGCCATAGCTTGTATTACGGCCGGCAGCGAGAGGTTCGCACCAATGGTGCTGGTGAGGGCCGTCCTAGGACCGTCCCACGCCTCACACACGGCCAGGGTGTGATGGGCCGTGTCGGGGTCGCCGCTGGTGCAGCTGCGGCACCGGGGCTCCGCTTCCACCCCCACCACCTTCCACAGGTACCTGGCAAAAGGGCCATGACCCGTGAGAAGCTGGCTGAGGTGGAACGTTGGAGCCCCGTGACCCCTCTCCACAAACTCGCGTAGGACGGGCCGAACGGCCCCCACGAGCAGCATTGAGCTCCTCGTTACGCCCAACCTTTCGTGCCACCTCCGGAAGAGATCGTCGCGAGCCGCCTGTCTCCAGCGATCGATCTCCTCCGGAGGCGGCCGACCTCCGGTATTGCGCCGCATCAGGGCGCCCTCCTCGTAGACCCTCTTAAGGACGCCAGCCTCGAGATCCCAGGGGACACTGCCTGCGATAAGACACGCCGCCTCGTAAGAGACGGTGTGGTACGCCCGTGCGGCCCTCCGCGCTATGGTGCGCTGCGCGCGCCGCAGCTTTCTAACATTCTCTGCGCGGAGGGCCTCCGCCCATATGGGCGCTCCGTAGAGCGCCTTGGAGCGCACCACCCCGTCGTAGAGACGGCGGCAGGCAGACCCCGGTCCCCCGGTGTTGGGCAGCAACCGCGAGAGCATTTCGGCATATGACACCAACTTGGGTTCCAGCTGCCGGAAATGCTCCGCGAACCGCCATCGACTGTCGAGAATGAGCCCGAGGTACTTCAAGCTCGTCCCGACAGCGATGGAGGTGCCGCCCACCACGATCGACTGGCCTCGAGGCGGCGCCCGCCGAGGCCCATGGAAGAACAGGGCCTCGGACTTCTCGAGGGCCACCTTCAATCCGAGCGCCCCGATGCGGCGCACGACTTGGGCGACGCCTGCCGTGGCGAGGACGGCGGCGTCGTGGAACGTGGGGCCCTGCGCGGTGACTAGGGTATCGTCGGCGTAACAAAGTACGCCGACCCCCCGAAGATTAGCACCGCGCAGGACCCAATCATAACCGATGTTCCACAGGAGCGGCCCAAGGACCGACCCCTGCGGAACGCCACGCCCCATATTTCGGCGGACCACCCCGTCACGGGCCGGGTACATGATAACCCGGTCCACGAAGTAGTCCGCCAGGACGCGCCTGAGGTACCACGGGACATTGTGGTACCTCAGCGCCTCCGCAATGGTCTCCCAGGGGAGGGTGTTGAAGGCGTTGGCTATGTCCAGCGATACAGCCAACAACACCTCACCCCCGGTGACCGCCTCAGCGACGCTGTCCCGTAGCCGGGATATGGCGTCGAGCGTCGACCTCCCGCGACGGAAGCCGAACTGGCCGTCACTTAAGTTAGGCCCCGCCCCCTCCAGGTGACCGACGAGACGCGCAGCGAGCACACGCTCAAAGAGCTTGCACATCTCGTCGAGCAGAACGATGGGGCGGTAGGCCGACGGCGACTCGGCTGGACGCCCGTGCTTCTTGAGAAGCACGAGCTTGCCGACCTTCCATTGTCGCGGGACTCTCCCCGACGCCAAACACTCCGACATGAGGGACAGCGTCTCTTCCTCAAGTGCCGGCATGACGGTGACAATAACCTTCCCAGGGACGCCGTCCGGGCCCGGGGCGCGATTCCTGGACTTGAGTGCCAGGATTGCGACCCCTAACTCGGCCTCGGACACGGGAGGTATTGCCCCTTCGTCTGCCGGCACACTGCTTGGTGCTGCCATCCGCGGTGGGACCCACTCTTCCCCCGCAGGGAAGAGGGAGCTGACCACTCGGCCCAGGAGATTCGGCTCGAGAGTTCTGGTGAGGGGAGGCGCCCAAGGCCGGAGTTTCCCACTCATGGTCTTGTACGGACGCCCCCACGGATCTCGGTCCAGGCTCTCGAGCCACTCCTTCCAGGCCTCGTCCTTGGCGGCTTTAATCGCCGAGCTCAGGGCCTCACGGGCGGCCCTGTACGCGGCGTGCAATTGCTCCTCGTGGGCGAGGTCTCTAACCGCCCGCCTACGGCTGCGGGTGTACTGCCTCTGGGCCGCGTAACTCGCGGTACGCAGCCCGGCTAGGTGGGGACGCCACCAGTACATCCGCTTCCGAGGCGGGATAGGCCCCGCCCTCTGCATCGCCGCGTCGCAGACGCGAGTCAGCGCTCCAGCGAGCCGCTCGCACCTCGCGTCCACGTCCGGGCCGCTATCCGCAGCAGCCCATCGCTCGACGATAGCCGCCTCTTTGGCCAGCTCCCGATCTAGGGTACCCAGTCGCCACCGCGGACCTTCTCCCCTCAGGGGGCGGTCGTACTCAACGCGAGCCGCCGCGGCGGCAGGGACGACGTCGAACCGGATGTACCGGTGATCCGACGCCGTCTCCACCCCCACGACGACCCGCCAGTTCACAGCACGGCTAGCCAGGGCAGAACTGGCAAACGAAAGGTCGACAATCGACCTGCCCTGGGGTCGCACGAGTGTGTGGACCGCTCCCTGGTTCAGCAGCACCAAGCCTTGGGACACCGCCCAACCCATCATCATCTCCCCCCGGGCATCGGTCGCCGGGGATCCCCACGCCCGAGAGTGAGCGTTGAAATCCCCGGCCACCACCGCCGGGGTGGGGTGCACTTCCGCCAGCAGAGCCCCGACCTCGACGAGCAAACACTCGAAGTCGGCGAGGCTTCTGCTAGGGGGGCAGTACACCCCAATCACTGCAGCGCCGCCCAGCGCGACGAGCACACACCCTCGGCCCCTTCGCACCATGTCGAAGGGTGGGGCGGTTCGCTGGGCGACGATAGCCACCAAGTCGTCCAGGCTGCCGGCCCAATTCGGGCCGTCGCGAACGTAGTACGGCTCGGCGACTACTGCCACTGTCGTCTGCCACTGCGCCATGGTTTGGGCCAGAAGGTCCTGTGCCGCGACGCAGTGGTTAACGTTGGCCTGCAGTATTGAGATGGGATGGGCCATTATGTTTGGGCGGTGTCCATCTCCTCCTCATTCTGTTGCGGCAGGGTGGGGGTTGGCGTGGGCTTCGTCCCACCTGCTGCACCGCCTTTTCGGGGGGCCACCTTCTTACGGGAGGCCGCCTTGCAATCGCCGGAGCCGATCCGATGACCGGACGGCGCTCCCGCCGCCGCACAGGCGGGGCACCCGGGCTCCGCGGAGCAGGTGGCCGACTTGTGGCCCGCCTGCCCACAGCGGAAGCAAAGTGCACTGCGGTCAATGCCCGCAGTGCACCTGACTCCAACGTGCCCCGGCTCCAGGCAGCGGAAGCACCGCGCCGGCCTCGGCTCCAGGATGGTCAGCCTGACCACTGACCACCCAACGACGATGCGACGGCCGTCGGTCAATCTCCCAGCCGCCTCGATAGGGCACCGCAACCAGGCAGTGCCCTGCCGGCCAGGTGGGCGATGTATGTCGCCCACCCTTATGGCGTCGGGAGAGCAACCCCCCTCAGCAGCCAGCGCCGCCGCCACCTTCTCCTTCGTGGCCGAGTCGCTCAGGCCAGAGATGCGCAGCTCCACGCACCTCTCTGGCCTGGCCACCCGGACCTCCCCCAGCACCTCCCTCAGCTTGACAGCCAGTTGGTCCGCCTTCTGGACCCTGTCGGCTCCTTCGACCTCGAGGACTCGAGCCCCAGTGACCGCAGTGCGGTGCCGGAGGCCGTCGATCCCCAAGGCCTTCAGGTCGATGGCCCCCTCGGCTCTGGCTATCACGTCGAGGTACGTGATGCCCCGCTCCCTTGCGTCCGGCTGCAGCGTAAGGGTAATCGCTGCAGTTATCGGGGCGCGCAATTTCCGGGACTTCCGGGCACCACGTTTCCTCTTCGCGGCTGGCTGTGCTGGGGTGGCAGTGGCCGGGGCCGCTGCCGCCCGCGATGGGGCCGGCTTCGCCACCTTTGGCCGTGCCGCCACCTTGTTCCACCCGGTCAGGGGGGCCGTGGGGGGGGCCGGCGGGGACGCCGATGGAAGCGCCGAAGAGGAGGTCCGCCCTGACAGACGGGCAGCTTCCGCCTCCCTGGCGGCGGCCGTCTTCTTCCTCGGCTGCTTTTTCTTCTTCGCCCCCCCAGGCTGCCCGTCTGGCATCCGGGTAGGCGAAGGTGGAAGAGCCGGCAGCTCCGAGACGACCACCTGCGGTTGTAGCTCAGGCTCGCTGACACGCCGAGCCGCATTCCTTGCGTCCGCCTGGAGAGGCGGACGGATGCGGGCCTCTGGCAACAAGCGGTCCGCGATCCCCGCGAGCCGCGCGTCCACCATGAACCCGATCTCGTCGCGGCTCATCGGGGGTGGAGCGGACTCGGCCTGCAGTTTCCAGGCCCGCATTTCGGCCCGTACTGCGGCCAGCTCCCTTTGCAGGTGGGCAACCTCTTCGCTCTCGGTGCGGACCCGGAGCACCTGCACGTTTTCGGCAATTGCCGTACACGCGTCCTTAAGGGCCTTCACATACTGGCCCTTAAGGTTGGAGCTCTTGGCGGCGACGGTCCGCACCGTCACCAGCGCCGCCTCGATTGCGCCCGTCAGCTGCTCCGTGCTGACGGGCTGGTTCGAGCTGCCTCCAGCTTGGGGCTGCGGGCTAGGCTGAGGCTGCGGGCCAGGAGTCCCTCTTGGTTCGAGGGATCTGTCCCGCCGCCGCTGCAGCTCGTCCGCGAGCTCTGCCTCCGCGCGGAGTTCAATCGCCCGCGCCATCGCCGAGTTCAGCTCGGCCTTGGCTGTTGCCAGGCCGACGCACTCGCCTGTTGTCGGCGGGCGCCCACGGGGCTTCTTCCCAGACTCCGGGTCTGCGGAGTCTGATTCCGGGCCGCGCTTGCGCCAGAACTTCCCCATTGCTGGGGAAGTCGGGCGCGAGCCCCCCGGCGTTGTGTTCGGAGTGTGAAAACGCTCCAGCACAACCGCCGCCTCTGGGAGAGAGCCGCGAGGCCGCAAGGCCTCCGTCTCAATCTCCATCTCCTCTCTTCTCTCCTCCACTTCTTGAGTTGGTTTGGTTTTTTTTCCCATAACTAATCCCACGAGTAGAGACGAACAGAATACACTCCCCGGGTGACGCTCATTCCGGAGAGCGGGGTACATACTGTGGAGGTCCCCAGGTGTCCACAGGTTTTAACGACTTCGCTGTCGGGTTTTACAGACTTTTCCTTGTCGCGGGCCGGCCAATTAAGGCAAGCCCCACGTTCTCCGAGATCACGACTTCCCGAGTGTGGCTAACACTCAGGTCGTTGAAGATCACCCGGAGGCTACGTGACGCGAGAGGGCAGCCAACCCCCCCAACACCGACGGTGGCACGAGTGCCTGTCAGCCCCTGCGCGAGCAGTGGGCCGACCCGTCCCTTGATCCCGATGGATCACAACGTCTCTCCCCTGTCCCCTCTGAGAGCAGAGGGATACTGGGAGCGACCAACCACCTGATCCTCGCGGATCCCACCTCGCGGACCTAGTAGGTCCGCCGTACCTCGACCCCCCTCACGGGGTCAGCTAGCCCTGAAAAGGGCTGTTTTGGTGGCCCTGAAAAGGGCCTGGAGGACGCCTCGCGGCTCCCTCCTCGCGGGCCTAGCAGGCCCGCCATCCCACGACCCCCTCGTGCAATGGGGTCAGCTAGCCCTGAAAAGGGCTGTTTTGGTGGCCCTGAAAAGGGCCTGGAGGACGCCTCGCGGCTCCCTCCTCGCGGGCCTAGCAGGCCCGCCATCCCACGACCCCCTCGTGCAATGGGGTCAGCTAGCCCTGAAAAGGGCTTGTCGGGTTATTGGTCGAGCGGCTAACAGAGCCCCTTGAAGTCGGAGTCTGTTAACCGTCGTCCAGGGTGCACCAGCCACCCCGCTTCCGCTCCCCAGGACCGTGGTCCAAGGGGGGAAGAAACGGGGAGGCCATCGTGGAGGTTACCCTTCTTCGCACCCCTCGCACCCCAGGTTAGGTTAGGTTAGGTTAGGTTTTTTTTTTTTTTTTAACGTGGGGAATGCATTTACGCACTTCGCTCCCCCCCCGCGGGGGCAGGGGGTTCGCTTCGTGTGGGACTCCTGACCTCGAAGGGAGGCCAGACTACCCACTAAACCACCACGGTGTTCCTCCGTCGCCCACTCCGAGCCGCGGGATAGTCTGCTCACCGCGACTCGGCTGGGGACGCCCTTATCTAAAAGGGCCCGACTCGTCGGGGCCCCACCATCAATATGGTGGGGCCCGTCCTCCTCTAAGAATGCACCCCCGGAACACACAGGGGCGCATTCCGCCACATTAGCGTGGGGCGGTGGGTCCCCCGACCCGCCGCCCGTGGCCTCTCTCATTCGGGGACGCGGGCGAACAGCGCTCGCCGGCGTCCCCTCGCCGGGGGCCTGCGGGGCGGGAGAGTAAGCCCAGCTTGCTCCCGCACCCGCAGAGCCTCTCTCTTGGCCGCCATCACCTCGCTAGCGAACGAGGCGACGGCGGCCCAACATTGTTCGCTGCCGGCCATAGCTTGTATTACGGCCGGCAGCGAGAGGTTCGCACCAATGGTGCTGGTGAGGGCCGTCCTAGGACCGTCCCACGCCTCACACACGGCCAGGGTGTGATGGGCCGTGTCGGGGTCGCCGCTGGTGCAGCTGCGGCACCGGGGCCCCGCCTCCACCCCCACCACCTTCCACAGGTACCTGGCAAAAGGGCCATGACCCGTGAGAAGCTGGCTGAGGTGGAACGTTGGAGCCCCGTGACCCCTCTCCACAAACTCGCGTAGGACGGGCCGAACGGCCCCCACGAGCAGCATTGAGCTCCTCGTTACGCCCAACCTTTCGTGCCACCTCCGGAAGAGATCGTCGCGAGCCGCCTGTCTCCAGCGATCGATCTCCTCCGGAGGCGGCCGACCTCCGGTATTGCGCCGCATCAGGGCGCCCTCCTCGTAGACCCTCTTAAGGACGCCAGCCTCGAGATCCCAGGGGACACTGCCCGCGATAAGACACGCCGCCTCGTAAGAGACGGTGTGGTACGCCCGTGCGGCCCTCCGCGCTATGGTGCGCTGCGCGCGCCGCAGCTTTCTAACGTTCTCTGCGCAGAGGGCCTCCGCCCATATGGGCGCTCCGTAGAGCGCCTTGGAGCGCACCACCCCGTCGTAGAGACGGCGGCAGGCAGACCCCGGTCCCCCGGTGTTGGGCAGCAACCGCGAGAGCATTTCGGCATATGACACCAACTTGGGTTCCAGCTGCCGGAAATGCTCCGCGAACCGCCATCGACTGTCGAGAATGAGCCCGAGGTACTTCAAGCTCGTCCCGACAGCGATGGAGGTGCCGCCCACCACGATCGACTGGCCTCGAGGCGGCGCCCGCCGAGGCCCATGGAAGAACAGGGCCTCGGACTTCTCGAGGGCCACCTTCAATCCGAGCGCCCCGATGCGGCGCACGACTTGGGCGACGCCTGCCGTGGCGAGGACGGCGGCGTCGTGGAACGTGGGGCCCCGCGCGGTGACTAGGGTGTCGTCGGCGTAACATAGTACACCGACCCCCCGAAGATTAGCACCGCGCAGGACCCAATCATAGCCGATATTCCACAGGAGCGGCCCAAGGACCGACCCCTGTGGAACGCCACGCCCCATATTTCGGCGGACCACCCCGTCTCGGGCCGGGTACATGATAACCCGGTCCACGAAGTAGTCCGCCAGGACGCGCCTGAGGTACCACGGGACATTGTGGTACCTCAGCGCCTCCGCAATGGTCTCCCAGGGGAGGGTGTTGAAGGCGTTGGCTATGTCCAGCGATACAGCCAACAACACCTCACCCCCGGTGACCGCCTCAGCGACGCTGTCCCGTAGCCGGGATATGGCGTCGAGCGTCGACCTCCCGCGACGGAAGCCGAACTGGCCGTCACTCAGGTTAGGCCCCGCCCCCTCCAGGTGACCGACGAGACGCGCAGCGAGCACACGCTCAAAGAGCTTGCACATCTCGTCGAGCAGAACGATGGGGCGGTAGGCCGACGGCGACTCGGCTGGACGCCCGTGCTTCTTGAGAAGCACGAGCTTGCCGACCTTCCATTGTCGCGGGACTCTCCCCGACGCCAAACACTCCGACATGAGGGACAGCGTCTCTTCCTCAAGTGCCGGCATGACGGTGACAATAACCTTCCCAGGGACGCCGTCCGGGCCCGGGGCGCGATTCCTGGACTTGAGTGCCAGGATTGCGACCCCTAACTCGGCCTCGGACACGGGAGGTATTGCCCCTTCGTCTGCCGGCACACTGCTTGGTGCTGCCATCCGCGGTGGGACCCACTCTTCCCCCGCAGGGAAGAGGGAGCTGACCACTCGGCCCAGGAGATTCGGCTCGAGAGTTCTGGTGAGGGGAGGCGCCCAAGGCCGGAGTTTCCCACTCATGGTCTTGTACGGACGCCCCCACGGATCTCGGTCCAGGCTCTCGAGCCACTCCCTCCAGGCCTCGTCCTTGGCGGCTTTAATCGCCGAGCTCAGGGCCTCACGGGCGGCCCTGTACGCGGCGTGCAATTGCGCGGTAACTCGCGGTACGCAGCCCGGCTAGGTGGGGACGCCACCAGTACATCCGCTTCCGAGGCGGGATAGGCCTCGCCCTCTGCATCGCCGCGTCGCAGACGCGAGTCAGCGCTCCAGCGAGCCGCTCGCACCTCGCGTCCACGTCCGGGCCGCTATCCACAGCAGCCCATCGCTCGACGACAGCCGCCTCTTTGGCCAGCTCCCGATCTAGGGTACCCAGTCGCCACCGCGGACCTTCTCCCCTCAGGGGGCGGTCGTACTCAACGCGAGCCGCCGCGGCGGCAGGGACGACGTCGAACCGGATGTACCGGTGATCCGACGCCGTCTCCACCCCCACGACGACCCGCCAGTTCACAGCACGGCTAGCCAGGGCAGAACTGGCAAACGAAAGGTCGACAATCGACCTGCCCTGGGGTCGCACGAGTGTGTGGACCGCTCCCTGGTTCAGCAGCACCAAGCCTTGGGACACCGCCCAACCCATCATCATCTCCCCCCGGGCATCGGTCGCCGGGGATCCCCACGCCCGAGAGTGAGCGTTGAAATCCCCGGCCACCACCGCCGGGGTGGGGTGCACTTCCGCCAGCAGAGCCCCGACCTCGACGAGCAAACACTCGAAGTCGGCGAGGCTTCTGCTAGGGGGGCAGTACACCCCAATCACTGCAGCGCCGCCCAGCGCGACGAGCACACACCCTCGGCCCCTTCGCACCATGTCGAAGGGTGGGGCGGTTCGCTGGGCGACGATAGCCACCAAGTCGTCCAGGCTGCCGGCCCAATTCGGGCCGTCGCGAACGTAGTACGGCTCGGCGACTACTGCCACTGTCGTCTGCCACTGCGCCATGGTTTGGGCCAGAAGGTCCTGTGCCGCGACGCAGTGGTTAACGTTGGCCTGCAGTATTGAGATGGGATGGGCCATTATGTTTGGGCGGTGTCCATCTCCTCCTCATTCCGTTGCGGCAGGGTGGGGGTTGGCGTGGGCTTCGTCCCACCTGCTGCACCGCCTTTTCGGGGGGCCACCTTCTTACGGGAGGCCGCCTTGCAATCGCCGGAGCCGATCCGATGACCGGACGGCGCTCCCGCCGCCGCACAGACGGGGCACCCGGGCTCCGCGGAGCAGGTGGCCGACTTGTGGCCCGCCTGCCCGCAGCGGAAGCAAAGCGCACTGCGGTCGATGCCCACAGTGCACTTGACTCCGACGTGCCCCGGCTCCAGGCAGCGGAAGCACCGCGCCGGCCTCGGCTCCAGGATGGTCAGCTTAGCAACTGCCCAGCCAACAACGATGCGGCGGCCGTCGGTCAGCCTCCCAGCCGCCTCGACAGGGCACCGCAACCAGGCAGTGCCCTGCCGGCCAGGTGGGCGCTGTATGTCGCCCACCCTTATGGCGTCGGGAGAGCAACCCCCCTCAGCAGCCAGCGCCGCCGCCACACTCTCTCTCGTGGCTGCGTCGCTCAGGCCAGAGATGCGCAACTCCACGCACCTCTCCGGCCTGGCCACCCGGACCTCCCCCAGCACCTCCCTCAATTTGGCGGCCAGCTGGTCGGCCTTTTGGGCTCTATCGGCCCCAGCCACCTCCAAAATTTTGGCACCGGTGACAGCGGTGCGGTGTCCCATGCCGTCCAGGCCCAAGGCCTTAAGGTCAATGGCCTCTTGGGCCCTGGTCAAAACGTCATGATACGTTATGCCCCGCTCCTGCGCGTCCGGCTGCAGCGTGAGGGTAATCGCTGCAGTTTGCGGGGCGCGCAATTTGCGGGGCTTCCGGGCACCACGTTTCCGCTTTTTAGCGGCTGCTGGCTGTGCTGGGGTGGCAGCGGCCGGGGCTGCTGCCGCCCGCGGCGGAGCCGGTCTCGTCACCTTCGGCCGCGCCGCCACCTTATTCCACCCGGTCAGAGGAGCCGTGGTAGGGGCCGGCGCGGACGCCGGTGGGGGCGCCGAAGAGGAAGTCTGCCCCGTACGACGGGCAGCCTCCGCCTCCTTGGCAGCGGCCGTCTTCTTCTTTGCCTTCCTTTTCTTCTTCGCCTGGGGGGGCTGCCCGTCTGGCATCCGGGTAGGCGAAGGTGGAAGAGCGGGCAGCTCCGAGACGACCACCTGCGGCTGCAGCTCGGGCTCGCTCACACGCCGTGCCGCGTTCCTTGCGTCCGCCTGGAGAGGCGGACGGATGCGGGCCTCTGGCAGCAGCCGGTCCGCGATCCCCGCGAGCCGCGCGTCTACCAAGAACCCGATTTCATCGCGGCTCATCGGGGGGGGAGCGGACTCGGCCTGCAGCTTCCAGGCCTGCATTTCGGCCCGTACTGCGGCCAGCTCCTTCTGGAGGTGGGCAACTTCCTCGTTTTCAGTACGGGCCCGGAGCACCTGCACGTTCTCGGCAATCGCCGTGCACGCTTCCTTAAGGGCCTTCACGTATTGGCCCTTAAGGTTGGAGCTCTTGGCGGCGACGGTCCGCACCGTCACCAGCGCCGCCTCGATTGCGCCCGTCAGCTGCTCCGTGCTGACGGGCTGGTTCGAGCTGCCTCCAGCTTGGGGCTGCGGGCCAGTAGTCCCTCTTGGTTCGAGGGATCTGTCCCGCCGCCGCTGCAGATCGTTAGCGAGCTCTGCCTCCGCGCGGAGTTCAATCGCCCGCGCCATCGCCGAGTTCAGCTCGGCCTTGGCTGTTGCCAGGCCGACGCACTCGCCTGTTGTCGGCGGGCGCCCACGGGGCTTCTTCCCAGACTCCGGGTCTGCGGAGTCTGATTCCGGGCCGCGCTTGCGCCAGAACTTCCCCATTGCTGGGGAAGTCGAGCGCGAGCCTCCCGGCGTTGTGTTCGGAGTGTGAAAACGCTCCAGCACAACCGCCGCCTCTGCGAGAGAGCCGCGAGGCCGCAAGGCCTCCGTCTCAATCTCCACCTCCTTCCTACTCTCCTTCTGGTTTGGTTTAGGTTTTATTTTATCCATAACTGATCCCACGAGTAGAGACGAACAGAATACACTCCCCGGGTGACGCTCATTCCGGAGAGCGGGGTACATACTGTGGAGGTCCCCAGGTGTCCACAGGTTTTAACGACTTCGCTGTCGGGTTTTACAGACTTTTCCTTGTCGCGGGCCGGCCAATTAAGGCAAGCCCCACGTTCTCCGAGATCACGACTTCCCGAGTGTGGCTAACACTCAGGTCGTTGAAGATCACCCGGAGGCTACGTGACGCGAGAGGGCAGCCAACCCCCCCAACACCGACGGTGGCACGAGTGCCTGTCAGCCCCTGCGCGAGCAGTGGGCCGACCCGTCCCTTGATCCCGATGGATCACAACGTCTCTCCCCTGTCCCCTCTGAGAGCAGAGGGATACTGGGAGCGACCAACCACCTGATCCTCGCGGATCCCACCTCGCGGACCTAGTAGGTCCGCCGTACCTCGACCCCCCCCACGGGGTCAGCTAGCCCTGAAAAGGGCTGTTTTGGTGGCCCTGAAAAGGGCCTGGAGGACGCCTCGCGGCTCCCTCCTCGCGGGCCTAGCAGACCCGCCATCCCACGACCCCCTCGTGCAATGGGGTCAGCTAGCCCTGAAAAGGGCTGTTTTGGTGGCCCTGAAAAGGGCCTGGAGGACGCCTCGCGGCTCCCTCCTCGCGGGCCTAGCAGGCCCGCCATCCCACGACCCCCTCGTGCAATGGGGTCAGCTAGCCCTGAAAAGGGCTTGTCGGGTTATTGGTCGAGCGGCTAACAGAGCCCCTTGAAGTCGGAGTCTGTTAACCGTCGTCCAGGGTGCACCAGCCACCCCGCTTCCGCTCCCCAGGACCGTGGTCCAAGGGGGGAAGAAACGGGGAGGCCATCGTGGAGGTTACCCTTCTTCGCACCCCAGGTTAGGTTAGGTTTTTTTTTTTTTTTTTTTTTTTTTTTTTTTTTTTTTTTTTTTAACGTGGGGAATGCATTTACGCACTTCGCTCCCCCCCCGCGGGGGCAGGGGGTTCGCTTCGTGTGGGACTCCTGACCTCGAAGGGAGGCCAGACTACCCACTAAACCACCACGGTGTTCCTCCGTCGCCCACTCCGAGCCGCGGGATAGTCTGCTCACCGCGACTCGGCTGGGGACGCCCTATTTAACGGGCTCGACTCGTTGAGGCCCCACCATCAATATGGTGAGGCCCGTCCTCCTCTAAGAATGCACCCCCGGAACACACAGGGGCGCATTCCGCCACATTAGCATGGGGCGGCGGGTCCCCCGACCCGCCGCCCGTGGCCTCTCTCATTCGGGGACGCGGGCGAACAGTGCTCGCCGGCGTCCCCTCGCCGGGGGCCTGCGGGGCGGGAGAGTAAGCCCAGCTTGCTCCCGCACCCGCAGAGCCTCTCTCTTGGCCGCCATCACCTCGCTAGCGAACGAGGCGACGGCGGCCCAACATTGTTCGCTGCCGGCCATAGCTTGTATTACGGCCGGCAGCGAGAGGTTCGCACCAATGGTGCTGGTGAGGGCCGTCCTAGGACCGTCCCACGCCTCACACACGGCCAGGGTGTGATGGGCCGTGTCGGGGTCGCCGCTGGTGCAGCTGCGGCACCGGGGCTCCGCTTCCACCCCCACCACCTTCCACAGGTACCTGGCAAAAGGGCCATGACCCGTGAGAAGCTGGCTGAGGTGGAACGTTGGAGCCCCGTGACCCCTCTCCACAAACTCGCGTAGGACGGGCCGAACGGCCCCCACGAGCAGCATTGAGCTCCTCGTTACGCCCAACCTTTCGTGCCACCTCCGGAAGAGATCGTCGCGAGCCGCCTGTCTCCAGCGATCGATCTCCTCCGGAGGCGGCCGACCTCCGGTATTGCGCCGCATCAGGGCGCCCTCCTCGTAGACCCTCTTAAGGACGCCAGCCTCGAGATCCCAGGGGACACTGCCTGCGATAAGACACGCCGCCTCGTAAGAGACGGTGTGGTACGCCCGTGCGGCCCTCCGCGCTATGGTGCGCTGCGCGCGCCGCAGCTTTCTAACATTCTCTGCGCGGAGGGCCTCCGCCCATATGGGCGCTCCGTAGAGCGCCTTGGAGCGCACCACCCCGTCGTAGAGACGGCGGCAGGCAGACCCCGGTCCCCCGGTGTTGGGCAGCAACCGCGAGAGCATTTCGGCATATGACACCAACTTGGGTTCCAGCTGCCGGAAATGCTCCGCGAACCGCCATCGACTGTCGAGAATGAGCCCGAGGTACTTCAAGCTCGTCCCGACAGCGATGGAGGTGCCGCCCACCACGATCGACTGGCCTCGAGGCGGCGCCCGCCGAGGCCCATGGAAGAACAGGGCCTCGGACTTCTCGAGGGCCACCTTCAATCCGAGCGCCCCGATGCGGCGCACGACTTGGGCGACGCCTGCCGTGGCGAGGACGGCGGCGTCGTGGAACGTGGGGCCCTGCGCGGTGACTAGGGTATCGTCGGCGTAACAAAGTACGCCGACCCCCCGAAGATTAGCACCGCGCAGGACCCAATCATAACCGATGTTCCACAGGAGCGGCCCAAGGACCGACCCCTGTGGAACGCCACGCCCCATATTTCGGCGGACCACCCCGTCACGGGCCGGGTACATGATAACCCGGTCCACGAAGTAGTCCGCCAGGACGCGCCTGAGGTACCACGGGACATTGTGGTACCTCAGCGCCTCCGCAATGGTCTCCCAGGGGAGGGTGTTGAAGGCGTTGGCTATGTCCAGCGATACAGCCAACAACACCTCACCCCCGGTGACCGCCTCGTTGACGCTGTCCCGTAGCCGGGATATGGCGTCGAGCGTCGACCTCCCGCGACGGAAGCCGAACTGGCCGTCACTTAAGTTAGGCCCCACCCCCTCCAGGTGACCGACGAGACGCGCAGCGAGCACACGCTCAAAGAGCTTGCACATCTCGTCGAGCAGAACGATGGGGCGGTAGGCCGACGGCGACTCGGCTGGACGCCCGTGCTTCTTGAGAAGCACGAGCTTGCCGACCTTCCATTGTCGCGGGACTCTCCCCGACGCCAAACACTCCGACATGAGGGACAGCGTCTCTTCCTCAAGTGCCGGCATGACGGTGACAATAACCTTCCCAGGGACGCCGTCCGGGCCCGGGGCGCGATTCCTGGACTTGAGTGCCAGGATTGCGACCCCTAACTCGGCCTCGGACACGGGAGGTATTGCCCCTTCGTCTGCCGGCACACTGCTTGGTGCTGCCATCCGCGGTGGGACCCACTCTTCCCCCGCAGGGAAGAGGGAGCTGACCACTCGGCCCAGGAGATTCGGCTCGAGAGTTCTGGTGAGGGGAGGCGCCCAAGGCCGGAGTTTCCCACTCATGGTCTTGTACGGACGCCCCCACGGATCTCGGTCCAGGCTCTCGAGCCACTCCTTCCAGGCCTCGTCCTTGGCGGCTTTGATCGCCGAGCTCAGGGCCTCACGGGCGGCCCTGTACGCGGCGTGCAATTGCTCCTCGTGGGCGAGGTCTCTAACCGCCCGCCTACGGCTGCGGGTGCACTGCCTCTGGGCCGCGTAACTCGCGGTACGCAGCCCGGCTAGGTGGGGACGCCACCAGTACATCCGCTTCCGAGGCGGGATAGGCCCCGCCCTCTGCATCGCCGCGTCGCAGACGCGAGTCAGCGCTCCAGCGAGCCGCTCGCACCTCGCGTCCACGTCCGGGCCGCTATCCGCAGCAGCCCATCGCTCGACGATAGCCGCCTCTTTGGCCAGCTCCCGATCTAGGGTACCCAGTCGCCACCGCGGACCTTCTCCCCTCAGGGGGCGGTCGTACTCAACGCGAGCCGCCGCGGCGGCAGGGACGACGTCGAACCGGATGTACCGGTGATCCGACGCCGTCTCCACCCCCACGACGACCCGCCAGTTCACAGCACGGCTAGCCAGGGCAGAACTGGCAAACGAAAGGTCGACAATCGACCTGCCCTGGGGTCGCACGAGTGTGTGGACCGCTCCCTGGTTCAGCAGCACCAAGCCTTGGGACACCGCCCAACCCATCATCATCTCCCCCCGGGCATCGGTCGCCGGGGATCCCCACGCCCGAGAGTGAGCGTTGAAATCCCCGGCCACCACCGCCGGGGTGGGGTGCACTTCCGCCAGCAGAGCCCCGACCTCGACGAGCAAACACTCGAAGTCGGCGAGGCTTCTGCTAGGGGGGCAGTACACCCCAATGGAAAAAAGGACACCTCGCGGCTCCCTCCTCGCGGGCCTAGCAGGCCCGCCATCCCACGACCCCCTCGTGCAATGGGGTCAGCTAGCCCTGAAAAGGGCTTGTCGGGTTATTGGTCGAGCGGCTAACAGAGCCCCTTGAAGTCGGAGTCTATTAACCGTCGTCCAGGGTGCACCAGCCACCCACCCCAGGTTTTTTTTTTTTTTTTTTTTTTTAACGTGGGGAATGCATTTACGCACTTCGCTCCCCCCCCGCGGGGGCAGGGGGTTCGCTTCGTGTGGGACTCCTGACCTCGAAGGGAGGCCAGACTACCCACTAAACCACCACGGTGTTCCTCCGTCGCCCACTCCGAGCCGCGGGATAGTCTGCTCACCGCGACTCGGCTGGGGACGCCCTATTTCACGGGCTCGACTCGTTGAGGCCCCACCATCAATATGGTGGGGCCCGTCCTCCTCTAAGAATGCACCCCCGGAACACACAGGGGCGCATTCCGCCACATTAGCGTGGGGCGGCGGGTCCCCCGACCCGCCGCCCGTGGCCTCTCTCATTCGGGGACGCGGGCGAACAGTGCTCGCCGGCGTCCCCTCGCCGGGGGCCTGCGGGGCGGGAGAGTAAGCCCAGCTTGCTCCCGCACCCGCAGAGCCTCTCTCTTGGCCGCCATCACCTCGCTAGCGAACGAGGCGACGGCGGCCCAACATTGTTCGCTGCCGGCCATAGCTTGTATTACGGCCGGCAGCGAGAGGTTCGCACCAATGGTGCTGGTGAGGGCCGTCCTAGGACCGTCCCACGCCTCACACACGGCCAGGGTGTGATGGGCCGTGTCGGGGTCGCCGCTGGTGCAGCTGCGGCACCGGGGCTCCGCTTCCACCCCCACCACCTTCCACAGGTACCTGGCAAAAGGGCCATGACCCGTGAGAAGCTGGCTGAGGTGGAACGTTGGAGCCCCGTGACCCCTCTCCACAAACTCGCGTAGGACGGGCCGAACGGCCCCCACGAGCAGCATTGAGCTCCTCGTTACGCCCAACCTTTCGTACCACCTCCGGAAGAGATCGTCGCGAGCCGCCTGTCTCCAGCGATCGATCTCCTCCGGAGGCGGCCGACCTCCGGTATTGCGCCGCATCAGGGCGCCCTCCTCGTAGACCCTCTTAAGGACGCCAGCCTCGAGATCCCAGGGGACACTGCCCGCGATAAGACACGCCGCCTCGTAAGAGACGGTGTGGTACGCCCGTGCGGCCCTCCGCGCTATGGTGCGCTGCGCGCGCCGCAGCTTCCTGACATTCTCTGCGCGGAGGGCCTCCGCCCATATGGGCGCTCCGTAGAGCGCCTTGGAGCGCACCACCCCGTCGTAGAGGCGGCGGCAGACAGACCCCGGTCCCCCGGTGTTGGGCAGCAACCGCGAGAGCATTCCGGAATACGCCTCCAGCTTGGGTTCAAGCTGCCGGAAATGCTCCGCGAACCGCCACCGACTGTCGAGAATGAGCCCGAGATATTTCAGGCTCGTCCCGACAGCGATGGAGGTGCCGCCCACCACAATCACCCGATCTCGAGGCGGCGTCTGCCGAGGCCCATGGAAGTACAGGGCCCCGGACTTTTCGAGGGCCACCTTTAGCCCTAGCGCCCCGATGCGGCGCACGACATGGGCGACGCCTGCCGTAGCGAGGACGGCGGCGTCGCGAAACGTGGGGCCCCGCGCGGTGACTAGGGTATCGTCGGCGTAACAAAGTACGCCGACCCCCCGAAGATTAGCACCGCGCAGGACCCAATCGAAACCAATGTTCCACAGGAGCGGCCCGAGGACCGACCCCTGTGGAACGCCACACGCCATATTGCGGCGGACCACCTCGTCTCGGGCCGGGTAAATGATGACCCGGTCCACGAAGTAGTCCGCCAGGACGCGCCTGAGGTACCACGGCACGTTGTGGTACCTCAGCGCCTCAGCAATAGTCTCCCAGGGGAGGGTGTTGAAGGCGTTGGCTATATCCAGCGATACAGCCAACAACACCTCACCCCCGGAGACCGCCTCGTCGACGCTGTCCCGCAGCCGGGAAATGGCGTCGATGGTCGACCTCCCGCGACGGAAGCCAAACTGGCCGTCACTCAGATTGGGCCCCGCCCCCTCTAGGTGACCGACGAGACGCGCAGCGAGCACCCGCTCAAAGAGCTTGCACGTCTCGTCGAGCAGGACGATGGGGCGGTAGGCCGACGGCTCCTCGGCTGGGCGCCCGTGCTTCCTGAGCAGCACGAGCTTCCCAGTCTTCCACCGTCGCGGGACTCTCCCCGACGCCAAACAGTCCGACATGAGGGACAGCGTCTCCTCCTCCAGTGCCGGCATGACGGTGGCAATCACCTTCCCAGGGATGCCGTCCGGGCCCGGGGCGCGATTCCTGGACTTAAGAGCCAGGATAGCGACCCCTAACTCGGCCTCGGACACGGGAGGTATTGCCTCTCCGTCAGCCGGCACACGGCTCGGTGCTGCCGTCATCCGCGGTGGGACCCACTCTCCCCTCGCAGGGAAGAGGGAGCTGACCACTCGGCCCAGAAGGCTCGGCTCGAGAGTTCTGGTGAGGGGAGGCGCCCAAGGCTGGAGTTTCCCACTCACAGTCTTGTACGGGCGCCCCCACGGGTCTCGGTCCAGGCTCTCGAGCCACTCCCTCCAGGCCTCGTCCTTGGCGGCTTTGATCGCCGAGCTCAGGGCCTCACGGGCGGCCCTGTACGCGGCGTGCAGTTCTTCTTCGCGGGCAAGGTCTCTGACGGCCCGCCTCCGGCTGCGGGTGTACTGCCTCTGGGCCGCGTAACTCGCTGTACGCAGCCCGGCTAGGTGAGGTTAGGTTAGGTTTTTTTTTTTTTTTTTTTTTTTTTAACGTGGGGAATGCATTTACGCACTTCGCTCCCCCCCCCGCGGGGGCAGGGGGTTCGCTTCGTGTGGGACTCCTGACCTCGAAGGGAGGCCAGACTACCCACTAAACCACCACGGTGTTCCTCCGTCGCCCACTCCGAGCCGCGGGATAGTCTGCTCACCGCGACTCGGCTGGGGACGCCCTATTTAACGGGCTCGACTCGTTGAGGCCCCACCATCAATATGGTGGGGCCCGTCCTCCTCTAAGAATGCACCCCCGGAACACACAGGGGCGCATTCCGCCACATTAGCATGGGGCGGCGGGTCCCCCGACCCGCCGCCCGTGGCCTCTCTCATTCGGGGACGCGGGCGAACAGTGCTCGCCGGCGTCCCCTCGCCGGGGGCCTGCGGGGCGGGAGAGTAAGCCCAGCTTGCTCCCGCACCCGCAGTGCCTCTCTCTTGGCCGCCATCACCTCGCTAGCGAACGAGGCGACGGCGGCCCAACACTGTTCGCTGCCAGCCATAGCTTGTATTACGGCCGGCAGCGAGAGGTTCGCACCAATGGTGCTGGTGAGGGCCGTCCTAGGACCGTCCCACGCCTCACACACGGCCAGGGTGTGATGGGCCGTGTCGGGGTCGCCGCTGGTGCAGCTGCGGCACCGGGGCTCCGCTTCCACCCCCACCACCTTCCACAGGTACCTGGCAAAAGGGCCATGACCCGTGAGAAGCTGGCTGAGGTGGAACGTTGGAGCCCCGTGACCCCTCTCCACAAACTCACGTAGGACGGGCCGAACGGCCCCCACGAGCAGCATTGAGCTCCTCGTTACGCCCAACCTTTCGTGCCACCTCCGGAAGAGATCGTCGCGAGCCACCTGTCTCCAGCGATCGATCTCCTCCGGAGGCGGCCGACCTCCGGTATTGCGCCGCATCAGGGCGCCCTCCTCGTAGACCCTCTTAAGGACGCCAGCCTCGAGATCCCAGGGGACACTGCCCGCGATAAGACACGCCGCCTCGTAAGAGACGGTGTGGTACGCCCGTGCGGCCCTCCGCGCTATGGTGCGCTGCGCGCGCCGCAGCTTTCTAACGTTCTCTGCGCAGAGGGCCTCCGCCCATATGGGCGCTCCGTAGAGCGCCTTGGAGCGCACCACCCCGTCGTAGAGACGGCGGCAGGCAGACCCCGGTCCCCCGGTGTTGGGCAGCAACCGCGAGAGCATTTCGGCATATGACACCAACTTGGGTTCCAGCTGCCGGAAATGCTCCGCGAACCGCCATCGACTGTCGAGAATGAGCCCGAGGTACTTCAAGCTCGTCCCGACAGCGATGGAGGTGCCGCCCACCACGATCGACTGGCCTCGAGGCGGCGTCCGCCGAGGCCCATGGAAGAACAGGGCCTCGGACTTCTCGAGGGCCACCTTCAATCCGAGCGCCCCGATGCGGCGCACGACTTGGGCGACGCCTGCCGTGGCGAGGACGGCGGCGTCGTGGAACGTGGGGCCCCGCGCGGTGACTAGGGTATCGTCGGCGTAACATAGTACACCGACCCCCCGAAGATTAGCACCGCGCAGGACCCAATCATAGCCGATATTCCACAGGAGCGGCCCAAGGACCGACCCCTGTGGAACGCCACGCCCCATATTTCGGCGGACCACCCCGTCTCGGGCCGGGTACATGATAACCCGGTCCACGAAGTAGTCCGCCAGGACGCGCCTGAGGTACCACGGGACATTGTGGTACCTCAGCGCCTCCGCAATGGTCTCCCAGGGGAGGGCGTTGAAGGCGTTGGCTATGTCCAGCGATACAGCCAACAACACCTCACCCCCGGTGACCGCCTCAGCGACGCTGTCCCGTAGCCGGGATATGGCGTCGAGCGTCGACCTCCCGCGACGGAAGCCGAACTGGCCGTCGCTTAGGTTAGGCCCCGCCCCCTCCAGGTGACCGACGAGACGCGCAGCGAGCACACGCTCAAAGAGCTTGCACATCTCGTCGAGCAGAACGATGGGGCGGTAGGCCGACGGCGACTCGGCTGGACGCCCGTGCTTCTTGAGAAGCACGAGCTTGCCGACCTTCCATTGTCGCGGGACTCTCCCCGACGCCAAACACTCCGACATGAGGGACAGCGTCTCTTCCTCAAGTGCCGGCATGACGGTGACAATAACCTTCCCAGGGACGCCGTCCGGGCCCGGGGCGCGATTCCTGGACTTGAGTGCCAGGATTGCGACCCCTAACTCGGCCTCGGACACGGGAGGTATTGCCCCTTCGTCTGCCGGCACACTGCTTGGTGCTGCCATCCGCGGTGGGACCCACTCTTCCCCCGTAGGGAAGAGGGAGCTGACCACTCGGCCCAGGAGATTCGGCTCGAGAGTTCTGGTGAGGGGAGGCGCCCAAGGCCGGAGTTTCCCACTCATGGTCTTGTACGGACGCCCCCACGGATCTCGGTCCAGGCTCTCGAGCCACTCCTTCCAGGCCTCGTCCTTGGCGGCTTTAATCGCCGAGCTCAGGGCCTCACGGGCGGCCCTGTACGCGGCGTGCAATTGCTCCTCGTGGGCGAGGTCTCTAACCGCCCGCCTACGGCTGCGGGTGTACTGCCTCTGGGCCGCGTAACTCGCGGTACGCAGCCCGGCTAGGTGGGGACGCCACCAGTACATCCGCTTCCGAGGCGGGATAGGCCCCGCCCTCTGCATCGCCGCGTCGCAGACGCGAGTCAGCGCTCCAGCGAGCCGCTCGCACCTCGCGTCCACGTCCGGGCCGCTATCCGCAGCAGCCCATCGCTCGACGATAGCCGCCTCTTTGGCCAGCTCCCGATCTAGGGTACCCAGTCGCCACCGCGGACCTTCTCCCCTCAGGGGGCGGTCGTACTCAACGCGAGCCGCCGCGGCGGCAGGGACGACGTCGAACCGGATGTACCGGTGATCCGACGCCGTCTCCACCCCCACGACGACCCGCCAGTTCACAGCACGGCTAGCCAGGGCAGAACTGGCAAACGAAAGGTCAACAATCGACCTGCCCTGGGGTCGCACGAGTGTGTGGACCGCTCCCTGGTTCAGCAGCACCAAGCCTTGGGACACCGCCCAACCCATCATCATCTCCCCCCGGGCATCGGTCGCCGGGGATCCCCACGCCCGAGAGTGAGCGTTGAAATCCCCGGCCACCACCGCCGGGGTGGGGTGCACTTCCGCCAGCAGAGCCCCGACCTCGACGAGCAAACACTCGAAGTCGGCGAGGCTTCTGCTAGGGGGGCAGTACACCCCAATCACTGCAGCGCCGCCCAGCGCGACGAGCACACACCCTCGGCCCCTTCGCACCATGTCGAAGGGTGGGGCGGTTCGCTGGGCGACGATAGCCACCAAGTCGTCCAGGCTGCCGGCCCAATTCGGGCCGTCGCGAACGTAGTACGGCTCGGCGACTACTGCCACTGTCGTCTGCCACTGCGCCATGGTTTGGGCCAGAAGGTCCTGTGCCGCGACGCAGTGGTTAACGTTGGCCTGCAGTATTGAGATGGGATGGGCCATTATGTTTGGGCGGTGTCCATCTCCTCCTCATTCTGTTGCGGCAGGGTGGGGGTTGGCGTGGGCTTCGTCCCACCTGCTGCACCGCCTTTTCGGGGGGCCGCCTTTTTACGAGAGGCCGCCTTGCAATCGCCGGAGCCGATCCGATGACCGGACGGCGCTCCCGCCGCCGCACAGACGGGGCACCCGGGCTCCGCGGAGCAGGTGGCCGACTTGTGGCCCGCCTGCCCGCAGCGGAAGCAAAGCGCACTGCGGTCGATGCCCACAGTGCACTTGACTCCGACGTGCCCCGGCTCCAGGCAGCGGAAGCACCGCGCCGGCCTCGGCTCCAGGATGGTCAGCTTAGCAACTGCCCAGCCAACAACGATGCGGCGGCCGTCGGTCAGCCTCCCAGCCGCCTCGACAGGGCACCGCAACCAGGCAGTGCCCTGCCGGCCAGGTGGGCGCTGTATGTCGCCCACCCTTATGGCGTCGGGAGAGCAACCCCCCTCAGCAGCCAGCGCCGCCGCCACACTCTCTCTCGTGGCTGCGTCGCTCAGGCCAGAGATGCGCAACTCCACGCACCTCTCCGGCCTGGCCACCCGGACCTCCCCCAGCACCTCCCTCAATTTGGCGGCCAGCTGGTCGGCCTTTTGGGCTCTATCGGCCCCAGCCACCTCCAAAATTTTGGCACCGGTGACAGCGGTGCGGTGTCCCATGCCGTCTAGGCCCAAGGCCTTAAGGTCAATGGCCTCTTGGGCCCTGGTCAAAACGTCGCGGTACGTGATGCCCCGCTCCTGCGCGTCCGGCTGCAGCGTGAGGGTAATCGCTGCAGTTTGCGGGGCGCGCAATTTGCGGGGCTTCCGGGCACCACGTTTCCGCTTTTTAGCGGCTGCTGGCTGTGCTGGGGTGGCAGCGGCCGGGGCTACTGCCGCCCTTGGCGGAGCCGGTCTCGTCACCTTCGGCCGCGCCGCCACCTTATTCCACCCGGTCAGAGGAGCCGTGGTGGGGGCCGGCGCGGACGCCGGTGGGGGCGCCGAAGAGGAAGTCTGCCCCGTACGACGGGCAGCCTCCGCCTCCTTGGCAGCGGCCGTCTTCTTCTTTGCCTTCCCTTTCTTCTTCGCCTGGGGGGGCTGCCCGTCTGGCATCCGGGTAGGCGAAGGTGGAAGAGCGGGCAGCTCCGAGACGACCACCTGCGGTTGCAGCTCGGGCTCGCTGACACGCCGTGCCGCGTTCCTTGCGTCCGCCTGGAGAGGCGGACGGATGCGGGCCTCTGGCAGCAGCCGGTCCGCGATCCCCGCGAGCCGCGCGTCTACCAAGAACCCGATTTCATCGCGGCTCATCGGGGGGGGAGCGGACTCGGCCTGCAGCTTCCAGGCCTGCATTTCGGCCCGTACTGCGGCCAGCTCCTTCTGGAGGTGTGCAACTTCCTCGTTTTCAGTACGGGCCCGGAGCACCTGCACGTTCTCGGCAATCGCCGTGCACGCTTCCTTAAGGGCCTTCACGTATTGGCCCTTAAGGTTGGAGCTCTTGGCGGCAACGGTCCGCACCGTCACCAGCGCCGCCTCGATTGCGCCCGTCAGCTGCTCCGTGCTGACGGGCTGGTTCGAGCTGCCTCCAGCTTGGGGCTGCGGGCCAGTAGTCCCTCTTGGTTCCAGGGATCTGTCCCGCCGCCGCTGCAGATCGTTAGCGAGCTCTGCCTCCGCGCGGAGTTCAATCGCCCGCGCCATCGCCGAGTTCAGCTCGGCCTTGGCTGTTGCCAGGCCGACGCACTCGCCTGTTGTCGGCGGGCGCCCACGGGGCTTCTTCCCAGACTCCGGGTCTGCGGAGTCTGATTCCGGGCCGCGCTTGCGCCAGAACTTCCCCATTGCTGGGGAAGTCGAGCGCGAGCCTCCCGGCGTTGTGTTCGGAGTGTGAAAACGCTCCAGCACAACCGCCGCCTCTGCGAGAGAGCCGCGAGGCCGCAAGGCCTCCGTCTCAATCTCCACCTCCTTCCTACTCTCCTTCTGGTTTGGTTTAGGTTTTATTTTATCCATAGGTTAGGTTAGGTTTTTTTTTTTTTTTTTTTTAACGTGGGGAATGCATTTACGCACTTCGCTCCCCCCCCGCGGGGGCAGGGGGTTCGCTTCGTGTGGGACTCCTGACCTCGAAGGGAGGCCAGACTACCCACTAAACCACCACGGTGTTCCTCCGTCGCCCACTCCGAGCCGCGGGATAGTCTGCTCACCGCGACTCGGCTGGGGACGCCCTATTTAACGGGCTCGACTCGTTGAGGCCCCACCATCAATATGGTGGGGCCCGTCCTCCTCTAAGAATGCACCCCCGGAACACACAGGGGCGCATTCCGCCACATTAGCATGGGGCGGCGGGTCCCCCGACCCGCCGCCCGTGGCCTCTCTCATTCGGGGACGCGGGCGAGCACTGTTCGCCGGCGTCCCCTCGCCGGGGGCCTGCGGGGCGGGAGAGTAAGCCCAGCTTGCTCCCGCACCCGCAGAGCCTCTCTCTTGGCCGCCATCACCTCGCTAGCGAACGAGGCGACGGCGGCCCAACATTGTTCGCTGCCGGCCATAGCTTGTATTACGGCCGGCAGCGAGAGGTTCGCACCAATGGTGCTGGTGAGGGCCGTCCTAGGACCGTCCCACGCCTCACACACGGCCAGGGTGTGATGGGCCGTGTCGGGGTCGCCGCTGGTGCAGCTGCGGCACCGGGGCTCCGCTTCCACCCCCACCACCTTCCACAGGTACCTGGCAAAAGGGCCATGACCCGTGAGAAGCTGGCTGAGGTGGAACGTTGGAGCCCCGTGACCCCTCTCCACAAACTCGCGTAGGACGGGCCGAACGGCCCCCACGAGCAGCATTGAGCTCCTCGTTACGCCCAACCTTTCGTGCCACCTCCGGAAGAGATCGTCGCGAGCCGCCTGTCTCCAGCGATCGATCTCCTCCGGAGGCGGCCGACCTCCGGTATTGCGCCGCATCAGGGCGCCCTCCTCGTAGACCCTCTTAAGGACGCCCGCCTCGAGATCCCAGGGGACACTGCCCGCGATAAGACACGCCGCCTCGTAAGAGACGGTGTGGTACGCCCGTGCGGCCCTCCGCGCTATGGTGCGCTGCGCGCGCCGCAGCTTTCTGACATTCTCTGCGCGGAGGGCCTCCGCCCATATGGGCGCTCCGTAGAGCGCCTTGGAGCGCACCACCCCGTCGTAGAGACGGCGGCAGGCAGACCCCGGTCCCCCGGTGTTGGGCAGCAACCGCGAGAGCATTTCGGCATATGACACCAACTTGGGTTCCAGCTGCCGGAAATGCTCCGCGAACCGCCATCGACTGTCGAGAATGAGCCCGAGGTACTTCAAGCTCGTCCCGACAGCGATGGAGGTGCCGCCCACCACGATCGACTGGCCTCGAGGCGGGGCCCGCCGAGGCCCATGGAAGAACAGGGCCTCGGACTTCTCGAGGGCCACCTTCAATCCGAGCGCCCCGATGCGGCGCACGACTTGGGCGACGCCTGCCGTGGCGAGGACGGCGGCGTCGTGGAACGTGGGGCCCCGCGCGGTGACTAGGGTATCGTCGGCGTAACATAGTACACCGACCCCCCGAGGATTAGCACCGCGCAGGACCCAATCATAGCCGATATTCCACAGGAGCGGCCCAAGGACCGACCCCTGTGGAACGCCACGCCCCATATTTCGGCGGACCACCCCGTCTCGGGCCGGGTACATGATAACCCGGTCCACGAAGTAGTCCGCCAGGACGCGCCTGAGGTACCACGGGACATTGTGGTACCTCAGCGCCTCCGCAATGGTCTCCCAGGGGAGGGCGTTGAAGGCGTTGGCTATGTCCAGCGATACAGCCAACAACACCTCACCCCCGGTGACCGCCTCAGCGACGCTGTCCCGTAGCCGGGATATGGCGTCGAGCGTCGACCTCCCGCGACGGAAGCCGAACTGGCCGTCACTTAGGTTAGGCCCCGCCCCCTCCAGGTGACCGACGAGACGCG
This sequence comes from Eilema depressum, assembly GCA_914767945.1. NCBI lineage: Eukaryota > Metazoa > Arthropoda > Insecta > Lepidoptera > Erebidae > Eilema > Eilema depressum. Next base: position 11,019,359 of record OU612040.1, read on the forward strand.
CAGCGAGCACACGCTCAAAGAGCTTGCACATCTCGTCGAGCAGAACGATGGGGCGGTAGGCCGACGGCGACTCGGCTGGACGCCCGTGCTTCTTGAGAAGCACGAGCTTGCCGACCTTCCATTGTCGCGGGACTCTCCCCGACGCCAAACACTCCGACATGAGGGACAGCGTCTCTTCCTCAAGTGCCGGCATGACGGTGACAATAACCTTCCCAGGGACGCCGTCCGGGCCCGGGGCGCGATTCCTGGACTTGAGTGCCAGGATTGCGACCCCTAACTCGGCCTCGGACACGGGAGGTATTGCCCCTTCGTCTGCCGGCACACTGCTTGGTGCTGCCATCCGCGGTGGGACCCACTCTTCCCCCGCAGGGAAGAGGGAGCTGACCACTCGGCCCAGGAGATTCGGCTCGAGAGTTCTGGTGAGGGGAGGCGCCCAAGGCCGGAGTTTCCCACTCATGGTCTTGTACGGACGCCCCCACGGATCTCGGTCCAGGCTCTCGAGCCACTCCTTCCAGGCCTCGTCCTTGGCGGCTTTAATCGCCGAGCTCAGGGCCTCACGGGCGGCCCTGTACGCGGCGTGCAATTGCTCCTCGTGGGCGAGGTCTCTAACCGCCCGCCTACGGCTGCGGGTGTACTGCCTCTGGGCCGCGTAACTCGCGGTACGCAGCCCGGCTAGGTGGGGACGCCACCAGTACATCCGCTTCCGAGGCGGGATAGGCCCCGCCCTCTGCATCGCCGCGTCGCAGACGCGAGTCAGCGCTCCAGCGAGCCGCTCGCACCTCGCGTCCACGTCCGGGCCGCTATCCGCAGCAGCCCATCGCTCGACGATAGCCGCCTCTTTGGCCAGCTCCCGATCTAGGGTACCCAGTCGCCACCGCGGACCTTCTCCCCTCAGGGGGCGGTCGTACTCAACGCGAGCCGCCGCGGCGGCAGGGACGACGTCGAACCGGATGTACCGGTGATCCGACGCCGTCTCCACCCCCACGACGACCCGCCAGTTCACAGCACGGCTAGCCAGGGCAGAACTGGCAAACGAAAGGTCGACAATCGACCTGCCCTGGGGTCGCACGAGTGTGTGGACCGCTCCCTGGTTCAGCAGCACCAAGCCTTGGGACACCGCCCAACCCATCATCATCTCCCCCCGGGCATCGGTCGCCGGGGATCCCCACGCCCGAGAGTGAGCGTTGAAATCCCCGGCCACCACCGCCGGGGTGGGGTGCACTTCCGCCAGCAGAGCCCCGACCTCGACGAGCAAACACTCGAAGTCGGCGAGGCTTCTGCTAGGGGGGCAGTACACCCCAATCACTGCAGCGCCGCCCAGCGCGACGAGCACACACCCTCGGCCCCTTCGCACCATGTCGAAGGGTGGGGCGGTTCGCTGGGCGACGATAGCCACCAAGTCGTCCAGGCTGCCGGCCCAATTCGGGCCGTCGCGAACGTAGTACGGCTCGGCGACTACTGCCACTGTCGTCTGCCACTGCGCCATGGTTTGGGCCAGAAGGTCCTGTGCCGCGACGCAGTGGTTAACGTTGGCCTGCAGTATTGAGATGGGATGGGCCATTATGTTTGGGCGGTGTCCATCTCCTCCTCGTTCTGTTGCGGCAGGGTGGGGGTTGGCGTGGGCTTCGTCCCACCTGCTGCACCGCCTTTTCGGGGGGCCACCTTCTTACGGGAGGCCGCCTTACATTCGCCGGAGCCGATCCGATGACCGGACGGCGCTCCCGCCGCCGCACAGGCGGGGCACCCGGGCTCCGCGGAGCAGGTGGCCGACTTGTGGCCCGCCTGCCCACAGCGGAAGCAAAGTGCACTGCGGTCAATGCCCGCAGTGCACCTGACTCCAACGTGCCCCGGCTCCAGGCAGCGGAAGCACCGCGCCGGCCTCGGCTCCAGGATGGTCAGCCTGACCACTGACCACCCAACGACGATGCGACGGCCGTCGGTCAGTCTCCCAGCCGCCTCGATAGGGCACCGCAACCAGGCAGTGCCCTGCCGGCCAGGTGGGCGATGTATGTCGCCCACCCTTATGGCGTCGGGAGAGCAACCCCCCTCAGCAGCCAGCGCCGCCGCCACCTTCTCCTTCGTGGCCGAGTCGCTCAGGCCAGAGATGCGCAGCTCCACGCACCTCTCTGGCCTGGCCACCCGGACCTCCCCCAGCACCTCCCTCAGCTTGACAGCCAGTTGGTCCGCCTTCTGGACCCTGTCGGCTCCTTCGACCTCGAGGACTCGAGCCCCAGTGACCGCAGTGCGGTGCCGGAGGCCGTCGATCCCCAAGGCCTTCAGGTCGATGGCCCCCTCGGCTCTGGCTATCACGTCGAGGTACGTGATGCCCCGCTCCCTTGCGTCCGGCTGCAGCGTAAGGGTAATCGCTGCAGTTATCGGGGCGCGCAATTTCCGGGACTTCCGGGCACCACGTTTCCTCTTCGCGGCTGGCTGTGCTGGGGTGGCAGTGGCCGGGGCCGCTGCCGCCCACGATGGAGCCGGCTTCGCCACCTTTGGCCGTGCCGCCACCTTGTTCCACCCGGTCAGGGGGGCCGTGGGGGGGGCCGGCGGGGACGCCGATGGAAGCGCCGAAGAGGAGGTCTGCCCTGACAGACGGGCAGCTTCCACCTCCCTGGCGGCGGCCGTCTTCTTCCTCGGCTGCTTTTTCTTCTTCGCCCCCCCAGGCTGCCCGTCTGGCATCCGGGTAGGCGAAGGTGGAAGAGCCGGGAGCTCCGAGGTGACCACCTGCGGTTGCGTCTCAGGTTCGCCTGCACGCCGAGCCGCGTTCCTTGCGTCCGCCTGGAGAGGCGGACGGATGCGGGCCTCTGGCAACAAGCGGTCCGCGATCCCCGCGAGCCGCGCGTCCACCATGAACCCGATCTCGTCGCGGCTCATCGGGGGTGGAGCGGACTCGGCCTGCAGTTTCCAGGCCCGCATTTCGGCCCGTACTGCGGCCAGCTCCCTTTGCAGGTGGGCAACCTCTTCGCTCTCGGTGCGGACCCGGAGCACCTGCACGTTTTCGGCAATTGCCGTACACGCGTCCTTAAGGGCCTTCACGTACTGGCCCTTAAGGTTGGAGCTCTTGGCGGCGACGGTCCGCACCGTCACCAACGCCGCCTCGATTGCGCCCGTCAGCTGCTCCGTGCTGACGGGCTGGTTCGAGCTGCCTCCAGCTTGGGGCTGCGGGCTAGGCTGAGGCTGCGGGCCAGGAGTCCCACTTGGTTCGAGGGATCTGTCCCGCCGCCGCTGCAGCTCGTCCGCGAGCTCTGCCTCCGCGCGGAGTTCAATCGCCCGCGCCATCGCCGAGTTCAGCTCGGCCTTGGCTGTTGCCAGGCCGGCGCACTCGCCTGTTGTCGGCGGGCGACCTCGGGGCTTCTTACCGGACTCCGGCTCAGCGGAGTCCGATTCCGGGCCGCGCTTGAGCCAGAACTTCCCCACTGCTGGGGAAGTCGGGCGCGAGCCCCCCGGCGTTGTGTTCGGAGTGTGAAAACGCTCCAGCACAACCGCCGCCTCTGGGAGAGAGCCGCGAGGCCGCAAGGCCTCCGTCTCAATCTCCATCTCCTCTCTTCTCTCCTCCACTTCTCGAGTTGGTTTTGGTTTTGTTTTTCCCATAACTAATCCCACGAGTAGAGACGAACAGAATACACTCCCCGGGTGACGCTCATTCCGGAGAGCGGGGTACATACTGTGGAGGTCCCCAGGTGTCCACAGGTTTTAACGACTTCGCTGTCGGGTTTTACAGACTTTTCCTTGTCGCGGGCCGGCCAATTAAGGCAAGCCCCACGTTCTCCGAGATCACGACTTCCCGAGTGTGGCTAACACTCAGGTCGTTGAAGATCACCCGGAGGCTACGTGACGCGAGAGGGCAGCCAACCCCCCCAACACCGACGGTGGCACGAGTGCCTGTCAGCCCCTGCGCGAGCAGTGGGCCGACCCGTCCCTTGATCCCGATGGATCACAACGTCTCTCCCCTGTCCCCTCTGAGAGCAGAGGGATACTGGGAGCGACCAACCACCTGATCCTCGCGGATCCCACCTCGCGGACCTAGTAGGTCCGCCGTACCTCGACCCCCCTCACGGGGTCAGCTAGCCCTGAAAAGGGCTGTTTTGGTGGCCCTGAAAAGGGCCTGGAGGACGCCTCGCGGCTCCCTCCTCGCGGGCCTAGCAGGCCCGCCATCCCACGACCCCCTCGTGCAATGGGGTCAGCTAGCCCTGAAAAGGGCTGTTTTGGTGGCCCTGAAAAGGGCCTGGAGGACGCCTCGCGGCTCCCTCCTCGCGGGCCTAGCAGGCCCGCCATCCCACGACCCCCTCGTGCAATGGGGTCAGCTAGCCCTGAAAAGGGCTTGTCGGGTTATTGGTCGAGCGGCTAACAGAGCCCCTTGAAGTCGGAGTCTGTTAACCGTCGTCCAGGGTGCACCAGCCACCCCGCTTCCGCTCCCCAGGACCGTGGTCCAAGGGGGGAAGAAACGGGGAGGCCATCGTGGAGGTTACCCTTCTTCGCACCCCAGGTTAGGTTAGGTTAGGTTAGGTTAGGTTAGGTTAGGTTAGGTTGGGGCACGCCCCAAGAGCTATCCAGTACGTCCCCGTCGTGTGCCCTGGACCCCAACGTGACCACCGTAACGGAGTGGCACGTTGGGTGACCAAATCTGGTTAGCGACTCTTGCGGCAAGCAGTTTTTTCTGTGTTTCTTGAGTGTCCTCTGACAGGTTCGGCACTGTCCTTTTCAGGACGATGCCCAACGCTGGAAGAGAGAATGAGTCGTGCCGGGACCAAGCTCCCGAGCGACAGGCGCGTGAGCGCGAGGAGCAGACGGCGGGGTCTAGCCGGGACCAAGTTCCCGAAGGACAGACTCGCCGATGCTCGGTAAGGCTGTCGAGGCTGTCGAGGCCTTCGACACCAGGACCTACGCAGTCCATGGCGGGATCCGCGACGTCGTCGCGTGAAAGCAGCGCTGCTCACAAGAGGCAGCACTGCGAGGAGGAGACCGAGTCCCCGGTCCTCCAAGGCGCGGTTCCGCAGTCCCCGCGGTCATCCCGCGCGAAGAGACAGGCCATCGAACAGATGGCCTGTCCGATGGCGCAAATAGAATTTTCCGGCTCGGTGGCAGGGTCGCGGTCGTCTTCAGTGGCGTCGCGATCCTCCAGGAGAAGGGCAGACCCTTCATGGGAAAAACTGCCCACCGATTTGTTGGCGGCTAAGGTCCGAGACAACATGGGCCTTGTGTTGGACGTCGCCAACAAATCAAAAAACTTGAAGGGTGGCTTCATAAAGGCCCTCAAGGACGCGGCATTCGACGTCATCGATGCCGTAGACGTGCTTGAGGGCCGGAACGTCAATGACGAGGTGGCCACCCTTCGAGCGGAGGTGGAGAGGCTCCGGATGGAGGTCCGCTTCCTCCGGGAGGAGAAGGAGAAGGCAGCGGAACCAGCCGCTGTCGCTCCCCTGGAGGAGATGTCGCGGGCCATCATGGACCGCGTGCTGTCCGCGGTGGACGCGAGGTGGGCGGGCTTGGAGTCCAGACTCCTGCCGGAGCCACGCCTCCGCCCGCCCCTAGCGTCTGACGCCAGGCGCAAGGCCGACCCAAGGCCCGGTCCATCGACTCAGTCGGAGCCATCACCACCGGCTCCCTCTAAGCCGTCGCCGCCACCCCTTCCCCCGCAAGCGGGGTCATCGAAGGGAAAGGGGAAGGGGAAGAAGAGCACCCCCACCCCTCCCCCCAAGGAGAGAGAGCCGAGGCCGCTACCGCCTGCACCGTCGTCAATGGACGAGGCGTGGACGACGGTAGCCAAGAGGCCCAAAAAGAAGAAGCCTGGAGCGCCGGCTGCTGCCCAAGAGGCCAGCACGTCGGCCCGGACTGCAGCTTCCTCTGCACCCTCTTCTTCTAAGAAGAAGAGGCGTACACGCAAGAGGAAGGGACCGCGTGCGCCCCGCTCTTCGGCAGTAGTGATAACGCTGCTGCCGGAGGCCTCAGAAAGGGGCGCTACGTACGCGGAGGTCATACGGGGGTTAAAGTCGCAGGTTAACCTGCAAGACTTTGATATCCCCCGTACGAACTACAAGAAGGCGCAGACCGGTGCCACCATCTTGGAGGTGGCCGGTGACTCCAGCGGGGAGAAGGCCGACAGGCTGGCGGCGCGTCTCCGGGAGGTGCTCGGCTCCGGGACGGCGAGTGTGTCCAGGCCGGTCAAGTGCGCAGACATGCGCATTACCGGTCTGGACGAATCAGTAACGAGGGAGGAGGTGGCTGACGCAGTCGCGCGCCACGGCAGCTGCCCTCCCCTGAACGTCAAGGTTGGTGAGATTCGCCGGACGTTGAGGGGGAGCGGCACGGTGATGGTTAGCTGCCCCGTGGAAGCGGCCAGCAAAGTGGCCGCTGGACGCCTTACAGTTGGCTGGGTCTCTGCTCGAGTAACTTTGCTCGGGCGAAGACCCATGAGGTGTTTCCGGTGCCTGATGTCAGGACACGTCAGGGCACAGTGCACCTCACAGGAAGACCGCGGTGAAATCTGCTACCGCTGCGGTCGTCCTGGCCACAAAGCTGCGGCATGCTCGGTCGACCCCCACTGCGTCATCTGCGCAGCAATGGGAGGCGGACCGAGCAACCACATTGTAGGCGGCAAAGCATGCCGCGGGACAAAGCCCAGGAAGGGCAAAAAGGCGGCCGGACGGACCCCGGCTGCCCCAGTTCCCGTGGCAGCGACGCCCCCGCAAGGGCGAGAGGAAGCGATGGAACCGTAATGGACGGTATCCCCCATCGCTTCCTCCAGGCGAATCTCAACCACTCCGCCCGGGCGCAGGACCTCCTCCTGCAGTCCATGGCGGAGTGGTCCATTGATGTGGCGGTAGTTTCCGACCCGTACTTTGTCCCTCCTCACGGTCTGTGGTTGGGGGACACTGACGGGTCGGTGTGTGTTATCGCGTCTGGGACACAGCGAGTGGCACCCCCCTCCCTCATTTCCAGGGGGAGGGGCTTCGTGGCCTGCGGGTGGGGGAGGTACATCATCATTGCGGTGTACTTCCCTCCCAGCATGAGACTGGCCAAGTTCGAGACGGCGCTGGATGCGGTGGGTGCCCTGCTGGGGCAAATCTCACCCCGTCTGGCGGTGGTCGCCGGGGACTTTAATGCCAAATCCACGGCTTGGGGTTCCCCGGTGGCCGACGAGCGCGGCCGGTTGCTGGAGGAGTGGGCCACGACGACCGGCCTGATGATAAGTAATCGTGGGTCGGTCGACACGTTCGTGTCGCAGCAGGGAAGGTCCATCGTGGACATCACGTTCACGACCCCTGCTGTCGCACAGGCCGTCCGGGACTGGCGAGTCCTGGACGACGTGGAGAATCTGACGGATCATCGGTACATCCGTTACGATGTCTCCACGGGCCAGAACGTGGCGAGTCCCAGACGCGAGGGGCCGTCCGCCAACAGGTGGGTCCTGGGGCGCATAGACCGTGAGGCGTTGGAGCTGGCGTCGATCGTCCAGTCTTGGGCGACTCCTCCGGCGGAAGTAGGAGTCGAGGCGGAGGCGGAATGGTTCGGGAGCGCCGCGTCGCAGATCTGCGACGCGTGCATGCCTCGGGCCAAGCCTCGACTCCCCAACCGGAAGGTGTACTGGTGGACGCCGGAGATCGCTGAACTGCGATCTCTGTGCGTCGCGAAACGTCGCCGGTACACCCGGTACCGCCGCAGGGCGCGGCGGGTGCCGGAGGAGGAGGCGCAGCTGTACGCCGAATATCGGTCGTGCGCTCAGTCTCTCGGGGTGGCAATAGGAGACGCGAAGGAAGCTTCGAGGGCGTCTCTGTTAGCCACCCTTGACAGGGACCCCTGGGGACGGCCCTACAAGATGGTCAGGGCTAAGCTCCGCCCATGGGCGCCTCCAGTCACGGAGTGCCTGGAGTCGAGAGTGCTGGGGGAGGTTATCTCCTCCCTATTTCCAGAGAGGGAGGAGGGGTTTGTTCCCCCGGTGATGGCTCCGGCGCGCAGAGAGGAGGTCGTGACGGAGGTGCCGCAGGTCACAACGGCGGAGCTGGCTGTGGCCGTCAGGCGGGTTCAGGAGAAAGGTGTGAAGGCTCCTGGACCCGACGGAGTTCCTGGACGCGTTTTGGTGGTCGCGCTCCGGGAGCTCGAGGAGCGATTCTGCGGGCTGATGAGTGCGTGCCTGCAAACCGGGCAATACCCGGTCCGATGGAGAACGGGCAGGCTCGTCCTCATCGAGAAGGGGGGACGGCCCGCGGAATCGCCCTCGGTGGCGTACCGACCGATAGTGCTGCTGGACGAGGCGGGCAAGCTCTTTGAGAGAGTGTTGTTCGCTCGCATCGTCCGGCACCTCGAGGATGGAGATCGCGGCCTGTCCGACTACCAATATGGTTTTCGGACACGTCGCTCGACCGTCGACGCCGTCCTTCGGGTGAAGGCGCTGGCGCAAGAGGAGGTCCGCAAGGGCGGGGTTCTGTTGGCGGTGTCGCTGGACATCGCCAATGCGTTCAATACCCTGCCCTGGGAGTGCATACGGGAGGCGCTCAAATACCATGACGTGCCTCCCTACCTCCGCAGAATCGTCGGCGCCTATCTATCGGAGCGGTACGTGGAGTACCCAGGAGAGGATGGCAGCCTTCACAGGTGGGCCATGTGCCGCGGTGTTCCACAGGGGTCAGTGTTGGGGCCCCTCTTGTGGAACATCGGGTACGACTGGGTACTCCGAGGAGCTCGCCTCCCGGGTGTCAACGTGACCTGCTACGCAGACGACACGTTGGTTACCGCCCGGGGGGCGACCTATGAACACGCCGCGCGCCTCGCCACTGCGTCGGTGGCCATGGTCGTGCGGCGAATAACGATGTTGGGACTCGGGGTGGCGCTCAGCAAGTCGGGGGCCATTTGTTTCCATGGCCCTCGGCGAGCGCCACCGGCGGGCTCCCACATCGTAGTGAGTGGCACCCGGATCGAGGTCAAGTCTGAAATGAGGTACCTTGGACTTGTCCTCGATCCACGATGGAGCTTCCGCGCTCATTTCGCCCGCCTGGTCCCCCGTCTGTTTGGCACGACCACCGCCCTCCGGCGGTTGATGCCGAACCTAGGGGGACCCCAGTCGAGCAGCCGCCTACTTTATTTGGGAGTGGTGCGGTCGATGGCCCTATACGGGGCCCCCGTATGGGCCGACGCCCTGAGGGCACACCACGTCGCCCTCTTGCAACGTCCGCAGAGGGCGATGGCCATCGGGGCGGTGAGAGGGTACCGCTCCATCTCATTCGAGGCGGCGTGCGTTATGGCGGGCTCCCCTCCGTGGGAGCTGGAGGTCGGGGTCCTCGCGTCAGTGTATCATTGGCGCGAGGAGGCCCGGAGCCGGGGCGAGTTCCCGGCACCCTCGGAGGTGGGCGAGCGGAGGCTTCAGGCGAGGCGGTCCATGCTCCTGGAGTGGGAGCGGCGGCTGGCCAATCCCACGGCTGGCATCAGGACCGTCGAGGCGATCCGTCCGGTCCTCAGGGACTGGATGGACAGATCGCGGGGGTCGGTGACGTTCCGGATGGCGCAGGTCCTCTCGGGGCATGGATGCTTCGGGAGACGCCTGTGCCAGGTGGGACGAGAGCCGACCAATGGGTGCCACCACTGTGGTGGCGATAATGACACGGCGCAGCACACCCTAGAGGAGTGCCCCGCGTGGGCTGGGGAGCGCCGTGCTCTTATCGCCGAAGTGGGGACGGACCTCTCGCTGCCGACCGTAGTTCTGTCTATGGTCGGTGGCGATGAGGCGTGGGCGGCGGTTCAGGCCTTCTGCGAGACGGTGATGTCGCAGAAGGAGGCGGCGGAGAGGGAGAGGGAATGCGACCCACGTTCCCTCCCGCAGCGCCGCAAGCGAACCGGGGCCCGGAGGAGAAGGTACCACCAACTCCTCCCCCCCTAACCGGGCCGGGCAGTAGACGCGGGGGCGTCTGCTGCCCTTACAAGGCCTCGAGGATGAAGGCACACGTCGTGTCGCGTGTGCCTTGCCTAGGCGGGCGGCAGAAGGACTCCTCTTCTGCCGCAACAGAGACGGGCCTGCCGCTGTTCAGCGGCGGGCGACCCACACGGCGATGGCGGAAGATGCTGTTCCCGCCATCGTCGATATGTGGTGACGACGGACACCGTGGTGGTTTAGTGGGTAGTCTGGCCTTTAGATGCCAGGAGTCCCACACGAAGCTCGCCCCCTGCCCCCGCGGGGGGGGAGCGAAGTGCGTAAATGCATTCCACCACGTAAAAAAAAAAAAAAAAAAAAAAAAAAAAAAAAAAAAAAAAAAAGGTTAGGTTAGGTTAGGTTTTTTTTTTTTTTTTTTTTTTTTTTTTTTTATTCTACACCTAGTTCTCCGATATTCATAGTTCGGAGTTCTTCCTAGTCTAATCCTTTCATTCCAGTTCTCGCTTTTGCTACTTCTCGTACTTTCATGCTGCATACTTGTTCTTTCTTTCTTTCATCCTTTCGTACCCAAGCAATTATTTTGCTTCTATGCTATTGTCTAACTATACTTTAATTTCATTCTATATCTACTTTATTTTCTTATCTACGAACACGGGTAATAAAATGTACACGTTTCTCTCTTTATTTCCTTCCTTCTTTTGGGTATTGGGATGGGGGTCTTAAACTTTATTTATTTCGTTTCTTACATATTTTAACTTATTATATAATACAGACATTTGTTACAAAAATTTTTACTTATCTAATTACAGTATATTTATTCTCTTAAATAGTATTTTCCATAGTGTTATTTCTATGTGCTTTACATCTATTATTTATACAAGTTTTCTTATTAAATACATGTGATAACCTTAGGTTATCATTATATTAATAATCTTATTCTACTTATTTCTGTTATTTGCCGCCTTAACAATATTGACACAGAAATCTAGGAGCTGTTGTCTACGTTTTTTGCAATTTATAATTTGGCTCAAGTTTTCTAATTTAATTTCTGTTTCTATTTTCTGTTCCAGATTTAATCTCTGCACTGCATATATGGGGCATTCCGTTATTAAATGGGGAACATCTTCGGATTTATCCGGATCGCAGGCACACGATGGATCCTCCTTGCACTTGAACCTCGTCAAGTACTCGGAGAACCCACCGTGCCCCGTCAATAGCTGCGTTGTGTGTTTTGTGGGTTCGAATTTCCTGATAGTGATATATGCGTCCAATGCGCTTGGGAAGAAGAGTCTTGTGACTGAGGCGGTCTCACCCGACTCGTACCTCCGGTTCCACTCGCCAAGCGTATCCTTACGGATTTTCCGCTTGACGAATGAGACCGGACAAAGGTCGTAGTCGGGTGCTCGCCTCAGCCCCAAGGCTGCCTCTTTTGCCAGTTGGTCGGCCCTCTCGTTCCCCTCCATCCCCGCGTGTGCCTTTATCCAGAACAAACTCACAAGTTTGTTCTGGTGAAAACATGTTCTAATATTTTTCCTTGCCTGGACTGCCAAAGGATGGAGACAACCGGGATTCGCGACCGTCTGGAGTGCCGCGGTTGAGTCGCTGTAAACTCCAAACGAGGCCGGCTCATGTTTCAGGATCACCCTCGTTGCTTCGCATATCGCCAAGAGTTCCGCCTGGTAGACAGTACAGTAGGACGGCAAGGCAAGCTTGAGGGCCCGGGTTTCTGTCCCGCCTCTCCAAATGGAGAGTGCGGCTCCCACCTTGCCCTCAATCTTGCTGCCGTCCGTATAGATCTGCATAGTGGTGCCAAGAGTACCTTCCACTTGCTCGTTGGTCTCCAGGCTTACGAACTCCAGGCGCATATGTTCGGCAGGGTGTGGGTTCTCCATTGCCGATGCCATTCGCTCGACCTCCCTCCCCCCCAGGTCCGGGATGGGATCGCCCCTCTTGACCTTGTACAGTAAGGCTGCTTCGCAGACGCGAAGGTCAAGAGGGAGTATCCCCGCCAGGAGCACTGCCGAGTGGAGGGAGACCGTGCGATATGCCTTGCATATCTTCTGTGCGAATCCTCGCTGAATAAACTTAAGCCTCTTCTGGACTCCCAGCTTCCCAACCGCCGGCGCCCAGACACTGGCCGCATACAACACTATCGGTTCGACTGTAGCAGTGTAGATTGTATATATTATCTCCGGGTGTAAACCCCAACTAGTCCCTGCCGCTCTGGTCAGTTGCTTGTAAATATTTGTGACTTTTCTGCAGGTGTTGTCAACATGCTGGTTAAAAGTTAACTTATCGTCAATAGTGAGGCCAAGAATCTTAATTTCCCTAGAAATACCTATGCCTATCCCGCCCATGCTCAGGCGTGGTGTGTCGTATTTTAATTTCCGAGTTAGGACCATTACCTTGGTCTTGTGAGGTGCAAATTTCAGTTTATTTGCATCTCCCCACCCCTGAACATAGGCGAGAGCGGCATTTGCTTGCCTCTCTATTTCGATGGCTGTGTCACCATGGAAGACCAGAGTGACGTCATCAGCGAACGCCTGACTATAATATCCCCTATCATCGAGCCCCCGCAGTAGTGGATCCAACAGGAGATTCCAGAGGATTGGCCCACCAATTGAGCCCTGGACGCAGCCCTTTCTCGTGCTTTTGCTGTATTCCTTGCCGGCATACCTCACCTTGACCTGTCTATCTTCCAGATAGCTATTTATTAGTCTTCTAAGGCCCTCCGGACATTTCTCCTCCACGAGTCTGACTTTAATCACTGGCCACCAGGCGCTGTCGAAGGCGCCCTCTATATCCAAGGAGACCAGCACCACGATCTGCTTGTCATCAAGCTTTGATCTTATGTGCTGGACCAGGGTATACAGGGCGTCCTCACAGCTCCTTTGTGGCATGAACCCGTATTGATGGGCGCTGATACTCGGGTGGAGATGGTGCCGCAATCTTGCCATAATCATCTTCTCGAGTATCTTGCCCATGACTGGAAGTAGTCCAATGGGCCTATATGACTTAGGAAGACTATAGCTTTCACGATCTGGTTTGCGAAGCGCGATGACAGTAGCCTCTTTCCAGATCTTCGGAAAGTGGTGAAGAGTTAGGCATTTGTTTGCCATGGCAAGGAACAGCTGGGGTTCGTTTCTGATGGCGTGGCTGCAGATATCGGCCGTGAGGCCGTCGGCCCCTGGTGCCTTCTTGGGGTTGAAGGATTTGGCCGCCATTTCAAGTTCGAGGAGGGTGAACGGGGGGTCCCGCTGTTCTGCGCAGGATCCCACGCTCACCTCCCTCGCTCTTTCCCTCAAGCGCGCCTGTTCTACCGTATCCTCCTCCTCCAAGTCTTCCGGGTAAAACACATCGGCTAGGAGCCTCACGGACTGTTCCGCGTTCATGGCCACGCCATTCAGTTCCAGGAGTACGTCCTCCGCTCTCTTGGTGGTTCTGCCAATCACTCTGTAAATTCCTTCCCACATCCCTTCTCTTTCTTGTTTACAGCAGAACTCCTTCCAGCTGGCGATTTGGGCTTTTTTGGCCTCCACTTCATACTTTTCCTTGCTCTGCAAGTAATCGTTCAGCACTCGATCGCGACGGGCCGGTGCGGCGCCTTTAATCCTCCGCCTTTTGGTGGTCACTTCCCTTTTCAGTCTGGCGAGTTCCTCGGACCACCACGGAATCCTTACCTTTTGGTCAGCTCTTTTTATGGGTATTGAGGCGGTGCAGGCTTCCCGAACCAGTGCCGTGTACCTTGTTACGGTGTCCTCGATTTGTCCCCTTTCACTGATGTTCCCTACTTCGGTCACGGTTAGACTGTTTTCGGTTCTCAGCTTTGATAGTTCGCTGTGGAACCGATCCCAGTTGGCTTTCCTGGTGTTAAACAGCCTTGTTGAACGCTTGATGTCCGTGCCGTGTGACCTTCGCAGTCTGATTCCAAAAGTGATTCCGTTGTGGTCCGAGCTCGTAAGGTTCACTTCAACCCTCCAGTTAACCACCAGGTCCAGTGCGCTGGCGGAACAGGCGGTAATGTCTACGTGGCTTTGAAAGCGTCGGCCACCCCTGACGGTATCGAATGTAGGGGTGTCACCTTCATTTAATATGAGGAGACCCAACTCATCCATCATTGCCATCATTTCTTCGCCCCGATCGTCCCCTTCTACGCTACCCCACCATGTGTTCCAGGCATTCGCGTCCCCCCCCAATTATCTTCATCCCCAATCCAGGTTCCTCGGCTACGCGTTTTAATTCGCGAATGTAAGGGCCTATGGGGCGTTCCGGCTCGAAGTAGTAGGATACTAGCGTGATCCTCCATGCCCTGGTTGAAAGACCCACCACCACAATGTGGTCAGTGGTGAGCTGGGGGTATTGTGTGACGTCTAGGCTACCGTCAAATACGGCTATTGCCGCTTTGACGGTACCCTCCCCCGTGGCATTGTTTTGGAAGATCCGGACGCCAGCGTAGTTCCTCATACTTCGAGCCGCACCGACATAAGGTTCCTGGATTAGGGCGGCCGCAATCTTGCGTTTCGACGCCTCCATGACTAGTTCCTCCGTTGCTAGCTTCTTTTTCATGAGGTTAGCCTGGAACACATGGTATACCGAGGTCCCCGTCTCCACCTTAGCAATATGCTACTGTGGACCTTGCTATTGTGTCCCATCGTCTGCGGACAGGGCAGTCCTCGCTGAAGGCGTTGTGATCGGTGCGAGCTATTTTCGCCTTGGTGCAATTTTTGCACGTCGGTGTGACGCCCAGCGTCCATAGCTCGCATTTTGCCTTTAAATGGGATCCCCCACAGTGGCTGCATGTGTCACTCTCCTCCGTGCAGTACCTCCTGGTGTGGCCATATGCCAAGCATCGGGAGCACTGCACAAGAGGTGACTGGTCCACAACTCGGACCCTTTGCAGGTCCACATGCAGCGCACCCAGTCCTGTCACTCTTCTCCAGATGGTCGGAGATACGGCCAGGACTAGGTGATTAGTGTGGGGGTTCCTGGTCTTCTTCTTGTACTTAACTTGAATCCGGTCATCCTCCTTCCCGAGGCCACCAAAAACGTCCCGGTTTTGCTTTCGGAGTGCGCTGAGTACCTCCTCATCCGAGTTGACACTCAGCACATCTTTCAGCATCACCAAGGGATCCTTATTCTTGATGTCCTCGACAATGAGCCGACCGGACTCAAGCCTTTCCCGCGCCTTGTCCCTGTCCGCTGACGTCGGACACCCGAGGATGATTTTGCGATCCTTAGCCCGTCGGACCCTTTCCACCTTTACCCATCCCTCCTTTGCGTCCACCGCCTTACGGACCCTCTCCATGACCTCATCTCCCGACTCATCCTCTCTCTCCGACGAGACTATGATTGAGTGGAGAGCAGGTCTATCAGGGCTTCGCGTAGGTGGAGGTTTTGCAGCCATGGACGCATAGGTGGGGTTTGTCAGTGCTGCGGTATTCTCTTGAAGTGCCGTCTGCACTGCTTTCATCGCCTCTGCGTTTTGGTTTAAGAGCTTTGTGTGCTCTTCGATTTTGGCCGCGAGAGTGGCATACTCGTGTTGATCACGGGCTTTTGGCTGTTCGGCTGGCGGCTTTTCCCTAGCGGACTCAGGTCCCGCCTCCAGCTGTTTCACCAGTGCGAATAATTTTTTCAGTGCCTGCATGACACCTGATTTTATTTCCCCTTTTAGGTTTCGTGACTCCCCCAAAAATCGCATGCCACTCTGCATATACGCTTTGGCTTCTTCAAGCTTACTGGTGTATACCTTAGTGCTTGGGTCCTCAGGGCCAAGGTTGAGTTTGCTGACGACTCCAGCTGACCCACTCCGCCCGGAAACAGGCGACACCACTGCCTTCTCGGTCGACTTGCCCGCGGCTACCGCGGTCCTCGATCCCGGCGCACTCCTGCCAGATCTGTCTCCAGACCTGGCCCCCCCGGGTCCCGAGACGAGCGCAGCCCCACCGAGCCTAGACTCGGGTGAGGTTCTGCTAACCCCCGCTCCGGCCCCGCAGGACTTCGATTCAGGCGTTGTTCGACCGATCCTGCTCCCAGCAGGTCCCCCCGGCCCCGGCCCAGGCGCTGTCCCGCCCGTCCCGGGCGCCGTTGCCTTCCGCGATGTGGGTTTCGCGACTTCCTCTACTCCCTGGAAGGTCTCCAGGCTTCGCCTGAAGGCAGACTGCTTTATGACAGTTCTGGCTAGGTCCCCCTCTCCTCCACCAACAACTTCCGCATCCTTCATAACCGGAGTCCTAGGTGTGGCCATATTCGCTAGTTATGGCTTATACAGTAAAAAGTCTGGTGGTATGTAAAGGGTACCCCAGGTGTTTTGTTAGTTGTGTGTGTGTCCTGTATAGTCTCCTGTGGTGTGTTATGTGCAAGTACTGTGTGTTGTGCGTGTTCGTGTGTGTTAGATGAGTGAATGTAGTGTTTATGCGTGTGTAGTTTTGTGTGTATGTACGCAGCTCTAACCGTTCTGCGTGTCAGTAATTAGGCGAAATAAAACAGAAATAAAATACGCAATGGATTAAGACAATTTAAAATAGAATACAGTAAATAAAATATAATGTAGTAGGGGTCAATACAGTTCTTGTAGGTCTGCTCTACACGTTCGTGGTAGCTCAGCTACCTTGTCTTGTTATTGGCCAATAGGGGCCTTAGTCGAGTGTCAAAAGTTTTGGGTAGAGACCTTCTACCTGTCCTCAGTAGCCCTGCTACTCGTCTTTTAGGCCAATAGGGCACTAGTTATGTTTAAACTTATACTACTTACAACTACTTAGGCTAATATATACAAATCGCGAAGGCGATAATTGTTAATATACAAATTACGCTATTATCTAAATTCTAGAAGTAACCTAACCTAAGTCGCCCTGCCACAGGGTCCCGACCCAGGAGACGTAGTGCCTGTAGAAATTTAAGCCCTAGGGCACCGTTTAATACGGTTCTACAGGCGAACTCTTTCCCGGCTCTATGTAGAGTCACTCTACTAGGACGAGCTGATAGAGCTCCCCGAGCCCTCTAAAACGAACCCAAACTCGAGGGTCCTAGGCCCACGGGTTCGGAGACAATCGGCTTCCAAAATTTTGGTCCCAATCTAGGACCAAATCTTGGAACCGGGTTTGCTCGCGAACCAGAAGTCCAAACTCGTCGAGATCGGGTTCCCCTGAAAGGTCTCGACGAGACCTACCCCCTGACGTACCTGCCAGGCCAGTTGGGTGACCCCCAAAATTTGACCCCCCAATTTGGTGGGGTCAAATCCCCACCCCACTAGTCCGAAGCGGAGCGGAACGCCAAGCCCCCCAGCGGAAACCGCAATCCGCTACGACCACCCGTTGCCAAGATACACCGGTTTGTAATTTTCCAAGATGGCGGCTTTACTGAACTTTGAACCGATGTATCTCGGGTCCCAGGTGTCCCAGCGAGCCGCGAAAAATTCCCTGCTGGATGGCTTCGCCCTCCCCACCACTTCCGGCTATAAAATTGGCCAAAAAATTTTTGGCAAAATTTTGCCCCCTTTCCCCCAAAAAGGTGGAAGGTGGGAAAGCCGGTTTCCCCCTGAAGCCCCCAGTCGAAGTCCGGAGCTTCTACGACCTTCCGCGGCGGAGCTACGGCCGTGCAAAGAATTCCAAGATGGCCGCCGCGCAGCCGAGGTCAAACTTTGACCGACCGTATCTCCGGAACGGTTTGTCCTAGAGCTCCCAAAATCGATATCTGGGGGGTTCTTGATGTGCTCTATCTCCTGGGGGGGGTTAGAAGCGAAAATAATAAAAACTCTCCGATCGGCTTGAAAACGTATGGAGGTTGTAAAATACACTAAATACCATACGAGATCGAAAATCGCAAGGTCGTAGGTCGATCCAGTCCGGAAATATTCGCGTTTCAAAATTTCGACCTAATGGGACCAAAAAGTTGGAAATTACGAAAATCGTTATTTCCAACGTTAGAGGGGGCGAGTTTGGGCTTAGACAAGTGTAGAATGTTTGTCTAAACCCGTCCCCACTGTTAAAAACAACGATTTTCTACCCGTTTTTAATTAATTTAGAAAAAACACTAAAAAATCTATATTTCCGCGCTGGATGGACCTAAAAATAAACAAAAAACGGCATAAATAGGCTAAAATAAAGGCCTATCTGGTACATACACAAGTTTATAAAAATATGAAAAATTCCAAAAATTGCAGGCAAAAATTTAAAAATTTTGAATTTTAATTACAGCAGTCCGAATATTTATCCAAAAAATCTAAAAACTTCCAGTCCTGGTCAACTAATGAGCGCGCAAAAGATAGCAGTTGAATAATTTTGA
>OU612040.1:11042500-11047500 GCA_914767945.1 Eilema depressum
GCAGTTTATACACTGGGGGTGGAGTCCTTTCCTGAGGCAGCTTTTACTTCTGGGGTGGGATACTATTCCGCAGTCTGAGCATAGGTCCTCGTCTGGTCCCAGTTTGGTGCAGTACCTTTTCCCGTGGCCGAAGCCCAGGCACCGGGTACACTGGACGACGGGCGACTGGTCCTCGACTGTGACGCGTTGAAGATCAACGTATAGGCGCCTCGCCTCAATCGCCCTCGCCCACTGCACCGGCGCCACGCTCACGACCACGTGGTGGCAGTCCGGGTCTCGCGCTCTTTTCTTATAGCGTATAGTGATTCGGTTCTTTTCATCCTCAGGAGAGCCGAATACCCCCGCGTTTTGGTGCCAAAGGGCGCGCAGAATCTCTTCGTCACTGTGCTCCTTCGTCACGCCCTTCAGCACCAAAAGCGGGTCCTTGTTCTTTACGCTTTCTACCACGAAGCCCTCATTCTGCTCCAGTTTCTTCTTTACTTCTTCCCTTTCCTTAGCTGTACTGCACCCCATTATTATTCTTCTGTCCTTCGCTTTCCTCATCTTTTCCACTCTTACCCACCCCTCCGCCCCTGTGTTCATTGTAGCCTTGATCTCTCCCATTATTGTATCGGCGGTTGCCGTCTCGTCTCTGGAGGAGACGGCCACGGAGTAAAGGGTCCTGGGCTCCTGTTTGCGACCTTCCATCCTTTCCAGGGTTTTCTCCGTGATCACTTTGAGGTCTTCGGTGATCCCCATGACCTCGGCATGGTCTTTTTCCGCTGCATCTATGAAGGCATGTTCCATGGCATGGTTGTTCTCCAGAATCTTCTGGGTGGCCGCCTCTATGCTGTCCATAATGCGGGACTCCATCTCCTCCAGATTTCCCCAGCCTCCGCCGCGTGGTTTTTCCACCTCTTCAACCATAGTCCCGCCCTGAACCAGTCCTCTCTCCGCCTCGGCCTCCTTCACCAGCTGATAGAGGCGCTCTATCTCTCTAGTCACGGTCAGCTTTATGTCGGTCCTCAGGTTTTTGGCACTATTCAGTGCCATCTTGGCGGGTTAGGTTAGGTTAGGTTAGGTTAGGTTAGGTTAGGTTAGGTTAGGTTAGGTTAGGTTAGGTTAGGTTAGGTTAGGTTAGGTTAGGTTAGGTTAGGTTAGGTTAGGTTAGGTTAGGTTAGGTTAGGTTAGGTTAGGTTAGGTTAGGTTAGGTTAGGTTAGG
The DNA here is from genome assembly GCA_914767945.1 of Eilema depressum. Taxonomy (NCBI): domain Eukaryota; kingdom Metazoa; phylum Arthropoda; class Insecta; order Lepidoptera; family Erebidae; genus Eilema; species Eilema depressum. The sequence continues at coordinate 11,043,702 of OU612040.1, forward strand.
TTAGGTTAGGTTAGGTTAGGTTAGGTTAGGTTAGGTTAGGTTAGGTTAGGTTAGCTTAGGTTAGGTTAGGTTAGGTTAGGTTAGGTTAGGTTAGGTTAGGTTAGGTTAGGTTAGGTTAGGTTAGGTTAGGTTAGGTTAGGTTAGGTTAGGTTAGGTTAGGTTAGGTTAGGTTAGGTTAGGTTAGGTTAGGTTAGGTTAGGTTAGGTTAGGTTAGGTTAGGTTAGGTTAGGTTAGGTTAGGTTAGGTTAGGTTAGGTTAGGTTAGGTTAGGTTAGGTTAGGTTAGGTTAGGTTAGGTTAGGTTAGGTTAGGTTAGGTTAGGTTAGGTTAGGTTAGGTTAGGTTAGGTTAGGTTAGGTTAGGTTAGGTTAGGTTAGGTTAGGTTAGGTTAGGTTAGGTTAGGTTAGGTTAGGTTAGGTTAGGTTAGGTTAGGTTAGGTTAGGTTAGGTTAGGTTAGGTTAGGTTAGGTTAGGTTAGGTTAGGTTAGGTTAGGTTAGGTTAGGTTAGGTTAGGTTAGGTTAGGTTAGGTTAGGTTAGGTTAGGTTAGGTTAGGTTAGGTTAGGTTAGGTTAGGTTAGGTTAGGTTAGGTTAGGTTAGGTTAGGTTAGGTTAGGTTAGGTTAGGTTAGGTTAGGTTAGGTTAGGTTAGGTTAGGTTAGGTTAGGTTAGGTTAGGTTAGGTTAGGTTAGGTTAGGTTAGGTTAGGTTAGGTTAGGTTAGGTTAGGTTAGGTTAGGTTAGGTTAGGTTAGGTTAGGTTAGGTTAGGTTAGGTTAGGTTAGGTTAGGTTAGGTTAGGTTAGGTTAGGTTAGGTTAGGTTAGGTTAGGTTAGGTTAGGTTAGGTTAGGTTAGGTTAGGTTAGGTTAGGTTAGGTTAGGTTAGGTTAGGTTAGGTTAGGTTAGGTTAGGTTAGGTTAGGTTAGGTTAGGTTAGGTTAGGTTAGGTTAGGTTAGGTTAGGTTAGGTTAGGTTAGGTTAGGTTAGGTTAGGTTAGGTTAGGTTAGGTTAGGTTAGGTTAGGTTAGGTTAGGTTAGGTTAGGTTAGGTTAGGTTAGGTTAGGTTAGGTTAGGTTAGGTTAGGTTAGGTTAGGTTAGGTTAGGTTAGGTTAGGTTAGGTTAGGTTAGGCTAGGTTAGGTTAGGTTAGGTTAGGTTAGGTTAGGTTAGGTTAGGTTAGGTTAGGTTAGGTTAGGTTAGGTTAGGTTAGGTTAGGTTAGGTTAGGTTAGGTTAGGTTAGGTTAGGTTAGGTTAGGTTAGGTTAGGTTAGGTTAGGTTAGGTTAGGTTAGGTTAGGTTAGGTTAGGTTAGGTTAGGTTAGGTTAGGTTAGGTTAGGTTAGGTTAGGTTAGGTTAGGTTAGGTTAGGTTAGGTTAGGTTAGGTTAGGTTAGGTTAGGTTAGGTTAGGTTAGGTTAGGTTAGGTTAGGTTAGGTTAGGTTAGGTTAGGTTAGGTTAGGTTAGGTTAGGTTAGGTTAGGTTAGGTTAGGTTAGGTTAGGTTAGGTTAGGTTAGGTTAGGTTAGGTTAGGTTAGGTTAGGTTAGGTTAGGTTAGGTTAGGTTAGGTTAGGTTAGGTTAGGTTAGGTTAGGTTAGGTTAGGTTAGGTTAGGTTAGGTTAGGTTAGGTTAGGTTAGGTTAGGTTAGGTTAGGTTAGGTTAGGTTAGGTTAGGTTAGGTTAGGTTAGGTTAGGTTAGGTTAGGTTAGGTTAGGTTAGGTTAGGTTAGGTTAGGTTAGGTTAGGTTAGGTTAGGTTAGGTTAGGTTAGGTTAGGTTAGGTTAGGTTAGGTTAGGTTAGGTTAGGTTAGGTTAGGTTAGGTTAGGTTAGGTTAGGTTAGGTTAGGTTAGGTTAGGTTAGGTTAGGTTAGGTTAGGTTAGGTTAGGTTAGGTTAGGTTAGGTTAGGTTAGGTTAGGTTAGGTTAGGTTAGGTTAGGTTAGGTTAGGTTAGGTTAGGTTAGGTTAGGTTAGGTTAGGTTAGGTTAGGTTAGGTTAGGTTAGGTTAGGTTAGGTTAGGTTAGGTTAGGTTAGGTTAGGTTAGGTTAGGTTAGGTTAGGTTAGGTTAGGTTAGGTTAGGTTAGGTTAGGTTAGGTTAGGTTAGGTTAGGTTAGGTTAGGTTAGGTTAGGTTAGGTTAGGTTAGGTTAGGTTAGGTTAGGTTAGGTTAGGTTAGGTTAGGTTAGGTTAGGTTAGGTTAGGTTAGGTTAGGTTAGGTTAGGTTAGGTTAGGTTAGGTTAGGTTAGGTTAGGTTAGGTTAGGTTAGGTTAGGTTAGGTTAGGTTAGGTTAGGTTAGGTTAGGTTAGGTTAGGTTAGGTTAGGTTAGGTTAGGTTAGGTTAGGTTAGGTTAGGTTAGGTTAGGTTAGGTTAGGTTAGGTTAGGATAGGTTAGGTTAGGTTAGGTTAGGTTAGGTTAGGTTAGGTTAGGTTAGGTTAGGTTAGGTTAGGTTAGGTTAGGTTAGGTTAGGTTAGGTTAGGTTAGGTTAGGTTAGGTTAGGTTAGGTTAGGTTAGGTTAGGTTAGGTTAGGTTAGGTTAGGTTAGGTTAGGTTAGGTTAGGTTAGGTTAGGTTAGGTTAGGTTAGGTTAGGTTAGGTTAGGTTAGGTTAGGTTAGGTTAGGTTAGGTTAGGTTAGGTTAGGTTAGGTTAGGTTAGGTTAGGTTAGGTTAGGTTAGGTTAGGTTAGGTTAGGTTAGGTTAGGTTAGGTTAGGTTAGGTTAGGTTAGGTTAGGTTAGGTTAGGTTAGGTTAGGTTAGGTTAGGTTAGGTTAGGTTAGGTTAGGTTAGGTTAGGTTAGGTTAGGTTAGGTTAGGTTAGGTTAGGTTAGGTTAGGTTAGGTTAGGTTAGGTTAGGTTAGGTTAGGTTAGGTTAGGTTAGGTTAGGTTAGGTTAGGTTAGGTTAGGTTAGGTTAGGTTAGGTTAGGTTAGGTTAGGTTAGGTTAGGTTAGGTTAGGTTAGGTTAGGTTAGGTTAGGTTAGGTTAGGTTAGGTTAGGTTAGGTTAGGTTAGGTTAGGTTAGGTTAGGTTAGGTTAGGTTAGGTTAGGTTAGGTTAGGTTAGGTTAGGTTAGGTTAGGTTAGGTTAGGTTAGGTTAGGTTAGGTTAGGTTAGGTTAGGTTAGGTTAGGTTAGGTTAGGTTAGGTTAGGTTAGGTTAGGTTAGGTTAGGTTAGGTTAGGTTAGGTTAGGTTAGGTTAGGTTAGGTTAGGTTAGGTTAGGTTAGGTTAGGTTAGGTTAGGTTAGGTTAGGTTAGGTTAGGTTAGGTTAGGTTAGGTTAGGTTAGGTTAGGTTAGGTTAGGTTAGGTTAGGTTAGGTTAGGTTAGGTTAGGTTAGGTTAGGTTAGGTTAGGTTAGGTTAGGTTAGGTTAGGTTAGGTTAGGTTAGGTTAGGTTAGGTTAGGTTAGGTTAGGTTAGGTTAGGTTAGGTTAGGTTAGGTTAGGTTAGGTTAGGTTAGGTTAGGTTAGGTTAGGTTAGGTTAGGTTAGGTTAGGTTAGGTTAGGTTAGGTTAGGTTAGGTTAGGTTAGGTTAGGTTAGGTTAGGTTAGGTTAGGTTAGGTTAGGTTAGGTTAGGTTAGGTTAGGTTAGGTTAGGTTAGGTTAGGTTAGGTTAGGTTAGGTTAGGTTAGGTTAGGTTAGGTTAGGTTAGGTTAGGTTAGGTTAGGTTAGGTTAGGTTAGGTTAGGTTAGGTTAGGTTAGGTTAGGTTAGGTTAGGTTAGGTTAGGTTAGGTTAGGTTAGGTTAGGTTAGGTTAGGTTAGGTTAGGTTAGGTTAGGTTAGGTTAGGTTAGGTTAGGTTAGGTTAGGTTAGGTTAGGTTAGGTTAGGTTAGGTTAGGTTAGGTTAGGTTAG